>CM060858.1:6637148-7237148 GCA_030737845.1 Acorus calamus | reverse complement strand
GTTTTTATGAGTCTTCTCCTTTTCAATTGGTGAACTTAAAAATTCAGATGAAATCTTAATAGATAGGAATGACTTAAAATTTAAATTTTGAATTTTATCTTAAGACGATAAAAAGCAATGAAAGTGTGATTCATAAATTCCTTTATAAGTGAACTTCCCTTAGCAATTTTTTTTTAATGAAATCTTAAATAAGATTCTGCATAGGGGAGATGTGATATATATATATTGTTATTTCCTATAAATAAATTTGAGATAGAGTTAAAAGTGTGATTAAAAAATAACTGAAGTTATTTTTAAAAATTACTCTCAGTTAAAACTATATAAAATCAAAAGGGGTAATATATATTCATCAAAATCATAATTAGTTATTTTCTAAAATATTGAAGTTAAAAATGTTTTATATTTTATATAATGAAATCAGAGTATCGTGTTATCATATACTATTACGATGTTTCATAAAGCCTTTAAAATTCAAAATTTATGATATAAGAATATGAAAAAAATCTTAAAATTTAATCTGGTAATATTTCTGGTTTAATGGACTGTTTAATTTTTAAAACACGTTATATAATTATTTAAGTTCCCCATTCAATTTATGAGCGCACATATAAGATAAGATTCCCTGTTCTCTACTCAGAGGTTCATAGAACTACTTTTGTTTTCTTTCTTTTTTTAAGTGTTGATTGAATTTTGTCTCTTCCATTTGTCATCTTCTATCTTCAAATCCACCTTTTGCTTTTTTACTTTATTTTATATGTGGTGCTTTGGTGTCTGTTGGTATGTATATATAATTGTCTGGGACCCAGAAAAAAAAAAGTACAAGAAAGTTCCAAGAAGTTGCATCCAGTCGTGCTCTCAAGGAGCCACTCTTGTTGGAATGTTCAATAACTCAAACGTTGTGATTTGGGTGCCGTTACACTTAATTTTTTTACGATTCAAAATACAATTTTATATATTTTAATAAAAATCTAATAAAATATCTACTTCATTAGATAATATATATATCTTGTTAAATTTTTTTGTACGTTTATTAAAAATAGATTCATTTAACTTGAAATGAAACACTATACAATTTTTATTAAAACATATACTTTATTAAATGATGTTTATTATTTGAAAAAAATGAAAGCATGTGTGGTCTGAGTTTTAGATAATAAAAACGACTAAGTCTATCCTTGTTATTTAATTTAATGTGTTGGTTCTTAGATTAGAGTAAAAATTTGTCTTTCATATATATATTTTCTAGTTTATTTGATGAACATGATTTGTGATTGATATTGTATATATTGAGAATTTTTCAAACAATATGAGATTCCTCAAAAGAAAAATGTCACATTTCAACCATTTTTAGGGTGTTATTATGCATAGTCCTAAGTCGGGACTATAGTCCCATATCCATATAAATTGATCGTTATCCAATGAGGTATACATACTTCTTCAAATGAGATATAACCTGTTAAGAAATTTATCATATGTTTTATAAATGAGTCTACAAATTTAAAATTTGTTGGAATATAAAGTTTTCCTTAAAAATGTCTCTAACTAAATGAGGTGTATTGTTTCTAAAAAAATGAAAACATGTGGAGACTGTAGAGAGGCTGTAAACAAGATTGTGTCTAGCATTTTCTTTTCCTTTACTTTTTAGGAATTTTTTGTCCAATGAACTGTTTATTAAAAGAATAATGTTGAGAGCAATCTCACATGGAGCTTCATGTACCACCCGCATGTTTTAATCTTTTTAAAATATATACTTGTATAATTAAGTTTATGCTTTAATAATAATAAAAAATGATTTATATAGTACAATGAATTATATTGATCTCACATTCATCTCGATAGAAATATGAATTGCGTTGAACACCCTTGATGAAAACATACTTGACCCGGACATTGTACTTAATTATCCCTGTGGGCTAAGCCTTTTGATTTTGTAATGATGGCTCTATAAGTATTACTTATTTATTTATTTTAGAAATAATTTAGGTTTAAATTATTTTTAAAAAAATTAATTAGGGGTCCCTCTAGTCGCCATTCTAAAAATTTTAGGTCCCTGATCATATGCTTAGATTAGAGTTCGGATCCGGTCAGTGCGGAGTTCGGTCAGTACCGAACTGCACCACTTATAAATCGAACTGCACCACTTATAAATCGAACTGCACAATAAATTGTTGGGTATATTTTTTACTCTCTTATTGGATACTGATGATACTTAGGAATTCATATTTTCTCCAATAGTTGATTGAATCTAATAAGAGAGTAAAAAAATATACCCAACAATTGATTGTGCAGTTCGATTTATAAGTGGTGCAGTTCGATTTGCACGTAGTGCAATTCGTTACTGACTGAACTGACCGAAGTCGAGCATTGACCGAATCCGATCCTCTTAGGATATCGATGCATGTACCTTCTAATCGGTGCATATAAGTTATGAAATTCATTTTTAAACTTATCCAGCCATATGGTTCAATAAACTTACAACACTTGTGAACATTATACTTAACAAATAAGAGAAGACAATAAATTTGGGAGTTTATTTTTTTAGTATCAATACATACTCCCCAAACCCTGTAAACTCTATTTAGTCTTACAAATAAAGATAAGTCAGTTTCTTCATTGGACTTTACTTGAAAAACTAGTTTCTTTGTTGGGCTTTTTTTTTTGTTTTTGTTGGATCTTTTTAGAGTCTGACTTTTTCATTTTTCAGGGATGCCCATAGAGAAAGAGAGAGGGAGGGAAAATATAAAATGGGGGAAACAAAAAAGGGGAATGTCTCATGGACAGTTTTACGTCCGTCAAATTGGTTCAAAAAAGGTTTGTTAATTTTTTTTTCTTTTTAAAACCTCCACATGTAACCAGCAGATTGGTGACTGACTGAACTGAGGGGACTCAGTTCTGAGGGGATCTGATCCCAAGTAACAGCCAAATGGGGTTTTTCACTCACCCTCTCAGATCTGGTCATGTGATGTGCACATGCATACATGTGTCAGGCCCCAATTGAATACTGACTGAACGGATCTCTGTTCTAACTCACTACAAATAGAATGTATGTACATGAGCAACATTTTGAGTCTGGATCCGGTTAGACTGGGTTCGATCAGTTCTGTCAGTATTGAACTGTACAACCCATTAATCAAACTACATAGCCTATTAATCGAACTGCACAACCAATTGTTTGGTACATGTTTCACTCTCTTATTAGATCTAGTCAGCTATTGGATAAATTATAGATTTTAAGTATTATCAGTAACCAATAGGAGAGTGAATATATATCCAATAATTAACGGAGCAGTTCGATTCATAGATTGTATAGTTCGATTAATGATCTGTACAATTCAGTACTAACAGCATCCAGACTCCAACATTTCATGAAAAATATGTTAATTTATTCAAATGTTGTAGATTCTAGTAAATAAGCAGTTAATGTAGAACTATCTGCAATAACTATTGTAAAAATTATGCCCTTATTTTATATTAAATTTTTATTTGTAGTCATTTTATCGATTTACTAGAAATTTAAGTTTTATTAGTTTGTCTGGTTCGTCAATAGATATTCATTACATTTTCAATGTAAGATGCATGTAAATGCATGTATATGATAAAAATATTATTTGAATATCAGAATTATAGTTAGAACTCATGTATGTACCTCCTTAATTTTTTATACATTTATTAAAAATAGATTCATTTAATTTAAAATGAACGATATACATTTTTTTTATATCAAATTATACATCTTATTAGATAATGTTTATTATTTTAAAAAAAAACTTACGTGATCTACGTTTTAAACTATAAAAATAACAACATTTTTCATTTTTTTAACATTGATTACAATTAGGTCTAAAAAATCTACTAGGTCGGATCTAGTCAAGCCTTGATTTAGTCAGTATCATCATAAACGAACTGCACGACCTATGAATCAAACTACACTGCCTATGAATCAAGTCAATAGTTGGTGTAGGGGACAAAATCTATCTCACCCTAAAGAATAAGAGTACAAGACTTTAACAGAATATAATAAATTATGATAAGAGTTGGCCCACTTATGCGTCAAGGCCCGTCTCGAGTAAGGCTTAATCCATGAATTGAAGCCCACCTCAGATAAAAATCTGCCTCAGCGTAGAGGCCCATTTTAGACAAAGGTCTACCTCGGCTTATGACGTCACCTCGAATCAAGCAGAGTAGCACCTCAAGTTGGACCACTAGCACAATCAGTAAAGCGAGCTAAGTTCATACCACTACACTAATAAAAATTCACTGAGGGTGACGTAAGGAGCGGTGAGGGACTTTACTCTTATGTAAAAAATCAATAATAGGCTACAAGACGACCTTTGAGAGGGGCATTCAAGGATAGAATTCCTATCTGCTCTGGCCGGTCAGACAAGAGGGCCCGACCTGGTATGAAGACCTCTCACATTTACAACACAAATGCTAGCGAAATTACACAGAAGCTCATGGAATATTCTCTTACACAATGGCTGTAACAAACTGTCAGAAAACAGTTATGAGGCACTGATCCCGAGATCCCAAGTGTCGACCGATCCAAGAGCCATGTGGAAGATTCTCTCTCACGTTATCCTCTCCGCCAATAAATAGAAGGATATCCCCTTCTATCTAGAAGACTTCCTCTCCCCCAAAAACTCTAGATTCAAGCTTGAAATCTCATTTTAATGAAAATTTGACTTGATCGTCAGAGGTTCTTAGGATGGCACCACTTTTGGTGCAAGATCCCGCCAAAAGAGGAACTACATGTAGTTTGATCCCTTAATAAGGGTACGTAGACATCCTGAGTTACATCAGGTTTAGTCCAGACAAAAATCTCATCAATCGATTCACCACGGATCTTTATCGTCGTCTCTTCACGAATCTACCTAAACCATGCCTAGACTGTCCTCGAGTCTGGCCCATTCGAGGAGGAGCACATTTTCATCTCTCACAGTTAGGTACAAGTATCATTATTCTATTGGATCTAGTCAGGCTTGTGTTTGATCAATACCATCAATATCCAATAAGAGAGTAACATCTGTACCCAATAATAAATTATGTAGTTCAATTCATAGACTGTTAGTTCGATAATGATGGTACTTACCAAACTCAATCCGGGCTCAATTTATTGTCCCTAACATTATTATTATGGAAAAATTCATATAACCCCCTGTAAATTGCCCAAAATTCAAATAACCCCCTGACTTTCTTGAGATCCATATAACCCCCTAAAAACATCTCTGTAAATCCAAATAGCTAAGTAAAAGTTATGTTGAGAGAAGAAAAATATTCGAGCCGTTTGGTTAACCCCAGTAAAAACACAATATACCAAGACACTCATGTGATGTGTTACAAATGCATAAAAAAAACTTTGTAAATGATGATTTTACCCCTCTTGATAGAGTTTTATAATATTTTCAGAAGGGTAAAATCATCATTTATAGACGATTTTATACATTTTTAACACATTATAAGGGTTTTTAATATATTGTATTTTTAATCAAGGGTTAACCAAACCAAACAGCATATTGACATAATATTCTTTATCTATTAACAAAAATTTAATTGAGGGGGTTATTTGGAATTTTTTCTTTATTATTATTGTTATTGTTGTTGTTGTTGTTAGGGTTTTTTGTACGTATATCATCAAAAAATGTGTTATTTATATTTATACCATTACAATTTTTCTTAATGAAAAAATGTGTCCCTTTTTATATTTTTTAATCAAAATGAAACTTAAGCATGGATAGTTCTTAACCAAGAAGTAAAATGACATAAATAACCTCAACATAATATTTTTTAAAATTTAAATAATTAAACATCATCACCTAATTAATTTCTTATTATTTCCAAATCAATCATGAGTCATTTATCCTTTTCTTTCATTTTCTTCTAATCGAGATCTAGGTTTTAAAAAAAATTGTCATTTTTTAATATAAAAAATAATTTTATTTCATTTCTACTAAAGTAAGTATTACTAAATATTATATCTTAGACAATAAATAGTTTGTATGTTTGATTTTTATGTTTGAATTTTAGATGAAATTTATCATTTTTATGTTAAAATTAATATTTTTATTTTTATGAATATTGTATTTGCTAAGGTAAAATATGCAAAATAAAAAATAAGGGTCATTTAGTCATTTATCCAAGGATTTAAATGTTTTAATAGAAATTTGAATGGAAGTTAAGTAGGATGATAAATATGCATAATTTCTACATATTCCAATGGTATAAAAATAAATAGGTTATTTAGAGTAGTATAAAAATAAATATAAAGTTTTTGGATGGTATACATACAAAAAAAACCAACAATATTATTATTTTATAGGAAAAAATCGATATAACTCCCTGTAAACTTGTCAAAATCAGTTTAGGTCCTCATAAAATCATAAAATCCTCACAAGTCCCTATATTTTGCCTTGGTTAATCGATTTAGTCCCTCGATCAGAATTCTGTCAGTTCAAATGGCATATTCGGGGATATTATGTTTACGTAACATTGATAATGAAAATGATATTAAAATACGTCCCTAGAAAAGCATAACAATCTAAATTGTACTTTTTAATGACCAAATTACCCTAAACATGTTTAATTCCCCAAAATACCCCCATCTCCTTCATTGATCACCTCCAACAGTAAAAAAAACTGTGTTGCCTTTATAAAAAAAATTCATGAAAGCATATCAGTGATGAGATTCAAGCCTTGTGAAATGTTGCGAAGTGAGCAAATCGAACTCCAAAGCCTAAGTCCTCTACCTTTAATCCAGGCTATAGCAGTTGTTGAATCAGACTCCACCCATAGACATGGATAGCCTGTCAAAGATTCACCTGTGCTAATTTTCACCCAACCCCTTTGTGGAGGCTTCCCGCAGACTGCAATATAATGGTTGAAGGTTGTGGTTCCTCAATATGGATTGAAAGGAACTCGGCCAATCTCTGAATAGTTGGGGAGGGGGAAGCCTTGAGGATTATGGATTGGAGTAGATAGGATTATCCTCCTAAGAGTATCCCTCGACGGATGAAGAAATTGCCAAGCTGAAGAGAGTGATGGTTCTAGTCTTGCATGAGGTCCAGACAAGGACATCAGATCGACTACCACCAACTTCAAGCTAACAAATTTTAGACCAAATGGGATCAAGAGCTAATGGCCATATGATTGCTTTGATTCAATTTTTTTTTTTTTTTTTTTTGCTTGGTAAATAAATTTCTTTGATATAAGTAATGTACAAATTTACAACAGTTTAAAAAGAAGAGTTTGAGCAAAGGATAGCTCAAATCTTTACACTGATGCTAATACATTTGAGATAGACGAGGCAAAGGGGAGAAAATAAGTGAGGAAGAATGCGCCTCACGATTTTCTTATTTGCGGGATACCTTCTTTGTCCTCCGAGATCAGGACAGGCAGGTGTGGCGACTCAAAAACAAAGGTGCCAATAGAAGATTGAAAGGAGGCGAGTCTTTGATTCCATATTATGTATTCACAATCTGAATTAGAACTCAAAGGTCAAGTTTATTTGGATTAACTTGTGTGAGGGATATTATAATTATGGGATAAATACATTTTCATTTAAAAATTAACTTGTGCCAAGTCTATTCACCTCTTTGTTATGAGAACATGCGACCGAGGAGCTAATAATAATGCACACTTGGCTCCATAAGCACAGGTGGGTAGTGGAGGCGATGAAGCAGATACATATGTTTTTTTAGAGCGAGGCCTTGAAAAGTGAGAGGAAACTCAGTGAGGCCGCCTAAATACATGATGCAAAGTGTAAATTTTAGAGAGATTAAGGGGGCGATTGGGTAGAAGAATAGGGGAGGAATAGGTGAGAATAGAAGAGAATAAGCAAAAAAATGTGTTTGGGTAGAAAGAATAAATAGGTATAACTTTGTAGAATTATGTGAGAATAAGCTGATATTTATATTCTAGGCCTCCCATTGAAATTGTGTTATTCCTCTACTGATATAAGAGAACTCGGGAAACGATTTCATGTGTTCTAACAAAAGTTTGGAAAGGTATAACGGGCAGTATTGTCATTTTACATGTGTGGTTAAAGTTAACCAAGTCTTGAGTCAGTTGATTAAAGTTAACCAAGTGTGATTCTACGGGGACCAAAATCGATTTTGATAAATTTAGAGGGAATTATATCTATTTTTCTCTATTCTATTACAAACCGAGCAAACTCTTCACCCATTCCCCCAAAAAGGGGGAAAAACCAGAGAGAGAGAGAGAGAGAGAGAGAGAGATGCCGAGCGAGTGCGATCGTTTGGAGAGAGCCCTACGAGAATGCCACCGCCAATTCCCGGACGCGACGCGTCAGAGGAACTGGGCGTGTCATCACCTGAACCGGTCTCTCGCCGAGTGCATGGTGTCGGAGGCGTGTCCGGGGGAGTGTGAGGCGGTGCGGAGCCTCTGCTCGAGCTCGGGCACGTCGCTGAAGCGGTCGCAGTGTCGGGACGCGCAGCTCTCGCTCTCCGTCTGTCTCTCGTCCCACCAGTCACGCCTCTCTCCGCCCATCTCAAACCGTGAACCCTAGTTTTTCCTTTTATTTGGTTCTCTCTTTTTGATGTAATCTTTGAAATCGAATTATCATTTGATTTTTATTTATTTTTTTGAAATAATTTTTGAGTTGTAATCAGGGTGATACCATAATGCTTATAGAAATTGTGATTCTTTTTAATGGATTCATGTGTTCCTATTGGATATATATTTTATTTTATTTTTATAAAAATACGTACCTTGGATTATGTATACTATTTTTTAAAAATTTGAAACATACGGGAATTGAAATTGGAGATGATAATGTATGTTTAACATAAATTGGAGCACGGCTTGTGCAGGAGCTCGGGGTGTGTTTTTTTTTTTTTTTAAGGGGGGGGGGGGGGGGGGGTTGTATATATCTCTTCTATCAAATTCCCGCTCCTTTTGACATTATTTCTTTTTCTTTATCTTCTTTTGTATGCTTTGAGTGTTGTATTTCTTTGACAATAAAATTTAGACAAGTTACCTATATCATTTCTATAAAATAAAATAAAAAACCATTTTTCAGTGTAGAATTATTATTATTATTATTATTTATAAGTATATGAATTTTTTTTGTTGTAGTTTGTTTATTAGAATTCCCAGTTATTCACTCATGGGTGCTGATACACTTGCAATTCCATTTGCAGGCGGCATATTACTCACACATTGTATCAAATTTTATCATGAAATATTTCATTATCTCTTTAAAAAAAAAAAAAAAATTGGTGAGTATATACTTTATTACCAAAAATATAATCGCCTAATCCCGTATACTGAAAAAGTTTATTTCACACACGATTTTGAATGCATCAAAGTTTATTCCTCCCAGTTGTTGATGCAGGACAGCTTCTTCATCCAGAAGAAGGATGGTATTGGTATACTTGGTTTATCCAAGTTGCAAAAAGTCACTGCTGTTTTTAAAAGTCTGCATATGGAATATTAGTCTATTAGCAGAATCTACATATGAATATATAGGAATTGGAGAGTTCAAATTGTTTTGTTGTGCAATTATAGAGGTATTTGGAGAAGAATATCGAATATCACCCAACACAAATGATGATATAAGGTTGCTACAAAAAGTTGAGGAATATGGATTGTGGTGTTGGGAAGCCTTGACTCCCTGCATTGGGCCAGTGAGGAAAAATTGAATAGAATCTCCTGCCATTGAATTCTCTTTAAATTCTATTTTCTTTTATTTTATCCAACACCTCTCATTTGTCATATCCATCAAAGGTAAGATCACTCGATGTGCTAAAAAAAAACTTCTTTTTTTTTGTTTTGAAAAAAGGTAAACACATGCCACCAATCACCTTCATTAACGAAAAGATTAGTACAAGTTTGAATGGAAAATAAGAGGAATAGAGAGATATGCTAACGTACAACTATAAAATTAGAAAAACAAATGAACGTCGGCAAATCCAGGGAAGATAGGATATCTACCCACCAAATCCAACTTCTGGGACCAGTGCCATCTATAACTGAGCTTGATGGCGCCTCCACTAAAGCGCACTCCTCGCACTCCAACTAGCTCACATGCCCATAAATGAATGAGTGCCATTGCGGTGCCTTTCATGTTCTCAACATACACTTGCGCCCCCTTGAATACAGCCTCATTCCTAGTGAACCATATGACCCAAGCCTCCGCCGGGACAACCAACCGAGCAATGAATGCTAAGGGACCTTGAGCCATTCGCCCCTACAACTCTGCATCCGCCCCCCACATCCCCTCCATGGAGTGGAATGCAGTAAACGATGTCGTTGTGCCCAACGCCTTCTATTAATGCCTATGATATCCTACATTGACAAAATAAATGGGAGACTGTCTCTGGGGCCTCCCCACATAGACCACATTGTGTCTAATCGTCTATCCTCCACTTGGCCCGATACACCTTTGTGAGCAACTGCTGATGAGCCAGGAACCACATGAAGATCTTTATCTTCCTCGGGATCTTGGGTTTCCAAATGTGCAACGGACTCCCGCACCAAAAGAGAGCCACCAGTAGCCCACGCCTCCTCCAATCGTATCTATTCTTGATTGTGAACCCTGACGTTGGCTTAGGGATCCACCTCGGTCTATCTTGGTCATCACTGAACCTGCCCGTCCACCCTGCGAGTGACCCCTGCAAGAGTTCGCGCTGAACGGCCTCCGCTGCGGAAAACGGGAGCGGCGCAGAGCCACTATCCATTGTGCCCCTCAGGAAACAATACTATCACATGGATGTCCGAGAACAACTCGGCTAGAGGGATGTTGCCGCACCAAGCATCTCACCAAAAGTGGATCTCCGTGCACATGCCAACATCCCACCTGATACACTACGAGAACTCTGTATGCTCACTGAACATATTTTACACAAAGCCGATGTACGAGCCACGATTGCAGGCCACCTCCTCTCCCTGCTGCCATGACCCCCATAACGATCTTTAAAAATATGAGCCCACGTGCTAGATGGATCACTAAGCCACCTCCACATCTTTTCTTTTAATTTATCAACTATATTGCTCATTTGTTTTATCCACAAAAATAAGGCCACTCAATGTCACTCATGCTAGTTATAGAAAAATGTATCGAATCGTTAAATTATCTATTCTTTTACTTTATCTAACGCATCTCCTATTTGTCTTATCCATCAAGGACAAGACCACTCAATGCCACTCATGCTAGTTATAGAAAAATTAAATCGAATCTCCTCATTAAATTCTAATTGAGTTATCTTTTCTTTCACTTTATCCAATACATCTCTTATTTTGTCATTTCCATCAAAGACAAGACCATTCAATGACACTTATGCTGCCAGCGATGGAAAAAATGAATTGAATCCCCTAAATGAATTCTAACTAAATGATTTTTTCTTTTACTTTGTCCAATACATCTCTTATTTGTTTTGTCCATCAAAAGATAAGACCAACCAATGTCATTCATGTTAGTGATGAAAAATAATTGAATTAAATCAATTTTTTTTAATTGTCATTGAATTCTTTTATTTCACTTTATCCAATATATCGCTCATTTGTCTTATCCATCAAAGAAAATACCACTCAATGTCATTCATGCTAGTGATGAAAAAAAGTGAATCGAATCTCCCCCATTGAATTCTCACTAAATTGTCTTTTATTTCACTTTATCCAATACATGTGTCATTTGTCTTATTCAACAAAGACGAACATTCAATCACACTCATGCTAGTGAAAAAAAAATGAATTGAATCACCCAATTGAGTTCTCATTAAATTCTCTTTTCTTCATTTTGTCCAAGTATATATCTTTTATTTTTCTTATTCATCCAACAAGACATGACCTGCCCTTTTCTCTACATCTCTCCCTCCCTCTTTTTCCCTCTCTCCCCCTCTTACTACTCCTCTCCTCTTCCTCCATCATCTCTATCTCCCTCTTTCTCTTTCTTTCTCTTCCTCCCTCTTCTCCTCTCTCTCCCCTCTCTTTATCTCTTTCTCTCACTTCCTCTACAACTTTCCTCTCCCCCCCCCCCTCTCCTCTAGTCTGGCCTACCTCTCTCTCTCTCATTTTACGTTTATTTACTTATATAACTCTACCATTTATATGATATTTCCAAAATAGCAAAAGTAGAAATGAGACTTCAAGAAATTTATTAACAAAAAATGAGTAAAATTAAGTATTTTTAAAATTATCATTTCTAAATATAAACTAGATATATTCGTTATTGGTCTCATTTTATACTTTTCGATCATATATTCCAACAATACCAATTTTATAAGAATTGGATTGATGTAACAAAAGTAATATTTTTTTAAAAAAAATATAGCCACTCCAAATTTGGAGGGTCACCCAATGAAACTAGAAATAAGGAGAAACTGATGGAGTGTTGTTGGAACTACCGTGCTTCATTTTAAAGAAATGGAACAATGTTGGAGATGTCTTTACAAAAAACCATCTTCCAACCCTGCTTACAACATACTTATATCAAATGAAGTATATGCTATAAGAAAATATGTACAATTCGTTATTCTATATTCTCAATTTCATGAAAGTATATGTTTCATTAAATAAAATATACATATAAAAAATCAAAGGCATTTATGATTGCACATGGGGTTATAATAAAATTATATACCAACATTGTCATCTAAAAAAATAATTATAGGAATAACCCTTGTAATTCCTAGTTATTTTGATAATATATATTTCATAAACATAAAGAGATGAGGTTCCTAATTATTTTTAAAGTATATATTTCATAAACATAAAGAGATGAGATCCTATGCTGGATTCATCTCATCCCATATAAAGTTTTATAGAAGATCTTTTATACACTCAACCCATTTTTAACCTACCCCTTTACCTGAGAACATATACATTTAGATAGGGGTTCATTCATCACTATATAACTTCCACATAAAGACACATGAATTAAAGGCTATAAATAAGGTGAAAAAAAAAACAAATTATAAAAGTACACGATTCATCATATAAAGACTACACGTAACAACACCAATCAACTTATTTATTAAAATTTTAATTGCATATAAAGTTTAGTAATGTCTCATGAGAATCAAATTTGAAGGCATGCATGGGTGATAAAAGTTTGATAAAGTTTATATGGAGCAAATTTCACATCCATTATTCCTGATCTTAATGTTTACAGAGTTCTCTCAGTCATACATTATCAAGCTCACTATGAAAGTCATATACACCTCATTTCCAACCCATTCTTTAATAAATTCTCCCTCCATTTCAACCTTCAAAAACTCTCTGATGAACAACAAATGGCACCTTCCCTTCGTTTCTCTTGCATTTTTGTTTCACATCCTATGACTTGAAGCTGCTGATCTTCATTTGCATCCACAACAAGGACTCTCCCCCTTCCTGCATCATATCCTGCATGGATCTGTTAGAGGGTTTTCTGACAGTGGTGAGGAAAAAAAAGAGATTCAGACGAAATCATAAGATGTCAAGGCAGCGGAGGCAATGGTGGTTCAGAAGCCTCTCGACAAGGCTGTCTGTTTCAGGGACGAGGGAATATGTTTGGCTGTTCCAGAAATGGAAGGCAGTCGACTCGTTCAGGATCTTTTTGAAGAGAAGGTCCTGTTGAGCTCTTTCGGCATCATCTTCGGGGGCAGTGAAGTATCTGCGTGCAAGCAAAATATGGTTTAAATGGGAAGCCTAAAAGTGAATATCATGATGCATTTGCTAAGGAGATCTACGAATCAACGGATAGGTATAGAACTGATAAATTGAATCCATGATCAGAAGTTATGGAGTTTTGAACAGGGTCTAGAACTCGGGCGGGTTCGGTTAGGGTTGGCTTCAGTCAAAATCCAATTTGAACTCGATTTTCACCTGGTAACCCAAATTGGAACCCGACTCGTGGAAAAAATTCATGAGAAACATTGAATTTCAAAGTTCAAAATTGAGTTGAGCACAATTAATACATGTATGAATCCAAAAATAAGTAAAAGAAGATATACAAAAAAACTTCACTGTGATCTAATTTTCACCCAACAAGAAGTCTAAAAACACGATGTAAATAAACAAATTTCATTTAGCTTATAAAAAATTGTGGTAGATAACTCAATATATTATGATGATCGGGTTCAGATTGGGTCGCGTTGTTAGGGTTTTCTCTGACAACCCAACCCGAACCCACTTTTTCTAATTGGCTTCAAATCGTCAGGTTCAGGTTGAACCGACCCAAGTTGCAGCCCTCAGTGTGTGTAATATGCCCAAAACACGTCCGCATGCATGCATGCACACATTCATGAGAAATATGGCAGAGGGGAGGTTACAAAGCATGTACCTTGTGATATTGTGGGAATTTATTGGAAAGAATGCATAATAAGGCTCCACTATTAGCTTCAGCTGGGACTTTTTCCCTGCATGGTCAAGCCTTCCATGCACTCTTGTCAGAAGATCGGCTCCGTTCCACCTCACACGGGCATCGTCATATGTATCATAAAATTCTTTCAGGCATTCTAATATGAAAGGACTGCAACCAATTTATGGGGAAATAATACATGTTAAAGAATGAATGAATGAATGACACCAAAAAGTATAAAATGTTAACCATAAGAATACTTGCTAAACTACCATTTCACAGTTACCTACAACTCTTGAATTTCTTTTTCCTTAAGCTTTATGAAAATGAAATACAAAGAGCATAAAAAGATACATAACCAAGTTTATCTGGCAGCCAAAAAAAAAAGAAAACACAACGAATCACAATATTAATTATCAGGCACAGATCTGAAATCTCAATCCAAGTATAGAAGATGGAGCTTGTTCTTATGTGGAAATCCATAATACACTATTTATTATATATACACGGCTAACTTGGAATTTTACCTATATAGATGTTATTAATGTTAATATTATATTTAGGAGATCCCAATCCATCCCTGTTCAGGACACCACCCCACAATCATAGTGAAGCTATAATTAGGGAGTAAAAAAGTTACCAATCACGTGACATGTCTATGGATATAGATCTCACATAGAGCGTAGAACACCATATTAAAGATCAAGTCAACGAATAAATTATATATTTTAAAATCAAAGCACATTGTTTTAAGGAAAATCAAAACATATTGTTGAAGTCCTGTGTTCCCTTTATGCAAGAAGTGGGAGCCCATGAAGACACTATTCAAAAACATTTTACTACAAGTTGTGAGATGTCCACAAATAATCATCAGAAGTCTTAAGCATTTTTGACACATTGTCTAGATAAGTGGAACTACATTCAATTCTTTGGAACAGTACTGAAATTTCCCACATTCCCAGAGCAAGCGAATATCCTCTTCGAATAAATCAATAAACAAGGGCATGTAATGGTCGCCGCAACATCATGATGAAGACTAATCAGTCAACATAATAGATTGCACGAGGTTGTGGAGACATTTTTACTATAAAACAAACTTCTCTGTTAGTGAAATTAAAAAAGCAAATGCATATAACTATAATAAAGCATGCTATGAGAAAAGAGGATATTGAAAACAAAAGAACAAAATGTTTAGCCATAAATCTTCTCAGTTAGTCAATTAAGTAGTAGGATTATCTTTTCCAGATAAAGGTAGGCTCCTTGAGTTATTAACACCATCTACAACCACTTCTGCACCTTTATCCCAAAGATCACCAACGCCCTCCATTTCTGTAGCAGCTGATCCTCCCATGTGGAGATTGATGGCCTCTAAAATCATGAAAATTACCTATGAGAGTTTCAAGGAAGAGCTTTGAATTGACAAGACCATCATTCAAGGGAAGTGGATGGAGGGGTAATCTTGTCAATTCTGGAAGACTGGTTTGAAGCTCTCTTTTTTTGTTTGTTTTTTGGCCTGGGCCATCCTTGAGGATTATCAAGACTAGTCAGTCAACTAGGGATTAATTGGAAAAGCGGCCCGCCTAGACCTAGGCGGATGATTAATTAGGGCCTAGAAGGGGATTTTTAGAACATTGACAGATCCATAGGAAGGCTGATCAACCAGCTAAACTAATAGCAGCAAGAAAAGTGTCCCATGAGTGGCCCAAATTTATCTCATTATCAGCTGAAAAAAGACAGTCAATGATTCCCATATAAACAAATCAGACCAAGTACACAGCCTTTGTTTTCTACCTTTCTATATCTTTTGTGGATTTACTTATTAGAGACTTTTGTGGCATACTATTCCAACTGAGGAATGAAGGGAAGTATCCTATCAGCTAGCTGATGGGGTTCCCTAGAGGATCTAACATGAAAAAAATGTTGTAAGATGTTTCTGTCAGGACTCGTATAATACCACACCCCCCCCCCCCCCCCCCCCAACCCAAAAAAAAGAGAATTAATGAAATTCAATCCCTATGTTTTAAAGAAGCCCAAAAAACTGAATGAACGCTGAAAGAATCACAAGAAGTCCTTGGAGAAACAGTAAAAACTAGATGAGCAAGATCTTTCTTCAGAAGCTATGTTGTGTAAATATTTGCATACAACCAGCATATGTGTATCACATACCCTCCACTTTGATACTGACCAGATGCTAGATACTCCATGTCCATGGCAGTGACAGGTTGAAATAAATCATAAAAATATACATATACCAACAAAGCCAGATTATATATTTAGGATAGCCATATGATATGTTTCACTGAAAAAAATATCACAATCTGAATTTAAACAAATATGCACATAATTATGCATGTATTATGCAAATAATAATGTTAGTGTCTTAATATATGGAGGTAATCTGACAGATCTGCGTCTCAAGTAATAGAATTTTAGAGATGCAGAGTAGAAATTTAGAGATGCAGAGTAGCGTCTGTGCCTCCCACATCAATGTCCATGTGTATGTCTGGGCATCATAGCACAAAGTAAAGATGAAATTACCTGTTTTTTTCAAATGCCATCACAGCGCCATTAAGAATAGGCACTTCAGCAACCTGATCCTCCATCCCAATATAATTCTTCGAAATATGTAAAGACTTCAAAACTATAACATCAGCATCAAGATATACTCCACCATATCTGAAGAGGATGAAAAATAAAGCGTCAATTTTATTTAAGATTTGTTTTTCTATTTTGAAAATGGGATTGGAGTAATCATATTAAGAAGTAATATCCCTCAAACAAGATGGAGACAAGAGATCACACTCAAAAAAAAAGCCAAGCATACATTAGATTATACAATCCAAAACCAAATATGATAACAAAATTTAAAAACTTTTCATTTTCACATACATGGCACAAGAAAGAATCAAATGAGAGGGCAACCAACTAGGAAGGGAGTTTGTAATATAGCCTTATTATGGGGTCCGCACTTGACCATTAAATGACCGGCCCCATTGAGCGGATGGAATTTGGCCTATATGCCCGAAAGATCATTGTTTCAGATTGGCCCCCACCACATTATCAGAAATACAGTTCACCACTTCACATTGACACCACTGGTTGATCTTACAGTCTTCCTTCAAATGATATTGCTTTCATAGGGTAGATGAAGATGACCATCTTGCCACATGGATAATCTAGTCATAATACAAAGCTTGGAAGGTTATACAGCAAGAATTATACTTTAGTTGGACCAGGTTATCAGTCCCATCAGACCAATTAAAGGCATGAAAGCTTATTGGTCAAGCTTATTGATCAAGCTTACTGATCAAGTCCAGGAATAAAACCATCCGTTCCAGCATTAATCACACATATTATATGATGAAGATTTTCCATGTTCCACAAGAATGTGGCACATGCAAAAAAAATGGCAGGACACAACAAGCCACCTCACCAACCCAGCACTGATGGCATCATCAACAGGGCTAACAAAGTGCCACGAAAAAGAGGGTAGAGTGGTGATAAACTTCAATAGAGTGACCCCAATTCCCATGTCAAATGTTCCACTAATATAATGGGGACACACAGAGAAAGTATGAGACATCCATTATGTATTAATTAAGTGGCAATTAGTGCACGTCTGAAGCTTACAATAATGCATCTGGGATTCCCCTTATATACAAAAGCAGCAGTTCCTGATTCCATGAGGAGGCAATCTGAGGCAGGACACACTTTTGAAGACATAAAAATCTCCCAAAACATGGTAGGAGTCTGCATTTGCAGATTTAAATGGACTAAAATTACAGAAATTAAGATATGCCATATCTATGGACATATAAGAACAAAGCACATATCTTTAAACTGACAGGAAATGTCGAGGCACAAGAGAAGTTCTTATGATGGCAAATGGATATGTTGTACGCAGGTTTTAATGCAGCAACTTATTCTGCACAACACTCCATATATTCTATAATTTTCTCTCTTTTTTCCCTTAAATTCTATTATTACATATGGAAATACGAGAAATAAGAATTTCACTATTGTTAAAGGCGACTTAGTTTAAAAGGCAAGCTTACTTGTAAAGAGAAGCAAGACGAATAAGCTCACTGTAGTGGACGGGATAATGCCTTGTCTTTCTCCATTCATGCCATACCGAAGCAAATACATGCACCGGAGTATCCTTGAGAAGCTCATCAAGGTTTGGCATAGCAACTGCAACTTTGAAGCTGAAAAGGCAAGAATGGAGCTCATGTTATTGAAATTAAATCCTCCTCGGTCTTTTTCCATATCCAAATAGTAAGGCTCCCAAAAACACCAAACAGAGAACCCAACAATTTAACATTTTTGCATAACAAAGAATCGGAATTTTCATAATAGTGTTAAAATTATGTTAATGAGAAACAAGAAGATTATCCAACAGCAGTATTTCTATGTGGAGACTCAACTTTGTCACAGATTGTTAAAGGGCTTGGGTAACAGTTGAATCTGGAGGCTAGCACAGTGAGAATCATAGGGATCAGAATTCTCTTGTGGACTATGTGTGATTTTGGTATTTGAGCTTTAAAATTTTACATTTTACATTCTTTAGGCAAACACATTGTTTCTCATTTTTTGGATGTTCATTAATTTACAAAATGCATCTGAAAACCCATCCCTCTCCAAAATTTGACAATCCATTTCTAGAAACCTTCTCCAAGTCATAAAACTTCAACATTTCAGTTTACACCCAGCGACATATGGCCAATGCCCATCGGAGAAATAGCTTTTCATAAATCATTTCTGCAAGCTGTACGCCGGTAACAAAATCCATAATTTAGGTATCATGATGGACCTACTAAAACAGCATAGTGCAATAAAACTATACATCCATAATTTCCCACAAAAAGGCATATGAAACAGGTACGACTGGAACCAGGAAGAACACCAAAGAATTCACCCAAATTATTAAAGCACTAATGAGCTCTAACAAACTATTATATTCTCAAAGCAACAATCATAATTGATGCAACTGATGAACGACTACTCAAATAATTCATAAAAACAGAAAAAAGCATGTATGTGTTCAAGGCAATACCCATCTTTCACGAACCCCTTGAAGAAATCCAGCTCAATCGTCTCCGACATCACCAGGACGCACGCATCTCGATGCGTGCGGAGCAGACTCTCAAGCCCCCTCTGATGCCTGACACCAAACATCCATGGAGGACTGTTCCACACCATGAAAACCCGAACCCCGCATAGATTCCCCCCAAAAAACCTCTCCACAAACTCCGAGAACCCCAGATTCCCCTCCAATCCCGGAAAATACCCCCACCGCCCTCCGCCCGCATAGGAGTGCCCGAGCGTCCTCCGCTCCACCTTCTTCACCTTCTCATCTCCCCCAATTTTCCCCATCGGCGTCTTCTCAAGACTCTTAAAAATCGCTTTTTTGATCAATCTATCACCTTCCGTGACCGGACCCCCTCCATCCGGGTCTTGCAACAATGGGTGCTTCAATGGATCCAACACATCCAAATTCAATCTGAACATCTTGTCCTTCTTCAAGAACTCCCCCCTCGATTCGAACCATGGCGCCCACCCGTCCCGAAGCGGGGACGCTCCCCGACCCTTCCGCGTCGGCTTAAGCAAAAGCGCGTCCTCGATCGACTTTATGGAGTCCAGCTTCGACCGGATCTCCTCGTCGACGGGCCGATCGTCCGAGCTAAACACGACTGCCGCCCTGTCAATCCGCGAATCCTCTTCATCATCCACCGTCGATCGCTTATCAAACGGCCTACGGAAGGTCGCGAAGAGCGGATCCCAGACCAATCCCGGTCTAGGGTTTTTCGAGGTCTCCTCGTCGTCGTTGTCCCCGGCGCCGACGGCTCGGATGATCTCTTCCTTGCCTCCGTCGTCGTCGTCGTCGACGTCTCCACCGTCAATCGGGTCGGAGGAGCCGGCGTCGGATTCCTCGTCGGCGAAGAGGGGATCGACGTCGGAGGAGAAGAGGGAGGGTTTCGGATCGGGGAGGCCGGAGAGGGAGGAGGAGCCGAGGCGGCTGTGGAGGACGGAGACGGAGAGGAGGAGGAGGAGGAGGGCGGCGGCGGCGCAGACGTGTTGGGGGCCGAAGCTCGGGCGGCGGCGGGCGGCGCGAAGAGGGCCGAGCATGTCGGAGGGGGGTTGGGCGTAACGGTCCGCTTTTCAGGGGCTGGTTTGAGCTCTAATTGGGGGAGTGAAGCAATCGGTGGTGGGTGAACCGTTACTCTGGTTTTACCTGAGGAACATGTGTCGTTGAAAAGTATTACCTACGTGTCAATAGCGACGGTTCAAGCAGAAAAAGTGTACTAGATGGATGCTTGAAGAAATCGAACGTGAACATCAAGAATATTTTGATAATGTTATTTAAAGATTTGGCAATACAAATTTTTTTTCTTTTTTCTTTTTCACAAAGACCTCATAGGGCGATTATAGACTACAAGCCACGTAAGGCGATTACATACTTAAGTGGACAAAGCCCACTAGTACACTCAGCCCAATGGGTGGACCCAGACCCGATCCGCTTGATTGTCGGGTCTTTTGGATCGGGTCTCGGGTCGAGTCGGATCGACCCATTAAAAAACTTAGGTTAGATAAAAAGGGATCAAGGAATTTTTTAAGAGTCTACAATAGCTTTATTTTTTTTCTTTTTAATAGAGACTAGTGTATTATAAATAATTTTTCACTAATTTTATTTTTTAATGTTTTATGAGGGAACATTTAGAATACGATTTTGATTATTATGTTTTTACGTGAAATCAAAAAGTTATAAAAATATTTCGAATGCTCAAAATTTTAAATGATTATTCAATATTTAGTTATAAATGTTTGGTTGGATCATGAGTGTTGAGTTAGATCATAAATAAATAAAAAAATAACATAGTATTTGAGTTGAGTCAATTGGGTCCATCAGGTCCATAGGACTCGTTTTGATTATCGGATTATTTGGATCAGGTACTTATACCTTTTTTCGGGTCAAATTCGGGTCGACCTGCAACCCGTTGACAAATGAATCAGTTGGATGTTTCCACTTTTTTTTATCTCGTATTAAAAATAGGATTCGAACTCATCCCCTCCACCAAAAGAGGGGGTGTTCTCACCACTGTGCCAAGCGCGTAGGGACAAGATTTGGCAATACAATTGTTGCCTAGCTTGAGTAGCTTAAATATTACAATAATCTGAATATGAACACTGATAGTAGCTGAAATAGTGAAAACAATGTTGGCCCATCAACATGATCTCACACTCGCAAGTCCTATTCAGATCCACGTTTGAACGAGTTTTGTGTTTGAAAGGGGAAAAATTCATAAAAACGGATTCAAACACATTTTCCCTTATTAGCTTCAAACACCGCCATTGTTATTTGTAGGGGTGCAACTCGGGCGGATTGGATCGGGTTGAAGGTCTATCCAAACCCAATCCGTGATGCATGAAGCTCAACCCGAACCCGAGCCCGAACCCGACCTCAACCTGTGGGTTCGGGTTGAGCCCGGGCTCGGGCTGGGCTCGAGTTTAAATTTTAACAAAATACTAAACATGTTAAATAAACATTCACCTCCAGTGTTCAAATTAGGTTTTTTGTAAAACTTAATCAGTTTCATGGTCTAAAAATCCCTACAATTCTTCCAAGAAATGCAGGAAATCCATCTTGACCATGAATGTGCTTTAAGAAACCCTATTTGCATATGTTCTTCAAGGAAATGTGGTTTCTCCGAAAACTTGAATTCAAGAAAATTATAAAGTGAACCTCATGAAACGCAATCATCATTGAAACAAGTTAATAACATTGAATGATGACCATTTATATTACTTAGACCAGATCTAGATGTAGACTTTTGTTAAAAAATAACCGAGTATTTTGGGGGAAAATCATCTTCATCCTGGATTTTGTAAGACATATAAATAAATAATTAAAACTAAGATCTATGAATACCAAATAAATAACTCAACAAAATATCAAATACCCCAAAATCAATCAAATGGACGAAACTGTCTTTCTACGATGGACGGTCAAGGCTGGTGAGGGTCGGCGACGGCGAGCCTGTCGGAATATAAAACTTGGGGGTTCTGCGAACTTGGTCCTGGTCCTGTAGATACCCCAACTTTGACCGTTCAGAGAGACAGAAATACTTCAAGTAACACACGGAAATATCCCACAGTTGGACATCCAATAGAGAACCAAAGGTTCGGTAAACCGGAAACCCTAACCCTAATCTTGACCTAAACCTAAACCGGAAACCCTAACCCTAGCCATGACCTAAACCTAAACCGGAAACCCTAACCCTAGCCATGACCTAAACCTAAACCGGAAACCCTAACCATAGCCTAGACCTAAACCTAAGCCCTAAACCCTAACCCTAGCCTTGACCTAGCCCTAAACCCTAACCCTAACCTAAACCTAAACCTAAAACCTAAATCGGAAACCCTAATTCTAAAAACCCTAGAACCCCAAGTCCCTGGAAAGGGGCGGCTAGATCTAACTAGCCGCCCCATACCAGGCGGCTAGTGCCTAGCCGCCCCCCTAACCGCCCCCTGGCTGACTTTGGACCAGTCCCCTGGATGGGACATAAAGCAGCAATAAATGCTGATCATTGCGGCGGGTCATGACCTTTAGCCGCCCTCTCTTGACCGGATCAATCCAAGTAACCGACCCAAGCCACCGCTTGTCAGAGATGGGACGTTTGGCAGGTCATGATGGGGGAGGCTACCAGGAAGTAGCCGCCCCATCCTGGGCGGCTAGTTGGAACTGGCCGCCCTTCACCTGGTCTCTGACAGAAGAACCAGGGAATTAATGAGGGGTCTAATCGAAGCCAACCCACTCCATTACCCCCGGGATATTTCCCTGCCTCTCTTTTACTATAAATAGAGGGGTCCCAAGCCCAAATACAACACGATCGATTCATCTTCAATCACCAAAAAATCCCAACATCCTTCAAACCACAAAATCCACACTAGAAATCCCTAGAGAGAGAGAGAGAGAGAGAGCCTCTTGTGTGAGAGAAAACACCCATTCCCTACACAAAAACACCCTCTCATCCCACCCTCCAGAAACCCAGGCTAAACCTAGCTTAGCCTCTGCCCAAATCCAAACCCATTTCCCACCAAAGCTCTGCCCAAACCAACCCAGGCCCTGGACGGCTAAACCCTAGTAGCCGCCCCATACCCGACGGCTCAAACCCACTAGCCGCCCCCCATACCCCCACTCTTTTGTCCCAAGACTCCTTTAGTCAAGCCTGGAAGCAGAATAGGATTACCTGTTTTTCACCTCTGTGTACGGTATCCGTGTCTCAGAGCGGAGACCCCACAAACTCCCCCCCCCCCCCCCCGCAAGGCAATCAAATCCAACCCCAACTTTTCCTGCTTTTTTTGAGAAAGCAGGTGGCGATCACAACAAAACCCTGTCTTTTCTGAGAAGCAGTCGGGCGGCTCAGAAACGACTCTCCGGGCGGTGATCTGATCAGTCGCGAGACGGACCAGGACCAAGTTCGCAGAACCCCCCAGTTTTTACATACCGACAAGTCCGTCTCGCGACTGATCAGATCACCGTCCGGAGAGTCGTTTCTGAGCCGCCTGATAGCTTCTTAGAACGACAGGGTTTGTTTGTGATCACCACTTGTTTTCTCAAAAAGCAGGAAAAGTTGGTGTTGCTATTGATCGCCTCATGGGGAAATTGGGTGTGTTCTCCTCACTGAACTACGGCCTGCTGCACACAGAGGTGAAAACGGGGAATTCTTTCTGTTAGATAAGAACTTGAAAAGGGGGATGCTGACACGTGGGAGAGAGGGTAAACCGATTACTTGAATGTAGCCGTCTGGGTCCGACGGCTGGATTGGACTAGCCGCCTGGTACCTGGCTCTTGATTTTCTAGATTTGGGCAAAATATAGGTAGGGAAGTGTTTTGGTTTGGCTAGGGTGGTGGTAGTGAGGGATTGAAAGTGGTGTTGGTGCTTTCTTCTTCTAGATTTGGGCAGCACTTAGGTAGGAATTTTGATTTATTTGGCTAGGGCTAAGAGAGTTTTAAGACAGTGGTTAGAGAGGGGTTTATGGAGAGTGGAATTTGGTGGGGAATAGCTTTCCTTCTCTGTCAACTAAGGCGCTCTCTCTCTCTCTCTTTCTCTCTAACACACACTTTGAAATTGAAATTGTTCACCACCTTTGTTCTCACCACAACCCCCCTTTTATAGGTAAAAAGAAGTATTGGATTATTCCCTGGACAATAGAATGGATTGGGTAATAGAGTGTTTTAAGGAAACTTCACCCCTAAGAAATTCATATATTTGTTGTGAAAATTTGTCCAGACAGGGGGTAGCTACTTCAATGTAGCCGTCAGATGGGGGTTGGCTGGTTTCAACTAGCCGTCTGTCAACATTTTCTGTTTTATGTCCCATCTCTAGTTAGCGGTGGAATGGGCGGTTACTTGGATTGAGCCGTCACAGAAGGGCGGCTAAACTAAACAACACACCACAATGATTAGCAATAAATGCCAACTTTATGTCCCATCTCAGGGAAGCGATTTGAGGGGCGGCTACTTGGAGTGAGCCGTCTTTAGAGAGGCGGTTGGTTTCAAGTAGCCTTCTAATTTTTGCTGGTTTTCATATAGATTTGGGACAGGGTTTTTGATGGCTATTTGAATGTGGCCGTCTGAGGAGGGGTGGCTGTCTTCAAGTAGCCACCTTGTTTCTGCACAGGTTTTTCAATGGATTTAGAAAAAGGTGTCCGACAGCTACTTCAAAGTAGCCATCTGAGGAGGGGCAGCTGGTTTCAAATAGCCACCTTCCGGCAGTTTTTGTCCTTTTGTTTTATTTCCATATCTATTCAACTTTGGGTAGTTTTCTATATGGTAAAATGTGGTCATTTAAAAATGTTACTTGAAGTAAATTTATTTTCTTTGGACGGTTAAAATTGAGGTATCAAAAGAGCCGACAACGGCTAAGGAGGGTCAGCGGGGGTCAGTGAGTTAGTGGGATTTTGTGATTCACATTTCACAGCTGAGCCTTGTTATTTTGGGGGTAACGATAGAGTGAAGAATGAAGAGTGAAGAGAGAGTGAATAATGAAAAGTGCATTAGGGTTGGGTGAAAATGTATGGTTGTGATGTTATTTTGATAAATGGATGGTCCAGATTTGTTTTAGAATGAGATGGGATGATGTGTGTAATGTGTGCAAGCTCAATTAATCATAGTATAATGTGTGCAAGCCCATAGTGCCCAAGTTAGCCCAACTGCCCCTGTTGTCCATATTTTTCTCGGGTTCAGGTTCAACCCGACCAACCCGAGACCTGAACCCGAACCTGCCCCGAATTGGGTTCGGATTTGTTTGAGTTCGGGTCGGGTTGAACCCTACTGGGAAAACTCCAACCCAAACCCGCCCACGAGTCGGGTTGGCTCGGGTTCAACCCATCCAAGTTACAGCCTTAGTTATTTGTGTGTAAAACACCTAGCCATTGAAAAGTTACAAAAAATAATATTTTTCTAAGACCCCGTTTGGATCAGTGGTGGAGCGGATTCCATGATGGGGAATTTGGCATAATGCCACCATAGATTCAAACATGTTTTTGGCGTTTTCATTTTCATGGCCAATATAGCGTTTTCAAGTCAATTTGTTTTTGCATTTGAGAAGCTCTGGAAACAACATTTCTCTACCGCGTCTTGCCTTTTCAAGCGCGGGCATCCCGCCTTGGTCTCAAACAAACCCTAAAACTCAATTTGAAACATGAGATTTTAAATTTTTCAGCATTTCAGACCTGCAAACTTTGCTCAGTCACATACTAGAAGACAGAGTAGCAGTTTAACACATTTGCATAGCCCTTGATCCTTATTATCAAGCTTTCTAGTATTTCAATCAGCTCAATTGATAATTAAAGTGAACCTCTCATGATGGCAAACGAGAAAAGACCCATTTTTAACAAGTGTAAAAACAAACAAGATATATATCTCACATAAAAAAGTATATATAGATGACTAACGAGATATATAAGACTTTCAAAAGGATTGTGTGTAACAATGCCCTTATGTTTAGTATGATTTAAAAAATATGAGGCCTTTGTTTGGCTCCTACAATAAATATTGATTGCCATAACTATGTCATAACATAATTTTGCTTGATTGTTTCTATTATTATTATTGGGAAGTATAAAAATAACATTTTCAGTTTGATTCATCCTAGATGAGCTGAAGAAAATAAGTGGATCAATGGGGGATAAAAAACATTATTTAATAATGATAATTCTAGTTTTTGGGTATGGATTTATAGTTCAATAATTGACAAATAAATTTACAATCAAAAGGTCATGTCTTCGAGTTTCAACATTTATCTACTAAAAAATATTACATTTTTTTTATTTCCATCGAAATTGCCCATCACATGTGCTTAAATCATAATTGTTCAACACACACATTTTCATACAGTGGTCCTTTCTACTTCAACAAGTGTTAATCATCTCTATTTTTTTTCAATTTTTTTCACTGGTCTTAAACACAAGTGAAAATAGATGTTTGTGCTCAGAGTTTAATTTTTTGCATGATTCAAAATAACAGTTTTTTACTACAATGTCATGTTTTTAAAGTTAAAATAAAAACTTGGACTATAAACTTGAAACACTCATTAGGCTAGATGGTTTTATTAGAATGACAAGAAATTGTACTTTATATATAGGAACTAACAATCATAATCTCTCTCTCAAATTATTAACATACAATTATCAGTTTGGGTACTGTAAGTGAAAAGGAATGAAATGTAATTAAAATTAACAAGAGCTTGGTCTAGAAAAAGAAAAATTATAAACTTTCACATCTGATTGACTTCAAGAATTTTGTAGCCACACACAAAACTTAAAGAGCATCCAGTATACTTAATGCTTGACACTATGATTTCCATCTAGACCAAAAATATAAAGTTCTCTTCAATCACTTTCTGAAAAACATGGATTCTCATAATCTCGTTCAAAGTTTTTGGTAACACGATTGGAAAATAGCTTTAGCTAAACGCTGCTTTTTAATGGGTTGAAATTGAAACATGACTTTTACAAATCTTGTTTGGTAAACTTGCAACAGCTATAAAAGCTATTGACATTTCATAACTTGTTCAACAAATAAGCAAGAGACAAGCTTTTGAAAAGCACATTTTACTAAAAATACCCTCCACTTCTCACAACACACAGCCCTACAATAGAGCTTAACCAAAGGAATCAGATTTAATTTTTAACCCAATAATATAGCATGTGTGTGAAGAACAACATAATTTTTCAAACCCTCTTTCTAAAATAAGTTCCAACATATCACAAGTTTCAAACATCACAAACAAGAACATAAATAGGATGCTCAAATATTCAGTGTATCAAAACATATGAAAATAATGTGTACGTCCTACACAAAATACATAGCATGAATGGATTTTCGGTTAAGATATCTTACGACATTAAATATCAGGCAGTGATCAACCGGTTTGAAGTGAAAAAAAACTACGGATCCAACTTTGTTGAAGCGAAAAAATATCGATTTGTGCCAATCAATTGAGGAGATGGTTTTTAGGGTTCTCCAGGTGAGAAAATGGCATAGTAGCACTTGGAAACACTTTTGAAAAAATAAGATTTTGAATAAAATGATTTAAATAAACTCGATTATTAGGAGGCGTATTTTCTACGCTTTTTAAAAACGAATCTTTTTGTACTAAAAACTGTAAGTGGATTTTTAATTAAATCTTTTTCTAGAAGGTGTTTGGTAACACATTTGTGTTTTTCTCTTTATTAAAAAATATAAGTGTGTCTAAACGTATTACCAAACGCCCCCATGCAGAGAGGGGGCTTCCTCTTATGGTTGGTTGTACACATATGGTGGTTATTTCTATGAAAGTGTAAGGGAATATTCATCTTTGTATATCCTTTATTTTAGGTTTTGAACCCCAGCTTCTCAGGAAGCATTGTTTTGGAGCTTTTGAAAAAATGTGTCTTTTTTGCCTATTAAATCTGAAAGTTGATTTCAAGGAATCAATCTCAGTTGTCTGTTTGGTTTAGCGTTTGATGAAGCTTGATTCCAGACAAATCAAAAGCTTCCAAAATGCTGAACCAAATGCTCATACTTTTCGTAGCTGTTCAAAGGTGGAGAGATTTAGTGATTTATATTGAAGAACTGATTGTAGTGTTTGAAAAGATCATTACAAAAAGATGGGTTAGATCCACATTTAGAAATTTTCTATTTTTCAAATGTAGAATCCGTCTAAATATAGTTCTAAACGAGGTTAAAAAGTGTACTAGATTATAAATGCTTGCACTAAAAGCACAAGAAATCGAACATGAACAATAATATTAAAATTAATCAACATTTTGATAATGCTACTTAAAAATTAAACAATAAAATTGTACCAACTCACCTAGCTTCATTTCTCGAACAATGATAGCAGCTGAAATAGTGAAAACAATGTTGATTCATCAACATGAAAAGGCCTATTTAAATCTACGATTTGAACAAATTTTGCATTTAAAAATCAAAAAAATTGTAAAAGGGGATCCAAACACTTTTCCATAATTAGCTTTCAAATATCACTGCTACTTTTTGTGTGTAAAAACACCTAGTGATTGAAAAGTTGTAAAATCGATGCTTTTCTAAAATCTCAATTTCAGATTTTAAAATTTTCCACATTTCAAACTCACTAACTTTGCTCAATCACATACTCAAGACAGTAACAATCACCACATTCACAGAACTCTTGATCCTAGTCATCTAGCCTTCTAAGTATCCCAATCAACCCAAATGTGAAAGTGAATCTCTCATGAGGGCTCTATGTTCTTTTTGTTCTTCATCCATGTCATGCAAAAAATATCATCACAAAACCCACTTCTTTGATGCTCTTTGGTCAACCTAAATTTTCAAAATTAGTTGTTTTTTCTTTACTAGATTAAAAGTTTGGATTAAGGGAATGACTTGATAATTAGGTTCACTAGAATTGAAACATGAGGACATCATGACAAAATAATTTGTTGGTTATTGTTAAAAATTAGCATATACAAGAATATGAAACATTTTAATTTTTTTTAACAATTATCAAGACTTAAATTCTAATAAAATATTATAATATATGATAGTTTTTATTATATATAATATAAGATCTAAACTTTGTTTATTCAAATTTTAATTAAATTCTTATGAATTATAAATCTAAGCTTTCACATTACATTCAAATTAAAGCATAAACTAATACAAGAATGCTTTATAACTTCTAAAAAGAACCAAATAATTTTTACAAAGTCAGCCAAATCCCAACTACTTCCATGACATTCTGTCTAATTTTCATAAATATCAAAATTATAAATAATTCTATAAGAACAAAAGAGGCATTAGAAGACAAAAATCATAATCATCCTAATACACAATATGATTCTAATTCCAATAACTTAACATGGTTTTATTAAATCATTGTCAAACATAAAAAAGAAGTTAATATAAAAATTATGCTCTAAAACTTATTATATTTGAATTCAAATAGAATGACATAATGCTAGAGCTTGAAAGGAATTGAAAACAATAAATAAATTGAGCCACAAAACATTCCTATTGCAACAGCCATCCTTTTGAGCACACTGAATATATACAAACAATACTATTGAAACCTCACCAAACAAAACATGTAAATTCATACAATTCATTAGAGTATATGTTTCATTTTTATGAAAATATATATACTTTGTTACATTAAATATATACATATTTAAAGAAAACAAAGCATGTGAAGATTTCATGTTTAGCTGCACACAGGACAATCATTAATATTCCATAAATTTATTCACAAAATATTCTATTGTAATTGCCATCCTGATTTGAACTCACTGGATATATACAATATTACAATCAATTGCATTGCACGTCCCTTCTACTTTGGCTGGGAAAAAAGGTGGAAGAAAATGTAAAAGCACAATCAAGAAGACACCATACAACACAAAATATTCACATTGTAGCTTATTCAAACGATAATAACACAAATCCAAAATACATCAAAACTACAGCATAACAATTAACAAACAACAAATGTAAACTAAGGGAAGGGAATGCAATATATAAAAAAAAACCAATTCCCTAACCCAACTCCCAAACTCAAATCTGACAGCCGTTTTATTTTTATTTTTTCCCCATGTCTATTTCCAGATAACAATAACAAATACTAAATAATATATAATAATAAATTGAAATCTAATATCGCTTACCAAGAATTATGCCAAATATCACAGACACAATAGCCACTCCCATGATGAACTTGAAGGTCAAGGCATGGGATGGTTCAGCCAGAGTCTCAGTCTTTGGCGCTGATGACGTAGTTGCTGCCTGACTATTGGTCCCCTCGCTTCGCTTCTTGCTCTTCCTTTTTGACAGGGTTGAAATGGGTGATCCGAGATCTCGCGATTTAATCTCTCCCACCTCGGCTTCTACCCCGACCTTGGCCTGCAAACATATTACGGGAATGACTAAGAGTAACATTTGACATTTCACTTGATAAAATTAACTGAATTAGAAATGTAGGCTGAAACTGAAATGTAACACTGTCAAGCAAATGAAGTTGTATGCATTGACAATGGACCATCCAGTGAAGATGTTGAGCATATAATTAAGTACATATGTCCAAAGATCTAGACTTCTACAAACACAGTTATGTCAATTATATAGTCATCTGGTGTAGCCATTGTAAGCAATACATTGGTGGGCACAGTTATGGATTCGTGGTCATCAAGCTTGTGTCCAAAATCTACTGGTGACAATGGGACTTAATTATCAGAAAATCACGATATGAATGCATGCTACTGTGCCACTTCAATGCTACCAGAATTAATCTTTGAGACATGAGTGTTGTGACAGCCAGTGCAGTTTTCTGTTCAACTCATTTACAAAATAAAGTCATTCTAAATAATTGGGAAAAGGATAAGATGAATTTTGTACGCATTGTGCACGCATGTAGGTGACATGTTAACAGTATGGCCCTGTTTGACTTACAAAATCTGAGTACAATTTATGCATATCCCGTAAGATATATAGTATGTGGACAGTGGCCCAATGTATAATAGACCATTTTTTTGTGGTTAGCATTCACCATGCATTTGCACAACAATATCAATCTAAATTTGCATTTTTGCAGCATTACCTCAGACAATAAGTAACAATATCAGGAAACAAAATGGTTGTTCTATGATTGAAACTTGAATTTCTAAATGCACAAAATGCATAATTCAACTGCGATTAATCATTGCATTTACTTAGAACAGAGAGCTGAAAAAAAGATTAAAAAAAATGGTTTGTGAACCTTTGGAGGGTAAAAGTTAACAATTTCTAAATATATGTGAAGATTTGTTTTTTTTTTTTTTTGTGGTGTAATAAGTGTATGTCAAGATTGGATTGAAAGAATGCTCTGTATTCTAGTCTGCTAGATGATAAATGGATGAGTGCAGAATAGGAAACTTATTGACTAACTCATATCTATGTCAGGTTCAAGCCCATTATCAAGCAATAGAAGAAGGAATTTTTTTCTCTACTATATGGAAAATAGCAGTACGTATTGATATTGTCTAGATATTGGAATTACTACCATGCATGGCAAATTTGGAAACTCCGCATTTTATGAAGTGTACAACAACGTAATTATTCTAGAAATAGAGGACGATCACACAACATTTTTCATGATCTATAGATTATAAACTTGCCTGTACCTCCAAGGTATTAGCCAAATTCAGCTGCTGCTGTAATTCTACAATCTTCTCCTCCAATTTTTGGTCTTGACTCAACTTACTTTTCAACTCATCAAGCTCTGCATTAACACTGGCTAGTTTTACTCCCCATTCAACATCCTGAAGGAGTTAAAATGTCAGTGTAAATGGATGTCTAACTAGTTCACATGATAACAGGATAAATGGGCAGAAGCATAACATGGACATCAAACTAGTTTAACTATAATTTTCAATTATAATAAAAATTACTGAATTTATTTGTCCTAATATAAAAACTGGGCTTGAGGCATTGGATGCAAGGACTAGTCGAGTATTCTAACTCACTATTACCATAATATGTTAGAGAACAGCAATTGGGATCAAACAGTATCTTATATTTGTTATTCATAAAAAATAAACTGAGCAATGAGAAAAGAAATGGGTAAATCGAACTAAAGTTAGAAATATCAACATATTTATGAGCACAAGAAAGAGAATTGTTTCTAGCACTCTGCCAGGGCAGTTAAAAAGGTGTTTTTCTCACCTGTATCAGTATGATGGTGTTTGCGGAACAAAAGATGTGAACATGAAAGCCAAATAATGTACAATTGTGATAAACCTATTCGGAGTTTATAGAAGGGGGTATTTAATTAATGTCATTAAAAGTAAATTTTAATAAATAAAAAAAACTTACCTTTTCATTATATTTTGCTTCGGCCAGTTGCAGTTTCTGCTCAAGTTCTTCAACTTGCTTTTGTAGAAGCAAAGCACTTTGATGTTTCAACTCAAGCTCCTCAAGTGAACGCTGTGTCGCTTCTTTCTCCAAGCCCTGTGTCATATTTATTTCTTTCTGTTCATTAAAATTGTATATTAACAAAATATTCATTCTTGGTAATTGATAATTAGTTCAGGCAATGGAAGATTCAGAAACTGAACAATGAAAATTGAATTGCAGATAGGGATAAATCTATGTATAAAAAATATAACACAGATTATGGTTTTTTACTGAACGCAATAGTTGCTGATGAAAATAAGCATTAACCAACATATGTTTACTTGAAATTGACTGCTACTAGTTATTTAACAACATGATCCATCAATTTCTATCTTTTTGAAAGTCCACCTTGGATTTTATCTGTGTAGCAATGATCTACACCCTTAGCACTAAACATAATCTTTACCTGCAAAACTAATTTTGAGAGAGAATAAGAATGCAAAATTGCAAACCAAGTAGGAATATAGAGAACAGAAATACGAGTGATTCTTTTTAGTATTATAAAACCTTAGATTCCGAGATATCAACGGAAACATTTCAAATTCAAAGTGTAATTTAAGTCTGTTTGTATACAAAGCGTCAATATGAAATACATCAGATGGGAGTTCAGGGATATTTCCCACCAGCTGTGGCTAATCAGAAAACATGGAACTTCGTAAGTTTCCATATTCTCCCATGCATATCATATCATTCGCCAAGGTAAGTATGGGAAAGAACACTTCTCAGTGATAGTATACAAATTTGATATTCACTACAAAAGCAAGCAGGCAGAGAGACTTAGAGATCATAAAGAGAACCTGTTCAGTGATGGTGGCATGAGAGAGATGTAGCTCATTTTGGAGTTGGACAAGCTTCTCATTTAGAAGGCTTATTTCTTGGACTTTGCTTGCATGTAATTCTTGTTGAGATACTAGCTCTGCCTCTTTATTAGCAGCAACAGAGTTGATGCTATTTATCTGAAGGATTTGATAGATATATAGCAGTTAATTAAGCTAATGATATAACAAACAAAGACATGTTTATCTACATATTTTCGTTAATGTGTACAAATGCCACTACCTCTTCTCTGGATTGAGTCTCTGCCAGCAACAATTGTTGTTTGAGCTCTTCAATGCGGGTTTGCATTACATGTTTCTCATCAAGTTGGGTTTTGAGATCCTCCATGTCATGAATGAGAGAGACTTCTTTTTCCCTCTGTTCATTGAGTTGACCTTCCATTTGGATTATAGCTTCTTGAAGTTCTCTTTTTGCACCTTGATGTGTCTCGTTCAGTAGATTGTTCTCTTCCATGAGAGAAGACATCTGCATATTTTAACAATTCAATATCATTACTTCATTGTTTAACATAGGAAACAAAATGAATGGTTACATATATCTCAATTATAAGATCAAGAATTTAGTTTTGCATACAGAAAATAGATTTTCGAGCTTTAAGTGGTCTATTAGAATCCTTTGTAGGTCCAAAATGGCGTGATTACAAAAATTGGAAACTAACCTGGGATTGTAGTCTCTCTCTTTCAGAAGCAAGCTGTAGCGTCAAATCCTCTATCACCTTATTAGATGAGTGAAGTTGTTCTAATGTGCCCTCTTTCTCTTCCGAAACGAAATTCAATGTTGTCTGCAAGTCAGTCAACTTTGTCTCATATGCCAACAATTCCTGAGTAAGTTTCAAATTTGTTTCAGCTAAATATTCATTTTCTGCAGCAAACTTTGTTTCCTTTGCTTTCACTTCATCAAGAACGGTTTCTAGATTCTTCAGTTTCAATAGAGCTTCTTCAAGGTCAACTTTTAGAGTTTCTGCAGTCGCAGATGCTTCATTGTTCTGTTCTTCATATATCCTTACTTGGGATTCAAGTGCCTTCAGCTTCTCGATCAAATCATTGGCTTCAGAATCTTTCTGCGTGAACCTCTCAATAGCTTCATGAAGTTGAATTTCAGCTTCCTTAATGCGTGATTCAGACACCAATTGAACATCAAGAGATCTTGAATGCTGATCTGTTAGTTCAGATATCGTTTTCATGTGTGAAGCCAATTGTACAGAGGCTGCTTCCTTTTCTGCATGCAAGGTACTCAAAATCTGCTGCAGCTCACCAACCTTCGACTCGTGCACCTCCACTTCCTGCTTAAGCTTTGAGTTTGTCATGGATAGCAGTTCATTTTCAGAGGAGAATTTCCCAGCTCTTGTTTCTGTTTCAGATACATTACTTTTGAGTTCCTCAATTGTCTTCTCAAGAGCAACCAATGCCACCGAACTACTTTCCAATTCAGCCTTCATGGAGGCTGCCCTTTCAAATGCATCAACTGCCTGCTCTTTATAATCTTCAAGAGACTTCACTTTCTCGTATAGTTCATGTACTTCAGAATCCTTCTGTGAGAAAGTCACCATCACTTCCTGAAGTTTTAGCTCTGAATCTTTGCTCAGCGATTCATGCATTGACTCCAGCTCCAAACTTCTTGTGGTAGCTTGCTCTATCACCTTTCCCTTCTCCTCTAGCTCCTCTTCAGCGGATTTAAGCTTCTCCACTATCTCAATCTCCCTTACCCCAGTCGCTTCAAGATCTCGCTCAACAGTTTCCAGTTTCTCTTGTACAGACATCAACTCCTTTTGCAACACTCCAATTAGATTTTCAGCTTCTGAGAGCTTTAGAGTCGAATTGATTGATGCATCTTCAAATCTTTTCCTTTCTTCAAACATGACATTCATGGTCTCTGTCAACTCCCTCTCCTTCTCATTGGAAGCATCTAGCGCACGTTCAAGACTCATTGATTTTACTCTGAAATTCTCCAATTCTGAGGTGACTTCACATAATTTAGCGCTGTACTGCTCCACTTCCATCAGGGCGTTGTTATAATTTGTTTCTGCAACATGCTGTAGCTCTTCAAGCTCCTGAATTCGGAAGTTTGCAGTTTGAAGAAGTAACTCCAATTCTCCAACCTTGTTCACAGCATCTTCTGCTTTGGAGTGAGAAACCTGGATCAAGTCTTCAAGTTCTAAGTTACGCTGATGGGATGTACTAGCTTGTCCCTCATGTTCCCCACATCTGTCCTCAAGCTCCTTCAATTGCTTCTCAAGCTCATGGTTAATGGAAATCATATTTGTCATGGAGGACTCCAATTGTTCAATCTTCTCGTCATAGGCTAACACTTTGCATCTGGAGAGTTCACTTTCTTCCTCGATGCCCTTCAATGACTCAGTAAGCTCAGATGTTCTTGCTTGGAGCTCACTAATTTCTTTTTCCGCATCAGCATTTTTCAGTTCCACCAGGCTCAGTTGTTGTTGGAGCTCTAGATTCTTCTGTTCAGTAGATATTAATTGTGTCTCGATCTCTGCTAATTTAGATTTTGCTTCCTCTTCTGCCAAGTGGGAGGCCTGAATAATTTCTTCCAGTTCAAGGCTCTTCTGTGTTGCAGTGGCAGCAACTGCACCGGATTCTTGATGTAGTGCTTCAAGTGACTTCAACTTCTCCTCGAGTTCCACATTGTTCGACAAAGCCTGTGACAGGAGGGAATCTGACTTGACAAATTTTTCATCTGATGTCTTCAGCTTTGCCTCAAGGTCACTGCACAAATCTCTCATCTTCAACATATGATTGTCACTTTCAGAAACACTAGCTTCAAGGGCTTCTTTGTCTCCCTGCAGTCTAACCAATTCCTCTTGCAACCTCAAAAGCTGTGATTGCTGCTCTTTGAAGCTCTCTTCAATAGTTTCCCTCACCTTCCCCTCTTCTTGAAGCTTCAATTCAGCTCCTTCCAGTTCAGCAGCCTTGGCCTGAAGATCAATTTTGGATGCAGAGAACAGATCCTCCAGAGCTGAAACATCCTCCCTTAACTTCTCTTCTGAAGCTTTAGATAGATTCAATTCCTCTGTCAACTCCTGTAAGGTGGCTTCACCAGAAGAAACATTCCCCTCTAGATCTGCCATTAGAGATTTTGAAAGCTCCAATTCTTCTCGAACTGACAAAAGCTCTGATAATGTACTAGTAAGCTTTTCCTCAACTTGCTGGTTCTCTGCAACCTTCTTATACAGTTCCTTCGTCTCTTCCTGGATGGCACTCATCTGATCTTCCATTTCTTTAACACCCAATTTTGAAGACTCAAACAACCTTTCTAACTCTTGGGCCTTCTGGGATTCGGATTGTGCATGAGAGTCCCTTTCCTTGCTCCACTCTTCCAGCCGCTGTGCCTCGTTCACTGAATCCTGCAACTGGAACTCAAGCTCTTCCATTTTCTTTCTTGAGCCTTCAAGCTCTACAGCCAGCCCATCGAAAGATTCCTTCACACCAATCAGCTCCTTTTGCCTTGCTTCATGAGTCACCAATGCTTCCTGCATCTCCTTGATCTGCAGACTGTACTTCACCTTGGATTCTTCAATCTCAGTTTCAAGACTCTTCCGATCAAGTTCAAGTGCTTCACAGAACCTCTTTCTCTCTTGTAACTCATCTTTTGCAGTGTCAGCCTCTGATTTTAATTGGGTTTTCTCAGATTCTGAGCGCTGAAGTTCTTGGGCAATGGCTTCAAGTTTGCATTCTAGAGCTTTAATCTTATCTTGAGCTTCTAATATATCTGTGTTGGCCACTGAATGTCTTGGTGTTTGACTTTCAACATCCTTCTCGACCTTTATAAACTCTCCATCCAAAGCATTTTCTTCATCTTCTTCTTTGGTTGCTTCCACTGTCGGTTGGTGCAGAGCAGCATTTGTTAGGATATCCACCTCATGTCCTTCAATCTGTGACAAATTTCAACATCAAATGGTATTCTGAGACAATGCTGCAGATTTTGTATGAGATGGTGGAGATTGAACCAAAAATTGAAGTTGCAGCTCAAGATCAAATCAAATCAGAACATTTAATAATCTATAGATTTGATGTGGCCATTCTGACTGTTGTCCATAACAGTGGTTTCAATGTGCACATTTCTCCTTACCCCTATTGCTCTACCACCAAGTTAGTTACATGAAATCCTTTAACAATATATGTACACACATATATATATATCATAACCAGCACAAAATATTACAGCTATCATGTCTCAGATTTCAAAGTTCATGGTTTACAATGCATGAATATTTTTTACCATTTTTTACTTCACATCAAATGATATGATTAAAATCATCGCCATGACAACATTCCTGCATCCAAATATTAAAAATAGTGCTCAAAACTATAGGTACAAGTGTGTTTCAAAGATAAATACCAAAAAGTATAGACCACCTAGAGGGCTTTGGAACTCCAATTTGAATACAAGGTAGGACTCTTTCATTCATGACCAAATGCAGTTTAGGGAATTCATTGATTGTCTGGAATCAGTGACTAGGAGTTCCTGAGGCCAAAAAACATAGCGGTCAAAATGGGAAAAGTGATCACAGTGACCTGCTCAGGCATTGATGGACTAAATCGGATACAAGATCTAGTGGAATGAATCTCCAAAGGGTTTGATCCAACATATGGACTGAAGACTTTCAAGAGTCCTAAAAAGTTTCAATATGTTTTACTATTCTAGGACTATGGTATGTAATTGGGCATTAAACTCTCCCCAGTATTTGACAAGCCCTTCATTTCCAATCGACCATGTGTGAAATTACCAGATCACCCAAACATACTACCACTCAAAAGAGTGAACCAGTGCAAGTGACTCAGTCCTATATCGATTAGAATCATTTTTGTAGCGAAGATTTTGTTCAGCCACTGTTGGTGGACGCTCTGATTGGCGAGCAGGAGAGCCTGCCACAGACTCAAGTCATTGTTGAGGAAAGAATCACATATGCTTTTTTTAAAGTGCCTATATTTTTCATCTAGATCGGTGCATTTATAACAATTTTGACAGTATTGCTGATCTCTGTTTCTGGAATCCAAGAAATCTGCTCTTCGATTTGGGCATCTGGTTTATTGGCTGCATTTATGTTGAGAAGAGCAAATACCTATCTTTTAGGAAGTCAGTTACACAGCAGGTGCTTAGCCCTCACTGGGGTGTTTGGCCCTCTTGGTGTTCAGCCCACGCTTTTTGTTCATTCCCTTTTGATTGGTCCATGTGACAAGATCTAATTGAGGAAAATTGTTCAACACTATAATCAATTATGAAAAACAATTTCATATGCTTAAACTACAGATTCTCTCTCTAAAATCTCCAGATTCTTAAAATTCCCTCTTATAATGTCGAAGGCCTAGAGGGTGAACAGGCGATGCAGGACAGAAGAAGAAGAGAGAAGGGGAGAGAGAGACCGAGAAGGAGAGAAATATAGAAAAGAAGAGATAGTAAATTTGGATCAAAGCTCTGATACCAAATGGATATAGGACAGTGGAAGAAGAGAGAAGACTAGAAGATAGATAATAAAATAATATTTCACATCCTTTAATAATCAATAATTGAATCTGCGAAGTTGCACTTTCCAACCTTCTTCAGGTCCACGGAAAAAAAAATTAAGCATTCATGTTTTTGGTGGAAGGTGTCCTAGGACTAATAAATCTGTTTTTGAAAGATAAGCTCTAAGATTATTTTAGAGATTTTAATGAAATATTTTTTCAGAATAAATAAATTAAGATCAAACATAAGAATTGAAAAACAAGGGTTCAAAAACACAAACAATAGTTTTCAAAAAGTTCTTTTGATTTTTCACATCCAAATCTCTCTAAAACATCTCAATCACTCAAACAAAATAAGTATATTTTGAAAAAAAAAGGGAATATTAAGAATTTTCTTTCATTCTCGTAACAATCTCGTTCAAATGTCAGTCTCATTTGAACATGCAACGTATTTCAAAAGGGATCAGGCAGGTTTCATTAAAGCATAATCTTCCTCATTCGCAATGACAGAAATGTACTTCTTTGGTGAGAAGGCAATTATATTTCAAACGCCATAGTAGGTCATTCAAAATGATGGAAATGCATAAAGACAGCCCCACTGCTATTACATTCTTGTTGTTCAAACAACAAGGGCAATTCATGTTTTTATTTAGGATACCTGGTGATGTCCGTTCATTCGTGCCATGCGAATGTGCAAAATCAGAAATGATTTGTAAAATACAAAGATCATTTCAACCAAAAGCAATAGGGTATATAACTACAAAAGTATTAGAGCTTGGATTTGAGGTCTTTGGGAAGTGATTTTGATTCATCAATTCTTCAAACAATTAGATCTATTGAATCATAATTCATTCAATACAACCCACCCATATTTGCAATTCATGTGATGTGTAATATGCCAACAACAATTTTTAAATGTTGTTTTACAAAAGTGAGCCAAAACACCGAGCAGACAGAACAACAGAGTTCCAACCATATAACAAAAATCAACATATTCGAAAAGTCATAAAATTCTACAATAAGATCTAGTAGGAGGAAGAGTGTGTCTTCAATGACAATGTTGTTCAATGATGGTTCACACCTCGATATGATGCCCATAAGTTTATGCGATCCATTCAAATCCATTGTGCACAAAATGGGATTGAATGTTTAACCTTCTAGTGTCCATCTCTAAGATTGAAAATGTGATGAAAACAGACATCACTTATATGTGTGTGATTCAATAACTCCATTAAGGTTATTAAGAACACTTGATTTATTTAGATTTGAATAAATCTTTACAAAAAAATGCTAAGATAACCATCAATTATCAACAAGGGGTGGAAAATAAAAACACACACTAATTGTAGGTGTATTCTTTAGACCAACTCATAGGAGAAAAGATAGGCTTTTTAGGAAATGTTTGGCGTAGGGTTCCCAGAAATATTGATTAAAATAACCTGTCAGTCATGGTTATACTAATTTCTCAACATCATTGTATGTGGTTGTGTCCCTTCAAGTATCCATTCAAGCGTCTAAAGTGCGAGAACACATTCCATTATGCCCCATGATCCATGTAGATTTAAAACACGTCATATGTACAAGTTATGTGTGATATGTACCTTGCATTGGGGGTTGTTAGAAAGGGGGAGATGAGCTGCATTCATGTGCAACAGGTGCCATGCATGTGCGACGCATGTGTGCCGGTCTCCAATGAATAGTAGAAAAACTATTCATTCAGAGTTGTCAGAAAGGGAGAGGGTGTGGTTGACTAGGATCAAAATGGGCCTCTAAAGATAAACAAACATTCTCCACTCTATATTAAATATTCCATTCAAAGCATTCTAATCACTCAAACATCACCTTTGAAGCTCTATTGTCTATCCATTCTCAAAGTTTAGAATTTGTTTATAGTATTATCTTGGAGATTCTTGAATATACTTGGGAAAAAATTTGTAAGCTTTTAGTGAAACTTGGAAGTCTCACAGAGGTTGTTTCATCCTTGAAGTTGAAAAACTTTGGAGATTTTTTTATTTTTTGGGGTCTTTTGGATTGTGTGGAAAGCTATTTAAGTAGGTTCTTTAATAGCTTGTCAATAGTTTGCAATCTTTTGATCCCTATCTCTTATTCCTTTTTCTTTTTCTTTTTTGAAAAAAGATAGGGCAATTCACATAATAATTATGTCCATCAAGCAAAAGTAGAGTAGAGATCTCCAATTACAAAAATGATAAAATCTAAACTAAAAGTAAGAGAAAAATAAGATTAACTCAAATGTACAATATCTATCATCCACCAAAAAAAATCTGAACATAGCTACCTGCTACACTTAATCCTCATGAGTCGCGCACCTTTTCTTCTCTCATTAGTTTTGCTTTCAGATTTTACGTTAGTTTTCAATTTTCATACATCACTAACAAATATTTGCATCATCGCTGTATCTACTAACATATAGCAATACAAATTCTTTTTTATCCACCAAAATAAAACACATATTTGCATTCCTTTTCAAATATTCTTTTTGAAAAACTTTTATTTTCATAACAAGACACACAACAAAATCTTCAGCTTCTCTATTTTCAATTAAAAGTATGCATATATCTTAGTACGTCATATAAGGATAAGATTAAATGTTTATTATGCAACTAATATGTTACCTTTAAATGTTTACTGTTGTACTAAGAATGTCTCCTAACCAAAGCATATCGGGCTCGGTGGGCACCGGAGGATCCCACGTCGTGTGGGATGTGTGACTCTCATATGGAAACCACAATTCATCTTTTCATTGAATGTCCGGCAGCCTAAATGGTTTGGCAGATTGTTGTCCACGGGTATTAAGCATATCTTCTCCTTGCTAGAAGAACTGTGTAGGGTGGGCAAGTCTTAAGCAAAAGGGGGACCGTAGTAAAAAAGCAAAGATCTCCCAAATCCTTATCCCAGCGACGGCATGGTCATTATGGCTCGCTAGAAATGTCATGGTTTTTTGGCTCCATGAAGACATGAGATTCGATGGAAAGATTTCATTTCGGAATGGGGGGGTTGTTGTATTGGGGATCTTCCATTTGTTTTTGAGTGGGGTAAACTTGTAATTGAGGAGTAATCCTTTGCTCTTGAGGATGGGGATTTTGTTGACAACTTGTCTTCATAGTACCCACTTCCCCATTTTCTTTCTACCTTTTTTCTTTTTTTCTTTTTTGGTGCTTGTGGCTATGTATTTCTTCTTTAACTAGTAAATGACCAATCTACTATCTGAAAGAAAAAAAATGTTACCAAAGACTCGTACATATGAGAAAGAGAAGTTATGATGGTGGTGATCGAACTGGTTGACCCTCAAGCCAGCCTAAGTTCCCAACACCAATCTCAACCACAAATATCCAAACGATTGAACCTCAAGCAAGTCCAAATTTTCAACCGATAAATTATTCATTTATTGATTGGATTTCAAAGGTGTTATAGGCAGCTCAAGCTCAAGCTCGATATCCTCAAAGAGAGAGGCAAGACCGCCACCATTAGGCTCACCACTTATAACAAACATTCAAGAAATAGTAGCATAAGAAGGTGAATCTCAATCCTTCAAGCTCGGGGAATTGGTCCTCCCTAAGGGACCCCAATAATGCCAAAGATTTGAAAGCTGGAAAGTTGAGGCAAACTAGGAATGACCATATGAAATGGTAGAGACCTATGGTCTAGGTGCTATGTGATTTGCACCATCAAACCACGCAAGGTGCACAACCCTACACCATGGAAATTCTTAGTTTGCCTATCAAACCAATTATCCAAGATCAAAGATAATGGAGTTTCAAGCCTATCAAACCAATTGATGGCGCTATATGATTTGCACCATCAAACCGATTGTCCGAGATCAAAGATAATGGAATTTCAAGCCAAAACAAAAAACAAAAAAAATGAGGCTGATGTCCTCTTATCCAATCATCCATGGATGAAAGAATGAAAGGGATCAAGCTGAATGAACAGAATGATGCTAATATGATCACCGTCTAAGTGATCGAATCATGAATAGACCCAAAACAATCCCCCAACCCTGATGGTAAGGGATCTGAATGGGTACAATGCTGGCCATAAACAAATGCTTGCATTATTATGAATTGGGGCAAAAACCAACCCAAGGGCTCGCAAACAACATCCCATGCAAATAAAAATCGGACATCCAATCTAGCACATATAAAAGAATGAACAAATGTTTGGGCTTATTTTTTTACATACTAATAAATTCCACATAGGAAGAGACTTTAGGGCATGACAAAAATCTAGATATTCAAGTGAGGTTAAGTGGGGTAGCTTAGAGAGGGAAAACTCTATGGGAGCTTTGTAATATCTTGTATCTCACATTTAATATTGTTGATACTTTCGAATTTTGCCTCTGGATATAGCCGTAGGCTGAACTATGTAAATTTTTGTGTTTCTCATGTGTTGTTTTTTCTCTTTTGATCTCACGTTCCTTGATGACTTCCGCAAATATTCCCACCACCACTCACCAAGCACCAATTCGTATGAGACACGTTTCACTTAAAATGGTGCATTAAATGATTACTTACACAAGGGATCCCATGTGGAGCGTCGACAAAACTAGACAATCAAGTCTGATCATGACAAGCGACAGAATAGGGACGAAACATTTCCTCCTCCATCTTCCCTGAATCTTATCAAAATTCAAAAGTGACGTAAAAGGGGGCATCTGTAGGGCCCAAGTTTTCCAGACCATTATAGCCCACCATGCATCCTCAATTTATCAGTTCAAAAACACTGGTCAAATGTTGACAAGGCAACTTGATGGAAATTCTCGAAGAATCACCTAAAGGGTGGTGTCACATGGGACAATGACTAAGGGCATGTCATGGCCCCACCAACTTTCAAGGTGTTCAACAATTGACCAGAACAAATTACTACACAATTACGAAATCTATATCGTGTGTCGTGAGTATCACTATAGATCATTCGAGCATTACGGAGAAGACAAAAATTACAAACATTATTGACGCATTCAACTGACTGGGGCAAATGGAAAAATGCATGGTGGCCCAATGTATAAATATTAAACTTCCCATGTTCCAAAGAGTTACGCATAAGATTTCTCTCTTATTACTAATCTCCCAAAGATTGTTCACCATGCTAATATGAGTGTCAGATGTTTGTGGCAAGAACCATCTTTTCTACCAAAAAGACAAGAAGATCCCCCAGCCAAACTACTCATCCATGAACCATATCTTCAACTCAAGAACTGATCAGGAAGCAGGTAACCAATCAACTTAAGTTAAGATCTGACACCACAATCTTGTCTCTTTGTTAATCAATTAAATGATTCTCAATTTATCCAATGAAATTTTAGGTGACTCTTGAGATCTTGGAATTTATTACAGGATTAATTTCAAAAGGAGATATATTTAGTCTCCCTCTATCCATTCGACACGAAAACTTCAAGGTAATTGTACTCATCACATCTTGATCCAAGGAAGAGTGAGGTTGTTTTCAGGAGTAAGTTCGGAGAAGTATAGACCCGAAGTCTCTTATTTAGGTATAGGAACATATGACATGAATTGTTATATGTAAGGGTTTACTACCAATTTAAATTCAACATATTGAATCAAATTAATATCAATCGAGGAAAGTATAAATCCTAAATTAAGGAGGACAAAATCCAATTGTTCGATGCATTAGGGTCTGTTTACATATCCGTATCAAATAATAGAAGTAGAGAAGCATTTTAATCAACCATCAGATCTCACCTTCTTTAAGAGTATTTTCATAAAGAAAAATGCTACACTCGGTCCTTTTGGAGCCTCACACGTTTTGATTTATTTTTGAAGTACATACTTGGCTAATGAAATAGATTTTTTTCTATAAAAATTGTAGTACATAGTACATATATAAATTAAATGCATATATGTCACATTTTTTTGTAATGGAGTATATATATACTAACATAGTGGAGTATATTCTGTGTTATACGATGACACATACTGTGTCAATGATGTGGCGACTGCCAAGTGTACTCGAATTACAAGACATATAACCTTTTTTTATAAATTCAAATTCTCCATGAATAGATTGTAATTCATTGGAGTATATACTTCATTGTAATAGCATAACATGTGCGGACTGGAATTTGGATTTGAAAAGGAACTGCACGTAACATTTTCCTTCTTTAAATGACAACAGGCCCAAATTCACTAGTGGCATCAAAAATAACCAACGTGACTTGTTAAGCAAACATCAAAAACCAAACTCCAAACTAAAAACCCATCAAAGTTCTACCTTTTAATGACCACATGTAAAAAAAAAAAAAAAAAAAAATTGAACGGTTATGATTGGACTCAACGGAATAATAATCAAACAAAACCATAAAGAAAAAAGAAAAAAAGAATTAGTTACCGTTGAATCAGAGTTGTCAACCACCTTAACTTGGACTTCCCCAGCGACCGCTTCGTTGTTATCTTCCATTTTTTTTTGGTCTTTCAAATCCTCTCAAGACCCTACAAGCAGACCAAATAAAATAGAATAAAAAGCAAATCAACGGCTAAAAATCAGTCGAACATGAAAATGAAACCAAAGACTGTTTGAGTCGTCTCGACCATCCCGTTAAAGTTTCGAAATGATGATATTTTGGGAATAACAAGAGATTAAGTGGGTATTTTGGGAATAAACGCCAACAAAACAAAAAGAAATCACGATTTCATAGGAAGTTGTGGAAAACACGATCATCTTTTCTCGTGCTATTTTTTTAAATTAAAAAAAAAGACGACAGAGAGATACAGAGCATAAACGTCAAAGTTGGGCGAAAAAAAAAATCAAAATCTTTTACAAAAATTAAACTTTTCAAAAACATTAACTCGTCAAAGAATAAACGATGGATCTACTGAAAGTCTGAAACCTCTCAGATTCGAACAATCGGAAGCTCAAAAAAAAAAGAGCTTTATTGAATATTCGATTCTTCTTTAAAACCGAAAAAAGAGAGCGATTTCCGATCAGAACATAAAAACGTGAAAATCGACAGAGAAATCAGAGAGATCGAGCTATGGATATCGATCTGAAAGTGGTACCTGAAATTCAGGCGCTCTTTGTTTCGGATCTCTGTGTCTGTGTTTGTGGAAATTGAAGAGGCGAAGAAAGTTTTTGTGAGAGAGAGAGAGAGAGAGAGAGAGTAAACGAAAGAATGAATTGCAATGGCTTTTATTTTTAGAGAGAGAGATTTGAATAGGTACGGTGGGATACTGGGATGTTGGGGGCAAAACAAAAAAAGAAAAAAAAGGTGGGTGAGTAGACATGAAGAGAGAGAAGAATCTTTTAATTTCATGTTGCTTAGCTGGATTTACGGGTGGCTTTTTTTTATTTTCTTTGATGTCAATGTCTAATTTTATCAGCCCTGTGTCGATCTATTTTTGTTTTTAAAAAAAAAAACAAATTTAAATGATATTTATAATTAAATAATGAAAAATGTCAAGTTAGTTTTCTTTACCATATAAAACTCAGATAAGTGTGTTTTTATTTTTTTAAATATTAAACACCATTTAATGATGTTGTATATGTTTTGATAAAGGAAAAAATCTATATATCCCTGACCCCATGACTTATCGTGAAGTTCATATAATCTTTCAAAAAATACTTATGTAAATCTACATAACCCCTTGAATTAAATTTTTATTGACAGATAAGGAATTTTTGTTTAGTTTAGTTAACCCTACTTGAAGACACATATACCCGAAACCTACAATGTGTTAAAAATATAAAAAATATTATATAAATGATGATTACCCCTCTGAATAGGGTTTGATAATTCATTTCGATGAGTAAAATCATCATTTATAGAGGGTTTTCACATTTTTAACACATTATAAGAGAGGTTTCGCATACTGGGAATTCAGTCATGGTTGATCAAATAAAATATTCCTCATCTGCATTAACTCAGGGGGATATTTGAATTTACATAATTGTTTTCATTGGGTTATTTGAATTTTTTCTTTTGATAAAAGATGTATATTGCTCCATTTTGAATTGAATAAACCCATTTTTAATAAAATGTGAAAAAAAAATAATGATTCATATGCTTCATCTATCGATGCATATGTTTTATTGAATTTCTCACGATGCATATAAATCTGTATTTTAGACTATAAAAATGACTGACTATAACAAAAGCCTTAGAAAATTTGTATCACCTTCAAGTGATCAAATCTTAGGATCACAAAAAAAAAATTTGTTATATGTAAATATAAAGTTTACAAGGGTTGTTTGTGTGAAAATACAAGATTTGTGATGGTTGCAACTACAGCAAAATTATTTATTGACTGAAACCCAGCATTAATTTTTCTTTGGGGTCGTTTTCGCAAAAATCAAAAACATAAACATGTTTTAAAGTGTTCTGAAAATGTATGTTTTATTAAAAAGTTTATTTTCTCTTTTTGTACAAAAAAATATGTTTTTTTAAATCAAGAAAATTAAACTTTCTCTATAAATCGAGATTCATTAAATTATTTTATACAAAATCATATTTTTAAACAATAAACCCTTAAAATTAAAAAAAAAATTCACATAGAATAACCCACATGCTATGTCCATTAGATATATCTACAAAATTTTCTTACTATAAAAATGTTTAAAAAATGGATTTCATTTTTAGCAATTAAATGAATCACCCCGCTTCTGAAATAAACAAAAATCATTTGTATTATAATTTGTTAACCCATTCATTGAAATGAGTGTTTTTTTAGAACAACTACTAATTGTTTGAATCGAATGGACGAATGGTTTTTAAAATATAAACTAGTGTCATGCACAGGCTAAAACACAAGAAAATACCAAAATTTTTGAGGACTCGTTATTTTGTTTATTAAAAAAATGCATTGTTTGGATAGAGAAATGGATAGAGAATAGGATGGATTAAGAGCAAATAAATTAAAAAAAACATTTTTGTTTGCATAGAATACGTGGATAATATAACTATATCAAAATATATGAGAATAAACTTATATTGATATTTCACGTCTCCCTTGAAATTTTATTATTTCACCCAATCTATTCAATTAGTCCACATATTAAATCACATGACATCACCTCTTATACATCAAGGATTCACATTTTAATCATATTTTCATATTTTATAAATCACTAATTGCATCTTTTTTTTATTTTTTTATCCATAACTTATGCATGGTTAATTAAACAATAAAAACTTTATTATGATTTTTTTAAATAAGAATTTCTAAAAATACAAACAAATTGAAAATGGCTTTTTTTATATCAATATTGTAATAATTATCTATTTTACATGCTTTGGGAGTTCGTCTTATCAATAATACATAAGATATCTGCCTATATCAATTCCTAAGCCCCCATTTGGATCGAGGAATAAGCAAATCTGGGGTTTATACATATTCCAGGAACAGATAATTTTATCAATTGAATAAGTGATTTTTCTGTTTTATTGTGTTTTTTTTATTTTCACGGAAAAATGTAATAATAAAAGTTGAGTTGTTTGGTTGATAAAGAATAAAATGTGAAAAAATATAAAAAAATGATTTGACACGTGGGTGGGTCCTATTGATGTATAAGAGGTGGTGATAGGCGATTTGATGTGATGAGATGTAATTTTTTTTTCGTAATGGTGGGCCTCACCTTCCATGGGAATTGATAAGATGAGTATGAGCTTATTCCAGGGTTACTTAGAATTGTTATACTCTCTTATACTCATTTAAACTGATATAGTAATACTAAGTTATACTATGTAAACAAACAATCATTTTTCCTATCCATTCTTATACCATCCTTAAACTACCTTAACCCCCCATCCAAACAGAGGAAAGGTGTATAATGGAGGTAGAATATGTCTAAATAAAAAGGAAAAATGACTAAAAAAATCTCTCAAGAGTTAAAAATATCCAAATCAGTCACTTTTTAAAATTATACCTAAAAAAGTCTCATTTTACAACTTTAGAAACACAAAAGACTAATCTACCCTTATGCAATTAGAGCTTTAATACATTTCATATCTCTTAACTTTATTAAAATATTTCACCATCTTAATTTTATTAATATATTTCACACATTTTCATGTAGATCAATTTTTTTTATTGTAAATTTTTGTGATTGGGGGGATTTTGTGAAATATGTATAAATATAATTTGAGTTATGATGAACTTCATTAAATGTTGATGCTTTAAAAAAAATGAATATGTACTAATGATATCATAAAAATATGTAAATAGACAAAAAATAAAAAATGTGAATAAAGATTTAGAATAGTAAAATATAATCTGCTGCATTGTGACACAACACATATTTAAATTACATATTATGATTATACACAATGAAAAATGATAAACAATATCATATAACATATATATAAGAAACACAAAGTATGATATATAATAACAAAATCTGATTAATTTTTATAGAGATATTGTTGTTTTGTAGGAAAAATTAAGTTTTTAGTATGGAATAAAGAGGGATATTAAAGATTTAATTATATAAGGACAGATTAATCTTTTGTGTTTCTAAAACTGTGAAATGAAATTTTTTTAAGTATAATTTTAAAAAATGGCTTATTTTGGTATTTCAAACTCTTAGAAGATTTTTTGGTCATTTTTCCTCATAAAAATGTAATTAAATAACACATTAAATCACAATTAGTAATATATAGACTTTTTCTTATAATTTATCTTAATTTAAATCATTGGTATTTAACCAAACTAATTTTCTTAAGATCATTTCAAATGTCAAATTTTAAATTTAAAAATTTAAATATTGATTGGTGTATATATTCATGATCTATCTAAATCTTATCTTGAAATCCTGAAATTTAAATAACTAGATTTGAATAATTGATAAATCTTGAAAAGGTAAAAAAAAATAATTGAAAACTGTGTCATTTTCTATTTATAATAAGTGTGTAATGATTATCATCTGTTAAAATTTTATGGTGACGTAATGATTACAAGAACAACAAAAATCGTGGGGGTATATTTTATTTTTCATATTTAATCATTAATAATTTATGTATTTAATTATTGTCAAATTTTTCAATGAAATATACAATTTCATAACATTGTTTTGGACTGATATTCTATTTTTATCGTAAACTAAAACAATACGTATGTAAATATAAGGTTTTATGAGGATATATGTAAAAACATAAGGTTCATATATATTTTAGAACTTAAATACAAAATTTTCTTGTCATATTAAATAAACTACAAAAGTTAATATGGGATCCACGTTTGAAAACTTTTTATAAAAGGAGGGATATTTTAGGTAATATATATATATCGGCAGCCATGTCTTTTTCCTAAACATGGGTCCCATGTATTTGGTAATCTTTGTAATTAATGAGGGTCTTTGAGGGTGAAATTGTAACAGATGACTGATTCTATTTATTTATCTCGTTTGGTGGGATAAAGAGCATACAATTGTCTTAATTTTAAAAAAAAATCGTAATATTTTATTTATTTATAGACTAGAATAACTCTATTTTTATTTTTTGTCTCAATTTTAACAAATGTGAATAAAGAATAATAATAAACTTTTTATCGATATACCTATTATAAATATATGTATATATATAAATACATGCATTAAATTCATTGACGTATGTATTTAATTTTTATAAAATAGCACAATTTGTTAGTCAATTATATACTTCAAAAATATTTTAAAAATGTATATTTTTTCTTATCAAGGTTAAAACGGATAGATCGAATATTGATGCAATCCATTTTCAGTTCCATGTTTGTATTTATTTTATAATAAAAAAACATACATTTACCATTATATACCTTATTTTTAAAAATACATATATTTTATTCGTTAAACATATAATTAAAAAAATCAGAAAGAGTTCACACTACATATGAGATGGAAATGCCTCCCCTAAAAAATAGAATCTCTTACATATAAGAGTTTACACATGATGAATATGCATTGATTGCTACAAGAAGAAGCCTGTAACATATTACAGATGGTCCGATCGGATCCCAAAACGAGACTACAAATAAGACATAATTTAATACTTTTCCAACATTGTTTTTTGCATTGTAAAAGCAAGGGACCCACAAAAGCAGTTGCACTTGCTTTTGATAGGGCGGGCATTGTTGGTGGAGAGGGGCCCAAAGTCGACCGACCAAACCGCCCCTCGAGACTGAGAAAAATTGGTTGGCAAAATCGGTCCAAGACAAACACTTTCGGACATTGTTTTTCTTTTTGCTTTGCTTTTCACATTACATTTTTTAGTTGTTTAATAATGTGATGATGCTTTTACCATATAAACAAATAATAGGTAGTCTTACTTATTTTCACCGATGAGATATTTATACTATATTGGATTCTATAATTGGACAATTTTTGCATTTAAAGGTTTTTTATAAATGAATTTTAGTTAAATAATGTTCAAAATCAGTGATTTTTAAAAGTTTAGGGAGTGAGCTTCTTATATAATCAGTTTTAAAACTCAGATTCCTACATAATCAGTTTTGTAATCGTACAATCAAACGCATCGAACTAACCAGGTGACTTAAAAATAAGTCTACATGTTTAAAGATCTAAAAATAATTCAAATTTTTTTTTTTAAAATAAAATTAATTTCTATCTCAAAAAAATCAGAAAGTGTATGAGCCGCACACGGAGCTAAAAAAGAAGAAAGGGGACAATTTTTAAATTTATTTATACCTAGAAATCCAACACCCAGGACCACAATGAGTTCCCACCAGCAGATCAATTCATATAATGCAGTATACATTCTTTGATTGAATGGGCAAGTCTCCACCTAAAATTTGTTGAACTCATAAACGGTCAAACCCTCTAATAAGTCAGCTGTATAACCATAGCACTAGTTGATTGTGGTACATGATCATTTAAAAAACACAAAGCTAAATATTATATATGGTTCACTAATAAGTCTCTATAAACTTTTAAATATGGGCATTGGAACACTCAAACATTTTTACAAACTTTCGTGCAGATGTCATGCCTTCACGTAGTTTATATATGTTAAAATTTTAAAGTGTGTCGGCAAGAACCAATGTATATGACATTCATTTTCATTCTCATTTTATTAAAATCTTTACATTCTATGGTTATTTCTAGATAATTCCAATTTTATTTTTATTCTTCACTCAAAAAATCTATCATAGTTGAGTTCCACGTGAATGATAATTTTGTTTCTTAATGGGTGTATGCAATGTGTTTTTCTACAAATACATGTGAGTTATGCAGGCATATTTTAGGGAGACTATTAGGGGTGCAACTCGGGCGAGTTGAGTCGGGTTCGACTTTAACCCGCATTGTAGAGAGCCCAATCCGAATCCGAGCCCGAACCCGGCCTCAATCCAAAGGGTTCAACCCGAATCCGAACCCGACCTCAACCCGCGGGTTCGGGTTGGGTTCGGGTTGAATTCGGGTTCGGTCGGATTCAAGTTGAATTCAGGTTCAAGTCGAGTTCGGGTCGGGTTCGGGTTTAACACTTAAAATATCATAAAAAATATTTAATAAACAACACAATAAACTCTAATTAATTATTAATTAAACTTTATATACAAATAATATAATTAAAAGTGAATATCTATAATTAATTAACTCGAACACATCAAACATAGTGATTCTCTAATTTGTGTAATTGTTTATTGTGTTTTAGGAATTTAGGGTTTTAGATATAGATATGTTGTTATGGCAGCATAACATTTGTTAACCTGGGGGTCGGGTTCGGGTTGAGCCCGCTGGTTGAACCCCCAACCCAAACCCGACCCAAATTGGGTTCAGGTTAGTTCGGGATTAGGTCGGGTTGAACGCAACAGAGAAAAACCCTAACCCAAACCCGCCCATGAACCGGGTTGGGTCGGGTTCAACCTGCCCAAGTTGTACCCCTAGACTATATATATATATATATAAATATATATAAATATATATATATAGAGGGGTGATTACGTGCGGCGAACGGCGAGTGCGGCCGCGATCATGGGTCTATCGCATCCGACGGTCCATCGCATTCATCTTGAACCGTCGGATGTGATGGACCCGTGATCGGACGGCACATGTCGCGGCCGCACCTGCCGTTTGCCGCACGTATATATATATATATATATATATATATATATATATATATATATATATATATATATAATATATATATATATATGAAACGATTAGCTGCGGCGGTGCGGACGGGTGCGGCTGCGACATGGGTCGTCCGATCACGGGTCCATCGCATCCGACGGTCAATGTGAATCGCACCCGACCGTCGGATGCGATGGACCCGTGATCGATGGCCCGTGGTCGACGCCATGTATATATATACACACACACGAGCGCGATGAGGTGCGGCGGCTGCACGGTGCGGCAGCCGTCCGATCGCGGGTTCATCGCATCCAACGGTCGACGTGAATCGCACCCGACCGTCCAATACGATGGACCCGTGATCGACGGCCCGTGGTCGACGCCGCACCTAATCGCGTCCCATATATATATATATATATATATATATATATATATATATATATATATATATATATATATATATATATATATATAGGGAGGTTATTGCGTGCGGCGAACGACAGGTGCGGCAGCGATCACGGGCCGTCGATCACGGGTCCATCACATCGGACGGTCGGGTGCGATTCACGTCGACCGTTGGATGCGATGGACCCGCGATCGAACGGCCCACGTCGTTGCCGCACCCGTCGTTCGCCGCACGTAATAATTTTCATATATATATATATATATATATATATATATATATATATATATTGAAATGATTAGGTGCGGCGTGCTGACGGGTGCGGCGTCGATCACGGGTCGTCCGATCACGATCTCACATCGACCGTCAGATGCGATGGACCCGTGATCGAACGACCCGTGGTCGATGCCGCACCATATCACTTCTCTCACTCTCTCTCTCTCTCTCAATATATATATATATATATATATATATATATATATATATATATATATATATATATATATGAAAATGATTGCGTGCGGCGAACGGCAGGTGCGGCCGCGATGGACCCGTGATCGAACGGCCCGTGATCGCTGCCGCACCTGTCGTTCGCCGCACGTAATCACGTCCCTATATATATATATATATATAGGGAAGTGATTACATGCGGACGTGCGGTCGGTGCGCACGCGATCACGGGCCGTCGATCACGGGTCCATCGCATCGGACGGTCGGATGCGAATCACGTCGACCGTTGGATGCGATGAACCCGTGATCGGACGGCCCGCGATCGCGTGCACACATGCGCACGTTCGCACGCCAGCATTTCACCGTGTATATATATATATATATATATATAGAGAGAGAGTGGTGGAATTACATAGGAGAGGTTCTCAATTAATTGGCATGATTTAATAATTAATAGTGGTATATAGATTGCAGCAATCAAACGCATTGAATCCATGTTGGGTTTGCATGAATAAGAATTGACGAAACAGTACCTTACAAGGCGTGTAATGATGAATCCAGGTCATAATTATTGGAAGTTCCATTTATTGTCCTAATAAAATGACATCACATAGTGAAGTTCCATTTATTGTCCTAAAATTGCATCATATTTATGATGAACATAACCACATAGGCTATGCAGGGAGAATTGCCCAAATGTCCATAGGCCAAACAACTTTTGTTTTCTCTGCCCTGGGCTTTTTCTATTTTTTTTATTTACCCTTGAAGTGTTGTACGTCTCTTTTTTTGCCCTGTTTTTTCATAATATATAACTAAACTACTTTTTATAAATAGAGTTGCAGAAATACAAAAATATAATATGATATATACAGAAATTATATTTATAATTATACATATTTAATAATTATAGATGATTAAACACAAAATAATTATAGATATATTCCTAGTATCATTACAATAAATACATGAATTATATGTTTTGCCATTATTATCTGTAAATGCATTCAACATACATAAAATGGTTAAACATAAAATGATTATTGATACATTCCCAGTATGTCGTTAATGATTTCATTTTTGCACTCACGCATGAAGTGGGACATAAGAACCTGTTCATCATCATCCCTAGTTAATTTGCATGGATACATTTTAAAAATACAAGTTCACTGGCACATACAATGAATGACATATCTGTAAAATATATACAAAATTTTTGTAATTAGTTAAACATATTATGTAATTCCATATAATATTTTTGTAAACTGAACAAATAAGATAATGATAGTTTTTGTATCAAAGTATAATGTTGTACTGATAAATAAATAAAAATAGAACCAGACTGTAGGAATAAAAGAAAATTACAGGGGCAAAAAAAATTGGGGTTGTTGGTCCATAGTATATGAATTCACCTGCTATATATCCTACACCTTATGAAAAGTGACTCAAAGCGCCCCCCCCCCACACACACACACACAAAATGAAGGTATAATAAAGGTGGAACAAAGGACAATAATAAATCATATTTAATAAAATAATATTTTATATTTAATAATACAATAAATTCATTTTTATTATTAAACATAAAAAAACTAACAAGATATATATGTCACCTAAGGAGATATATATGTCATTGGATGGTTGCGAAGGTATATGAATTGTTTGTAAAAACTACGTGTAACAACGCATAATGAGAATATTATGATTTGCAGTTCTCACTATGTTTCTTTTAATATTGTATATATCTTATTGGATAAATGTGAGATTGCTCGCGAGACTATAAAAAATTAAGTGTAACAATACTACATGTCAAATCAACTGCATTATCTCTTACAAATTAGGGGGACCCACATGTCATGTTAATTTTTTACTTTTATAAATCTTTATCCATATTTTATTCATAATTTATTAAAGATCAATCATACAACAAAATCCTTGTTATTATATTTTCCAATAAGACTAATTAAAAATAAAACCAAACAGAAAATCAATTATTTTACTAATATATATTATTATATATCAATATTAGAATAATTATCTATCTTGAAATTGTTTACGTCAAATAGAAATTAATAGAATATACATTTTATATACTGATAAACTAATTGAAAATGTAAAAATGATGGTAGGAATGGCTAAGTATGAGTCATGTGTTAGGGAACTTGTGTAAAAGAAAGCGAGATCAAGATGGCGTGTGCGGCCTACAGAGAATTTGTGTAAAAGAAAGATTGCTTGAAAAGGCCTACAAAGATGACGTGTGGCCAATTATTTGATGTATGCATTCACTCCATTCTCTTCCAATAATATTTGATTAAGAATAACGTTAAGATAGTCACACATGCAATCTCAGTTCACACATGGTTTAATTTTTATCAGGGCATTTAAAAACTCACTCAAAAATACACATGCAATATAATACCGATGTCTAATGCAGAAACCACATTTCTGTTTGTTTCACCCTGCGCCCGTGAACGTTCACCTCCGACAGAACGCGGTAACAAACACTACCTCATTTTCTGTCATGTTCATGGATTCATAACAAGTGACTCTTTTGGTTATTTTGAGGAATATGAGGTGTAATATTAGGGGAGGATTGTCTTTTTCTCCGAAAAAACAAGGGGCCTCAGTTAATTTCCAGCCCATGTAAAGCGTGTCTTTTTGTCAGGACATATGACAAGTGCCTACCAACTTAACCTGTATTGGAACTTGGATTTATTTATGGGACAGTTATTTACTGCAATCCCACCCCCATTGGCCAACCCAACAGGATATTTTTTTTATAAGGGGCTGGTAATACCACCCCCATCAACTCTTCAACTCATCCCATATTAAATTTTTTTTTATATAATTGTAATATATAAATCCCACCCCTTCAAACAAACCAGTCCCTCTACCACACCATTAGCACCACCATCAACCACCTCCCAAACCCGATAGTGCCGTCCCGCGCCACCGGTCCATCGCACGCTCGCCGTGAGTTCCCATTAGTGCCCATCGTGCACGCGAGCGACCAGAGCCGAACCCACACGTCCTCCATGGGAGATGAAACCCGCTTAAACCCACATCAGAGATGGTGAAACGAGAAGGATCCATTTTGATTTGGGAACCACTGAATCTGACGAAGGTGCTCACTTAGGAGGAGAGATTCGATGAGTGGGAGACTTGGAGGAGAAAAGCAATTTGGAAACCCTAGCAGGGGGAGAATGTTTGGAGGAAATGAATCTCGTGAAGTAAGTCTTCCTCCGACGTCGTCCTCTCCATTGGTGGTGAAAGGGTCGTTTGAAGAGGGCGTCGTCGATCTTGTTGTGTCGGTGGAGATGATCGGGAAGATGTTTTGGGGGAGCATTTGAGTAGCCTGTTGGGGGTGGGTCATGAAGAGGTAAACTTGATCTATTCCAATTTTATATATAAAAAAAATTAATATGGGGGTTGGTTGAAAAGCTAATGAGGTGGTAATAACTGTTAGTGCCCGGAGGCGCCACATATAATGTGATAGGGTCAAACCCAATCACATTTTAAAAAAAAAACTTAAAAATATGGTAACCCAACCCACTAGTGACTCTACCAGCTCAGCCCAGCCCAACAGTTGATCCTACTCAATCTATATTTTATATTTAAAATCGTCAAATTGTAAAAATTTATATATTAAAAATCATTTATCTCCTTTCTTTGATAGTTTATTTTTTATTAATGTAAATTGTTCAATTTATAAAAAAAAATTTATGTTTTTGATAAATATAAAATAAAAGTAAGTTTTTTTTAAAACTTTATAAATTTTCTTTTTTACATGACCCACCTATCAAAAAATTTATAGTTGTGGTTGAGTGAATAAGTGCAACCCCATCCTAACATTAATCTCTTTCATATGCATAAAATAAAAAAAACAGTTTCATATGGGATGGGGTGAGGAGTAGATGGAGTGGTGCAAACGGTCTTTTCTGGAAGTGGTTTCATCAGTCGGATGGATCATTTTCAATTTTTTTTAAATTTTTTTGCATTGATATGAAGTGATTCCTTATTGAAATTGCGTTGGATACACAGTAAAAATGTTAGGATTCTTGAAATTTTATTTAACTTTTAAAAGTATTATTCTATTATATTTTCAATTGCTGGATTTTTTTGTCTTGTATGAAAGATTTTATAAAATTACATTTTGAAAATGTCAAATGTGTTTACATCGGAATTTGAAATCTTTTGCTTTTCAAATACGGAATCTATCAAAACACAAATTAAAACGGGGCATAAACTCATATGGAAAAGTCAACTTTTCAAAAATCAAATCCGTTTTTAAAAAATATTATTTTCAAAAATTTTGAAACGTTCCAAAATGTTTCCACAAATGTAGCATAATCCGTCCAAATGCAGATCTAAACAGAACCTAAGCCTGTTTGAAGCCGTGTATGGTCTGGATTTGTGTTTCAAAAGTAAAACGTGGATCTAAATGGTTTCTATTTCTACATTTCAAATTCAAAAGCACTTGATTTATTCATTAATTTCCCTGTGTTTGAAACTCTGCCAAAACAATGTTTTTGAAAGTTGATAAGATTTTTAAATCTCAACGTCCCCACTTCATATCTAGAATGAGCATAAAAAAGCCACTCACAACATAAAAAACAGTGGCCTAAGAATACGATCATGACCATAAAAAAGCCACTCACAACATATTGAACAAACAAAATGAAGCATGAAATAAATAAGATACAATATTAATCAAGAGTCAGTTTGATAATTTTGATCTAGAATGAGCATTATTTATTTATAGGAATTCAACAGTAATGAAGAGAAGAATAAAGAATTTCAAATGATATTTTCTTGAGTGTTCTAGCATAATAAGAATGAGAATGAATTCAAACTAGTCCTAAACCAATCCCCCCCTATGGCGTGAGAAATAAGCCCAAAATAAGAAAGAATACAAGAGAATAGTAAAAAAAAATTGTTTATTTTGACATAATAAACCCCGATAGTTATGTCTGGATAAACTAGGATAAAGCCTGATAACTATTCTAAGGAAATGTTAGAATTGTTTATCAGGCCTTATCTTTGTCAATGGATAAAAATATCATTCTCTGTCATTTTAAAAAATTTATCTCACTTAACAGTCTCACACAGATTTCAAAAGTTGTCACATTTATCAAATCAATCATACATTTCTCACACTTTTTCCATGGGTATAATTGTCATTGAAAAATTCAGAAACTCTTATTCATTCCTTATCAACCATTTATCATTACTTTATCCAAGATGAACCAAACAAAAAAAAAATCATTTTTATGTTTTCTAATGAGAATAGCAGAAAATGCAACAAAACAAAAAATTATTTATTCAGTCTGAATTGTTATCTATCCTAGTATAGCTATCAGAAGTGAATAACCCAATATCACACCCATAGAAGGGTTCATGAATAAGAAGATAAATTTAACCATGAAAATATTTTTTTAGTTTTGGTTGTTGTAGTTAAGTGCAAATAGGTTACGAAAAACCTGATAGCTGTACTTACTAAAAACAATAATAATTTATTCGTGATTATACATAAAAAAAACCTATTAAATATATTCTATAATAAGAAAAGCTTATACTAAAAGGAAAGGAAATAACAACTAAAAAATTATCTATTAACTTTTCTCTATTCCCTTGGAACTATTTTTTGCCTGAACCAGAGCCGAACCATTTGGGGAAGAAATAAATAAATATAGATGAAATAAAATAATTAGTCATCAAAGAATATATTTGTCACTTTAATTTATTCCAGTTTTAATGTCTGAGGGAGAATTTTCTTATTGAAGTTAGGACTGCATGAATAAGAATTCTTCTATTCACTTTGTATTATTTGATAATTGAGGTAATGACAGTAATGTAAAGATCAGAATAGGCATATTCTACTTTCTTCGATAGATATTTTAATTATATGATGCAATTAGTGTAACAATTATAATACTTCTAGCTAATCTATATATATATTTTTTGACAACTCAAAAAACTGATATTTTGTGACTATGTATTTTTTTTTGTAAAGAAGTAGCTGACCCACTAATTTCATTTTCATAACAAAACTGGTGTTCGTGTTAAATAGAAGAAAAAAATCTTTTGCTCAATCCTTTTTGTAAAAGGAATAAATGCTTAAGAAAAAACGATGAAATTTTTTTTATTTTTTATTTCGGATCCAAATTCTTTTACTTTACTTTATGTTTCATTCAAGATTTTGTATTGATATATATTTAAAAAAACTAATTTTCATTTCTCTAGAATTTTAAATCACACAAATCCAATAGTCATAGTGGATTGCAGTATTCCAAACACATCCTCAATTTATTTATTTCCATGGCTCACAGAAAAATCCAATAGTCATAGACTCGGGACCATTAATTCATACAGGTACACATTCTTTGATTGACTTTATTTATTTATTTTCTTTTAAGAACACCTAAAGTTTGTTGAACTCATAAATCCATGTCAGATGTACAAACATATACACATGGACCTAGATACGGTTCAGGACGGCAATAAATAAAACAAGACTATATTATATGGTTCAAAATCTATATCAACTTATATTATATGGTTCACACCTTAGTTCACCATATATAAATGTTGTGGATGACACATAAGTGAGGGTTTCATGATTTAGAGAATAGTGAATTCAAGCAACCAAACACATTGAAGCCAAGTTTGGTTTGATAAAGAATTGAAGGGGTACCTTTTCAAGGCGTGTAATGTGGAATCTATATCATATATTAAAGTTCCATTTGTTCCATTTGTTGTCTATGATGATGACATCACATCTATGATAAGTACATCCCCCCCTCCCCCAAGTCAATGTCTAGGTGATGTTATGTTTCTCTTGGTAGTGCTTTGAAAGGTGCATATAATTGAAATAAAGAACCATTTAATTTCCTTAAAAAATAAAAGGTAAGTGTTCACATACCATTAATTAAAGGGCACGTCTCGTCCCACCAACATTTTTTCTTACTCCACCAATCGGTTAAAAAAAAATCGGTGTTTTGCTATCCCCACCGATCCGATCAGTTCGATCAAATTTGATCGTCCATTTTAGGTTTTGGGCGACTAGATTTGGTCGTCATTTCAGCTTTTGGGCGACTGGATTTGGTCATTATTTAAGGTTTTAGGCGACCGAACCTGGTCGAACATGATTTATAATAAAATTTATAAATTTTTTTTCTTGAAAACACAATTCCACTACATGTATCCTCATTGAATCCTTCATATTACTCCAAGTCTGAGTTGTAATGTAGGGAGAATAAATCATTATTCTTAAATGTAGAATATAAGAACAATTTTTTTATTTTTAAACAAAGAATCATCTTAACTACGAATTCAAACGAAGCATAAATATGATATATATTTGTCTAATAAGATATTTTTCTATAAAAATTTGAATTAATTGATAGTATACATACTCACATTTTTTTCAGTCCCTTAGCTGTTGTTTGGATAAAAGAATAAATGTAGAATATGATGGATAAACCAAAAAATTTACTTGTCTACAAAGAATAGTTAGATATAGTTCTGAACTATGTTTGACCAATTACGGTCGCCCAAAGCCTAAAATGATGACCAATTACGATCACCCAAAACCTGAAATGGCGACCAAATCCGGTCACCCAAAACCTGAAATGACGATCAATTTCGGTCAATCTGGATTAGTGGAAACATCAAAACACCGTTTTTTTTTATGGTGGGTTAGGTGAAAGGCTTGGGGGGATAGACACGCCCTTAATTAAATCCCTAAAAATGTATTCTTCACTGTTTTTTATATATTTTATTACAAAAATTATAAAATATATACATTTAATTATTATAAACATGTATATTATTTTATAAAAGATATATTTTGTTGGTTAAATATGTATTTTAAAAATTCAAAATGCATATGTTGTAAATGGGAATGCAAACTGGGCTGAGCGTATCATTTTTCAAGGTAAAATGCAATTAAACCTTCTGAACTTTAAAATTAAAATGTCCTTGCAGTTTAAGTAAGATAAATTATTTTATATTGTAAATCAACCATTAAACATATCAATTAACACAAATTATCCATACATTTTTTATACATTACTATAAGGGTAAAATGATAGTTTCATGTTACCATATTTTCCATTTTAATGGAAGATTTAATAGTATATATGAAGGTGTAAATGCATATATTTTTTAAAATATAATAGTTTCTCTGTAAAGTTTCACAAACAAATTGTTTTGGAGTCCAAACGCATTTTAGTTAGAAAATATAATATTTTTTAAGAAATGCATGTACTCGCTAACAAAAAAAATAAAAAAAATTCATATTAAATGGTGCAATGTTGTCCCTCACCCTAAGGCAATTAGTATGCCTTCCAATGAAGGGTTTCAAATCCCAAAAATTTTATGTTTAATTTTATCAAATTTTTTGTATGAATACATATGAATGTCTAATTTTCAAAGTTCACTTGAGATCTTGTGAGGCCTATTTAAAATCATGACTGTATATTTTCAGAGAAATGAGATTACATAAGAAATTATCTACATGGGTGCTAATACACGTAATTAACTATGTAGTTCTAATTTAGTATATGTTTGTACCAGCTTAGGATAATTTGATTAAACTGTGAAATCATGTTTGAATCGAAGAATAGATGTAAAATAAATGTGAATAAATATAAAAAAACATATTTGTTTGCAAAAAATAGATGAATATTATCATGTCAGTATAGATGAAAATAAATTGATATTGTTATTAAAACTCTCTTTATAATTGTATTATAAATTTATATTCATATTTTATTTATGTATTATACACAAATCAATAATGATGAACAAAATAACAAAAATATAATCAAATAATAAATTACTTATTTCACTTATACACTTATATAACTGAAATACTCATCTATTTTAAAAATAGTCATTATCCAAATGAATTATTTAATAAAATTTGAAACACATGGATTGCAAAACCAATGCAGGAATCAGTATGAATGGCTGAAACCATTCTTCAGTATTACGTGTACATAAAAAGATGGAGTGTAAAGCACCCTTTAAAAGACAATCCGTGCACATTTGAGAGAGAGAGAGAGAGTGTTCCCCTTATTTGATACACATTTCATTCCTTCACATCCAATAATGATTAAATAAACAAAAATAAAAGAAAAGCTGCAGCTGATAGTCCTAGTCACTTGGTGCTGTCGTGCAGGCAAGCAATTAAAGTGCACTTTCATTTCGGTATATCTCCTTTTGGAATCGCCCACCTTTTCTCCTTCATGACCAAAATACCCTCCTATCCATAAATGAATAAGAAGCTTCTCTATTGGTTATTATGGAAAACATCATGGGCAATGTTAGGGAAGGATTGTCTTTTGTGATAAAGATGGATGTGTGGGACCCACCTTTCCAGCTTAACTTCTAAAAGCGTTGTGGACCCCACCAACAGTCAACAGACTAACTAAAGTCGGCCTTTGCACGTGTGCATCGCACGTGCCTACCATTAGCGGGTACAAAGTTGTCGGGTCTCTCTGTCTCACTCACCCGATTCCATCGCTGAATGGAGGGTAAGCTGAAAATTTTGTTTATGTGGGGATTTTATATATTTTACTGGAAAAAAATCCAAATAATCAATTGTAAACTGTCTGAAATCCATGTAAGCTCTTGTCATTTCCTACAGTTTATATAACCCTATAAAAACATCTATGAAAATCTAAATAATCACCTGAAAACACCAATGTAAATCTAAAATACATACTGAATTAAATTTCAATGGACAGATGATGAATATTATACGAACATGTAAATGATGATTTTATCAATTTGAATAGATTATAAAACCCTATTTGAATGAGTAAATATGATTTTTCTCATTTTTAACACATTATAGTTTTTTTTATATACTAAATTTCAAGCAGGGTTAACCGAACATAATATTAGTAGAATAATTCTCATCTATCGATAAAAATTTAACACATGAGGCTATTTTAAATTACATAGGTATTTTTAGGGGGTTATATTATATGGAATTCAGGAAAAATCAGAGGGTTATATGGATTTCAAGTAGTATACTAGGGGTTATATGAATTTTTTCCATAAAAATATTACATTTTCATGTACAATCTTATATATCTTATTGGTACTTCCATTTACTGTATTGAGGTACATAACTCATTAGATATTTTTATATTTCTATATTTAATATTATCATTAAATTAATTTGAGAATATACTTCACATTTTATAAAAACACATATCTCAATAAATGATGCATATGACTTCTAAAGAAAATAAAAACATGTGCGTGCAGTTTGCGTTTTGGACTATAAAATAGGCTATTTAACAATCTAAAATTATGGTCGAATATGTTTTCATTTTTTTAAAATCATATACCTCATCTAATAGGCATGTACTGAAAAAGGTGAAGAATATGCTCCAATGAAATTTGAATGATATGGTTTATACAAAATTTGAAAAATTTCTAAAGATATATATACCTTGATACTGTGAGTAAAGGAGACTAATGAGGTATATAAGATTGCATTTAACATTGTAAAAAGACTGAGTGTAACATAGCTATGTCTGAATTGAACTACGTGCATATTAGTACTATCATCGTTGTTACACTTCGTTATTTTTACTGTTCAAAATGCAGTTCCATATACATCATTAGAAATCTAGTGAAACATATGCATCGTTAGCAATGACGACTTCAACAATTTTCGTAGATGGAGTCATTAAAAAGATAAATTTCACAAAATTTTAAAATCTATTCTTATCATATATTTATTTTAGAGGAAAAATATCACGCTCTTCTTGAGGGCGCCATGTGTCTCAGTTAAATGAGGAAATGGGTGATGCAACCCGGCCCAGGTTGGCACCGAGTATCTTTCAACTAGAAAGAGAGAGGCAAAATGACTCGACAAGGGAATCCTACTCGCGAAGCCTTGCTCAGGAGTCACCTGATCCGAGCAGGGCACTTCGGACCATGTCTCCTCCGCCAAGAGCATTATGACGTGGAGAACATAGTTGCGACAAGACCAACACCGTCCTAGAGATGATTCAGGCCGGTCGACCAAATTGGTCACTCATCCCCAACATGACCATTGGGGCATCCCCAAGTTGATCATCATAAGCTGGGTTTGAACCTGGTCTTAACCAAAGGAAGAAAAGGGACCGCTGACACCACAAGGCGTGGCTAGGGCTGCTCTGCTCTGCTGAAATGGCAGAGATGTGCCTTGACCCCGACAAGCCACCAACCACTATTTGTTGTAGTTGCAGTTAGGGCCAATGAGAGAGCTACACGTGACCACGACATCATAACAAACCCCCAGTCTCGAATACCATGGAATCTTTCATGTCAGAAGGTTTCGATCGGGACAGGTAGAGGTCTGGGTTGGAAATGACTTGACCATTCACTCGGCTATAAGGGCAAGGAAAGGAGGAGAGAGAGAATGGACATTCACAAGTAAGCATTTCCGATTCTAAAGTCTTCTTCTTCATGATTTCATCTTCTGCAGTCGTTCAATCTACTGACTTGAGTGTCAGAATCCTTTTGGCTGGCACCACACTCGTGTCCCCCTAGGCTCTCTTTATGCAGGATCTCAAGCGTGGCTACCCAGATCTTCACCTGGAGGCGGACCTCTAAACCGACAATTCTTATCGAAGGAAAACACCCCTTTCATTTATCAAAAACATAAATTTTTCTTTTGAAAATAGAACAACTTACATTAATTAAAAAATAAACCATCAAGAAAGAAGATAAAAAAATTTCAATATATAAACTTTTACAATTGTCCTCGACAAGATTTCATATTTTGAAATCATTGTATAATAATTTCATTATCAACGTTATCGAATATGTCTTTCTCAATATATGACCAAATAATCATTTATCCACTCATCTCCCGTTCTGGTACATGATTGGTGCATTTGTCTGTGTGTAGGATATCGGCGAGTTCGTTGATAAGGGTGATTTTATTTTTAAAATGGAGTAGTGATTCCACTATTTTTTCATTGGAAGTTGGTGTAGGGTTTTTAATGGGTCTCGTGGCCTGTTTGTTTTTTTTTTAAATTCATGGATTGGTTTGTATTTAAAAAATTTAATGGTTCAAACTAAACTGACAGGCTAGTTTTTTTTTAATTTGTTTGGGTCAATGGACCTCACCACTCACAAGCTGGCGCCACTCCTGTTCATTAGACAAGGTATATACATCGTTTATTATTTTTATATTTATTAAAATTGGGTTTATTCAATTCAAAATTGATTGATATATACATATAATTTTTTATTATATGATATTTACTATTTAAAAAAAAACATATATGATCTAAGTTTTGAACCATATAAATGATGACTGAGTTTTTAACATTTTTTTAGTAAAATGGCCCAAACCATTAAGGAACCGAACCAACCCGTTAAGAATTAATGGGCCATGCCAACCCGTTTATAGCAAGACCTTGCACACATTGATAAAAATTAGCCGTTACAGATCCCAAAAGTAGAAACATTGCACACATAAATAGAAACCCTAAAAAATCTCCTCTCCCTCTCTCTCTCTAACAATCGCTCCAAAATTCATAGACTAATCTTTCAAACAATCACTCAAACTCTGTTTTGATTTTAATAGTTCTTTCTGTTATGGATCTAGCCCTTGTTTTGATTTTAGTAGTTTTTATTTTTATTTTTTTCTTATATACCTCGTTAAATTATTTTATATTTACTAAATTTGTGTTTATTCATTTCGAAATGGAACGATATATATAATTTTTTATTATATGATATTTACTATTTAAAAAAAAACATGTATGATCTACGTTTTGGATCTTATAAATGATGACCGAGTCTTAAGCATTTTTCTAGTAAAACGGCCCAAACCATTAAGGAACCGAACCAACATGTTAAGAATTAATGGGCCATGCCAACCCGTTTTCAGCGAGACCTTGCACACATTAATAAAATTTGCCGTTACAGATCCCAAAATTAGAAACATTGCACACATAAATAGAATCCCTAAAATCTCTCTCTCTCTCAAATAGATGCTCCAAAAATCATAGACTAATATCTGAAACAATCGCTCAAACTCTGTTTTGATTTTAATAGTTCTTTTTGTTCTGGATCTAGCCCATGTTTTGATTTTAATAGATCTTTTGATTTTGATTTTTCACTCTCAAACAAAGTATATACCTCGTTAAATTTTTTTATATTTACTAAAATTGGGTTTATTCATTTCGAAATGGAGCGATATATATAATTTTTTTATTATATGATATTTACTATTTAAAAAAAAACCATATATGATATATGTTTTGGATCTTATAAATGATGACCGAGTCTTAAACATTTTTCTAGTAAAACGACCCAAACCATTAAGGAACCGAACCAATCTGTTAAGAATTAATGGGTTATGCCAACCCGTTTTCAGCGAGACCTTGCACACATTGATAAAAATTAGCCGTTACAGATCCCAAAATTAGAAACATTGGACATCTGCGCATGTGCGATGGATGCAATGTGGCGCTTTGTTGACGCACTTGGCACTTTGCACGTGCGCATCGTCGCTAGGAGCTGGAGCCTTTTCTTTTTTGCTAATCAAATGGTGGAGATCGTTCCATCAAATGCGATTTGGACCGTCCAGATGGTGGACCCATCCGATGCAACGTGCACCGTTGTATCGATCAAGAATCGGTTACACTGATCGAAGGGGTGCCATCGGATGGTGATCGATCTGGACCGTCGATCTTGTAACTGAAGATCCAACTGTCCATATTGGAGGTGGTTAAGTCTCAAGAGATGCATTGAAAATGTGCTCCTATGTCTATAAATGGACATGATTTTCTCTTTTGGGTTCATCAGATCAGTATTCAGTTCACCATTGTCCGTACAAACGCTGGTAAAAATTTCTTCGAGTTATCCTGCAGACAAATTTGCAGTACCCTGTGCACACTGTATAAGAGGCAAATACTGTTTTAAGGAGAGCGACATCGTAACGCGACTCAAAATGTTCATTTGAAGTCTCCATCAAATTCCAACATTAAGTTGAATAGATTCAGTTTTGATTCTTTAGGTATTCAATTTCTTTTATGTTTTTATGCACAAAATTTCTTGTTTCTTTCATGCACAAAAATGTGCTATTTCATGCACAAAATTTCTTGTTTCTTTATTACAATTAAAGATAATTTATGACAGCAGTTTTTTGAGGTCCCACTAAAACAGCCACAAATATTTTTTGTGACGGTTTTGACGGTGTGGGGTTCCCTTCTCCGGACACAATGAAAATTGTGTTTGGATCATTTAAATTTTTTTTCCCACATAATCCAATAGTAATAGAACTAGACTAGATACTTTGACAAGAGTATTTCTATTTTTGGATCAGAGTGAGTTACGAAACTGGTCACTAATATGTTATGCCTCCTTCCCCGTTTGGAAAACGGAATAAGCGAGTATAAGCGCAGTATAGGTGGTATAAGAATGGCTAAGGAAAATGGTTGTTTGTTTGCAGGGTATAACTTGGTATTACTAAGTCAATTTAAACGAGCATAAGAGAGTATAACAATTCTAAGTAACCCTTAGCCCCCGTTTGGAACGGGGATAGATTTTATTCTAGGGTATAGATTTATCCAAGCATAAGTGAGTATAAATAAGGATAAATTGATTTTGTGTTTGGTTGTGTTTTGAATTATTCTCGTTGGTAAACGTAAGAATAAATGTTTTGTTGTTTGGATAAAATGTGACTAAAGTATGGATAAGGATTTATAAAAGATAAAAAAATAATGATAGTTGATTTGACAGGTGATTTATAAGAGGTAATGACAGTTGATTTGACAGTGGACCCACATATTCTTTGGGTGGAATAACCTTGGATAACTTTTATTCTAGGGGTTGATTGAAATCCATATACCACTTTATCTGGGTTTATTCTGGCATACTTTATCCGGGGTTATTCGGGGCAAACAAACAGGTGAAATTTTTTATCCGGGGTTATTCGGGTTTATCCAGGGTGTTATTCACGATCCAAACATGGGCTTAGGATAAGCTATACTCACTTTATCTATTCTCATGGGCTCACATGTCAAATCAATTTTTTACATCTTATCACATCAAATCACTTATCAACACCTCTTATACATCAAAGGGTCCACATGTCAAATCAATGTTTTTACACTTTATTTATATTTTATTCTTTATCAATCAAACAACTCAACATTTATTCTTACGTTTTCCAATGAGAATAAAAAAACACAACCAAACAGAAACTCTCTTATTCATGTAGATTTGTTATCTATACTGGTATAGTTATTTATCTAGAATAACTCAATTTCACTATCCAAACAGATAAAATATATAATTTATTGTTTATAAAGTTACATCCAGAAAGACACTTTTATTAAATAATTAAATCTTGTGGAAATCATGAATTGGACTGCATATAAGACAATACAAGTCCACTAATTTCAGTGGAATAAAATCAAAAGGAACACCAAATTCTCGGGTTACAACAAAACATCAATCATACACTGTATGATGACTATGCCATCCGTTCCATACTCTACATCAAAAAAAAAAAAAAAAAAACAAACTTCACATAGTTGCAGTCACCAAGAACTAAAACTCAACCTCAATCACATTTTTATAATATGCCCAAATGTATTTGTTGGGATTATGTCTCGATCCGGTGTATCAAATCGGACGGCCATGATAAAACTATATTAGGGTGGACACCTAATTGATATATTAATTAAGATTTGATCTTAATTTATATTAATTTAAAGTGATTATCTTAAAATCAGGAAATAATATTTATTTGTTAATTAGGAGATTACTTGGGGAAGAAGTTATTTGTATCTATAAATATACTTTAGGGTTCCATGGCAAAACTTGGCATGATACAATGTAGAGATTCAATGATGAGGTTGAGAGGTATCTAAGAGAAGGTAACTCCATGAGAGAGTTTGTGAGTCTCTTAATGCATTTTGTATCTCAATTATTATAGTGAATTCTCTGTTTTCGTCCTGTGGATGTAGGCCTAGGCCGAACCACTATATCTTGTCTTCTTCGTGTGATTGATCTCGGATTTTTGCTGATGGCTTTTGCAAATCCGTTTCCCAACAATATCTATAGTGTGAAAGGCTTTTGAACAGAATCTGAATTTCATGTTTTTCGCGTCCTATCCTCACCCTTATGAACTAAACAAATGGGATAAGTTTTAATTTTCTTGTCCTAATTCTTGGATAAGAATGAGCAAATAGAGTTTCAAGATGAGAAATTAATTACTGTTTTAATTGGAAAGATAAAAAAAAAAAGCTAGTCAATAAAGGTTGATGATTTTGATGCTCTAATATGACTAATAGTTTTCCCACACATTCATGAGGTGCTTCAACTCTAGAAATTATCTCCTTCATTTCTTCCACACGTTCTTGTAATGCTTCAACCTTAGAAATTATCTCATCCATAACTTTAAGATTCAAAATTTGTATAAAAATGTCAAATGCAGAACATAATTATGTTAGAAATTCAATTGAAACAAATACTGACATTTTTTTGAGTTTTTGCAAACTCAACAAAAAAAGAGAAGATTTGATGATCTGTATATAAAAACATCACTTCCCCTTGGTAGAGTTTTTTCCAAAATATATTTTTATGTGTCTTGTAAGTTCGGTCTTATTTTTGTAAATTTTTAGGTTTTAGTCTCACTATCGAAAAAAGAGACTTGCCTTGTTCACTATATAAAGTGTAGTGGTTGTAAAGTATTGTTAGCTTTAGGAATGGTAAGGTGTTATGCACACGGTGCTTAAGCACTGTTCGCGCACGTGCGTGTGCGATGGGCGCAATGTGGCGCTTTGTTGACGCACTTGGCACATCGTTGGTGCAAACGCGACTTGAAATTCCATTGAAGTCTTTGTCTTTTCTCCAACACCCCCATGGAAAGAAACAAAAAATTGAAAACCCTTAAAACTTATAGATTTACAAACCCTAAAAAAATCACAACAAAAAAATAAAAATGAAAGCCTTAGCTAATAAAACAAAATCATAAATGAAACAAAAAAAGTCCTAAATAATCAGAACATGAAAGAAGACAAGAAATAATTACAATGCTGGGACAAAGATGATGCCGGGGTGTGGATGATGTTGGAACGGGGACGATGCCGGGGGATGGGTGCTGAATGGAGGTGCTGGCGTGAAGAGGGAGTTGTCTGCGTGGATGATTTGCGGTGCATGTGGTGAAGAAACAAAAAATGCAAACCCAAAGAGAGAGATGGGTAGATTGAAGGGGACAAAGGGGACTCTGAAAGGGTTATTTAGGGAGGGATACAATGGGTATAATTATTTTTTTCGAGTGGCAATCCGATCGATGGACGATCAAAACGGTCGAGGATCAATCGCACACGTAAAAATCGGGACTCACATCGCGCATAGTATCATTTACCTATATATATATATGTAAACCAGATTTGTAGTTAACTTTTAGGGGATTTACTAATTTTACAGTGACATTTTTCAATTTTCATAAATTTTCAAGGAGTTATATCGATTTTTTTTCCACAGTTAGTGCAGGCACGAAAAGAGAGACGTATTTGGGTCTCGTTTTTACTATTTTTAAACATTATAAAATTTTTTTCAAAAGATACACACGTAATTGAATGATGAAAAAACGAAAATGAAGTTGAATGTTCGGCATCACCGAACAAGCCGGGTTCTTCTCAAAAAAAAAAAAAAAAAAAAAGACAAGCTGGGCCCACACCGTGGTGGAGAACGTGTTGAAATGAAAGTTAGCCTAATTTATAAAGAAAAAAAAATCATTACTTTTATTTATAATTACATATGATAATGCATTTTGTTATCCCTATTTTTTGTGTTCTTATTCTTGACTTTGCATTTGGATCACATGATGTAAAATATTTGATAACTTCAATTTTTTTTAAAAAAATACAAAGTCTACCCTTTCTATTAAAGAAAGGGGCATTAATATTGTTGGTTTTGGTTTTATGAAGGTTTTTTTTTTTTTTTGACAATCATAAATGTTGTCAATGTTTTACAAAACGAGTTAAAAAATAGGGATAAAGTCTATTCCCCTTTTACCCTTTTTTCTCTCTCAAAATACGAATAATTGTCCATGCTTTATACATTTTCTTTGTTATGCCAAATGGGATAACATGTGATTTAATCCAATTATTTCTTTACCCAACCCTTTATCCCAATGCCAAACCAAACCTATAGATTTATTTATCTTAAAGCACCTTGGGATATAGAAACTGGGGAGTTCGGATCCCGTCAGCCTGAGTACCATCATATTAAATAATACTGTTAATTAATCAAACTAAATAACCTATGAATCGAAATGCATAACCAATTAAACTGTCACTCTCTATGCAGTTCAATCTTTAGATTATATAGTTCATTAGATTATATAGTTCGATATTGATAATACTAATGAAACCACACCTGATTGGATATTTGGATCAGAGCTTGAAACTGAGGAATTAATTGATAAATATCTCGAGACCTATTGAAAATTTTTTTTCTCAGCTGGTAGAGCCTAATAAAAACTTAAAAAATAATATGAAAAATGTTACACAATGATTTCAGTCCAAAACACATATCATACATGTTTTTTTATTTTTTAAAAATCATATAACTGTATATATTTTTATAAAAGATAAAATATATAATTTCATAAATTAAATGATATCATTTATAAAGAATGTAAAACTGATGCAGGAGCATCTAACTCCCTTTGCATCCCAATCCCACCAAATTGGTTTTGAAGAAAGTGGTTGTTGACTTGACCACTTTGGTTGTTGATATTGGTATTTCCAAGCTCTTGTTAATTTTGTTTTATGTTTTCAAAATAGTTAATGTCTTGAAAATTGTATTGTTCCATTCCCATGTTTTGGAATTGGAACAAAGTCTTGTAATTTGTGGTCAATGTTTTGGAAAATGTAATTGTGTTTTCAAGGTATGAGAATGGGGCAAGTCAACATAGAAAATTGTTGATCTTTATGAGACTTGTCCCCTCCCTTGGCCTATATAAACTCTCAAAGTTGAATAGAAAGGCAAGTCAAGTTTAGTTAAAAATATTCTCTACAAAGTGAGCCTAAGAGTGGATTCTCTCTAGTGCAAACTTTCTCTCTTATCTTTCTTCTTGCAATCTAATTGTGAACAAGTTGAAAGTGGCGAGAGTTTCTCTTATCTTCTTTTGTTGATCGACGATCCGTAGGAGGTGGCGAGTGTTCTCTTATCCTCTACGTTTGATCGGACCGATCCGATTGGAGTGGCGAGATTATCTTCTATAGAAGGTTACATCTCCTCTTTGAGAAGGTGTTCCCCTATCATTTGGTATCAGAGCAAGTCTTTCCTTTGGTTTTTTGTTTCAGCAATCTTATGGCGAATCGACGTGGTCGACGTCAAGCTCCAAACGCGGCTGAAGAGCCGGTCCGCGAGAGAGATCTCCGCGATATCGAGATTGATGAGTTGAGAAGGCAAGTCCAACAACTCACGGAGATGGTGGCACAAATGGCGGCACCCAATCAAGATGAGTCTAGCCAAGACTCGGAAGAGGACGTCAACCCCTTTCATCATCGAGCTCCGCGAGACGACGAGGGATCTCACAGATCTTTTCGCGAAGGACACCAACCACGGCGCACCGACATTCTGGTGGACATCCCAGAATTTGAAGGACGCAACCAACCGGATGTGTTCATCGATTGGCTCAACACTGTCGAACGGGTGTTCGAGTACAAGGAAGTTCCAGAGCATCAAAGGGTCAAAATTGTCGCCATCAAACTCAGAAAGCATGCTTCTCTTTGGTGGGAGCAGCTTAAGCTCAAGAGGGCTAGAGCGGATAAACCCAAGATCACTACTTGGGAGAAGATGAAGAAAGAGCTTCGAAAGAAGTTCCTACCTGAAGGCTACCTCCAAGAAGCATACCTCGAGCTTTACCATCTACAACAAGTCACCCGTACAGTTGAAGAGTACGCGGAGGAGTTCGACAACCTCATGGTGAGGTGTGGCCTGGCAGAACCGGAGGAGCAAACTATCACACGCTTCTTGGGAGGGTTGCGTCAAAGCCTCCAAGATGTCGTTCAACTCCAGCCATATTGGACATACAACGACATCTACAAGCTTGCGCTCAAAGTGGAGCGTCAACAAAAGCTTCGCGGGAATCGTTGGCCAACCAGCACAGGTGGTGCTCGGTCAAACGATCGTGGGGACGCGTCCAACCGGGGGAGTAGTTCTCAAACTCGATCCACCTCCAACCCTTCCACTAAAAGTGCTCCCACTTCTACGCCGGTAACTACAAGTCGACGGGATGGCATAGCTGACTCCAACCGTCCTCGGCCTTCATCCATCAAGTGCTTCAAGTGCTCTGGTATTGGGCACATCGCCTCGGACTGCCCCAATAGACGGATCGTTAGCCTCACAGAGGAGGTAATTGAAGAAGATCTGGTGGACGAGCTTCCAATTTATGATGAAGAGGAAGAGGTCACTTATAGTGATCATGGGGAGGCACTTGTCATCCGGAGGAACATGAACTTGTCTCGCACCGAAGATGATGATCGATGGCTTCGTACGAACATCTTTCACACCCGATGCACCGCATATGGGAAAATGTGCAACGTCATCATCGACGGCGGAAGCTGTGAGAATGTGGTCTCCTCGGAAATGGTGAAAAAGCTCAATCTCAAGACGGAGTCGCATCCTCATCCCTACAAGCTCTCTTGGCTGCGAAAAGGAAATGAGGTGAATGTGTCTAAACGTTGCCTTGTCTCTTTTTCTATTGGTTCAAAATACAAGGATGAGGTGTGGTGTGATGTTGTTCCTATGGATGCTTGTCATCTTCTCCTAGGTCGTCCTTGGCAATGGGATCGAAGAGTCATCCATGATGGGTTCAAAAATACTTACACCTTCGAGAAGGATGGCACGAAGGTTATCTTGGGGCCTTCACGAGTAGAACGCGCTCCTAAACCTGTTAAGGGGGAGGGAAGTAGCTTCCTCACAAAGACGGAGATAGATCACAAGATACATGAAGGCCAAGAAGCTTATGCACTCGTGGTGAAGGAGACAAATGAAGAAAATGCCTCTTTTCCTCCCGAGGTCTTTCCCATGCTCAAGGAGTTTGCCGATGTTTCTCCAGAAGAGATCCCATCGGGTTTACCACCAATGCGGGATATCCAGCATTGCATCGATCTCATGCCAGATGCTACTCTACCCAACAAGGCGACATATCGAATGAGCCCAAAGGAGCATGAGGAACTGCAACGCCAAGTGAATGAGTATATCAACAAGGGAATGGTTCGAGAAAGCCTTAGTCCATGTGCCGTTCCAGCACTCTTGGTTCCCAAGAAGGATGGCTCGTGGCGCATGTGCGTGGATAGCAGAGCGGTGAATAAAATCACTATCAAATACCGCTTTCCTATCCCACGCCTCGATGACATGTTGGATCATTTGGCGGGATCGCGAGTCTTCTCCAAGCTAGATTTACGGAGCGGATATCATCAAATCCGTGTTCGACCAGGTGATGAATGGAAGACCGCCTTCAAGACGCGAGAAGGACTATATGAGTGGTTAGTCATGCCATTCGGATTGTCTAATGCGCCTAGTACCTTCATGCGACTCATGAACCAAGTGTTCAAACCATTCATTGGGCGGTTTGTGGTGGTCTATTTTGATGATATTCTCATCTATAGTAAGGACCATGATCTTCATTATGAGCATCTCCGCCAAATTTTTGAGGTCCTTCGAAGGGAGAAGCTCTATATCAATCTAAAGAAGTGCGAGTTTTTCTCAAATAGCCTTATCTTCTTGGGCTATATTGTCTCTTCAGAAGGCATCAAGATGGATCCGAAGAAAGTAGAGGCCATTGTGAGTTGGCCGACTCCACGCAACATCCATGACATTCGAAGTTTCCATGGGTTGGCTACTTTCTACAGACGTTTCATTCGATGTTTCAGTTCCATTATTGCTCCCATTACCGATTGTCTTAAGGGCGGACATTTTCAATGGACCGAAGAAGCAGAAAAGAGTTTTGCACTCATCAAAGAAAAAATGACAGATGCTCCAATTCTTGCTTTACCAGACTTTGAAAAGGTCTTTGAGGTGGATTGTGATGCTTCCAATGTTGGGATCGGTGCCGTACTCAGCCAAGAAAGAAGACCCATCGCGTTCTTTAGCGAAAAGTTAAATGAGGCCCGGAAGCGCTATTCCACCTATGATAAGGAGTTTTATGCTATCATTCAGGCCCTTCGACATTGGCGGCACTACCTCATAAGCAAGGAGTTCATCTTATACTCCGATCATGAGGCTTTGAAATTCATCAATGGTCAACACAAGCTGAATACTCGTCATGCGAAATGGGTGGAATTTATGCAATCCTACTCATTCTCCATCAAGCACAATTCCGGAAGCCTTAATAAAGTGGCCGATGCTCTCAGCCGAAGGTATCATTTACTTGCCATTATGCATGTTCAAGTAGTAGGCTTCGAATTCATTAAAGATTTGTATGAAAAAGATGACTTTTTTGGAGATATTTGGTGCAATTGTCCTAGCGGAGACTACCACATCCAAGACGGGTTCCTTTTCAAGGGGAATCTTTTGTGCATCCCTGAGAGCTCCCTCCGAGAAGCCATTATCAAGGAGCGTCATGAAGGAGGACTTAGTGGACATTTTGGGCGGGACAAGACGCTCACGCTCGTTCAGGCCAATTTCTTTTGGCCTAGGATGATGAAGGATGTGATGCGTCATATTCATCTTTGCCGTACTTGTCATTTGGCGAAGAGTCGCACTCAAAATACTGGCTTATACACTCCACTTCCCATTCCAGATGCTCCATGGCTTGAAGTCAGCATTGACTTTGTCTTGGGTCTTCCTCGCACCCAACGTGGCAAAGATTCGGTCATGGTGGTGGTAGACCGATTTTCTAAGATGGCTCATTTTGTCCCATGCAACAAAACATATGATGCTTCTCGAATAGCGGACATCTACTTCCAAGAGATAGTCAAGCTCCATGGTGTGCCAAAGACTATAACCTCTGATCGCGATCCAAAGTTCGTTGGACACTTTTGGCGAACTTTATGGAGGAAGTTGGGTACAGAATTACAATTTAGCACTTCTCATCACCCCCAAACAGATGGGCAGACGGAGGTGGTTAATCGGAGCTTGGGAAGTCTCTTACGAAGCCTTGTGGGGAGTAACAAGAAGCAATGGGACATTGTCTTGCCTCAAGCGGAGTTTGCTTACAACTGTTCCAAATGCAAATCCACGGGAGCCAGTCCTTTTGAGATTGTTTATGGTGCTAATCCAATCAGCCCTTTGGATTTGGTGCCTCTCCCAGTGACCAATCGATTTAGTGGTGATGCGGACGCTTGGGCCAAGCACATTAAAAAACTTCATGAGCAAGTTTGGGTCAAGATTGGGAGAAGCAATGAAAAATACAAAGAAACAGTCGATAAGCATCGTCGTGCTATCTCTTTTCAGGAAGGTGACTTAGTGTGGGTTCATCTAAGCAAGAACGATTCCCGCATGGAAAATTTGGGAAATTGCAAGATCGAGCTGATGGTCCTTTTCGTATCCTTAAGCGAGTTGGAGAAAATGCTTACAGGATCGATCTCCCAGAAGAATATGGCGTGTCACCAACCTTCAATGTGGCGGATTTGCAACCCTATATTGACTCCAACTCGAGGCGAGTTTTTCTCAACCGGGGGAACCTGATGCAGGAGCATCTAACTCCCTTTGCATCCCAATCCCACCAAATTGGTTTTGAAGAAAGTGGTTGTTGACTTGACCACTTTGGTTGTTGATATTGGTATTTCCAAGCTCTTGTTAATTTTGTTTTATGTTTTCAAAATAGTTAATGTCTTGAAAATTGTATTGTTCCATTCCCATGTTTTGGAATTGGAACAAAGTCTTGTAATTTGTGGTCAATGTTTTGAAAAATGTAATTGTGTTTTCAAGGTATGGGAATGGGGCAAGTCAACATAGAAAATTGTTAATCTTTATGAGACTTGTCCCCTCCCTTGGCCTATATAAACTCTCAAAGTTGAATGGAAAGGCAAGTCAAGTTTAGTTAAAAATATTCTCTACAAAGTGAGCCTAAGAGTGGATTCTCTCTAGTGCAAACTTTCTCTCTTATCTTTCTTCTTGCAATCTAATTGTGAACAAGTTGAAAGTGGCGAGAGTTTCTCTTATCTTCTTTTGTTGATCGACGATCCGTAGGAGGTGGCGAGTGTTCTCTTATCCTCTACGTTTGATCGGACCGATCCGATTGGAGTGGCGAGATTATCTTCTATAGAAGGTTACATCTCCTCTTTGAGAAGGTGTTCCCCTATCAAAAACAATTTTAACAAAATATGCACCTTGATACGTTAGTAGATAGTGTTAATGAGATATACAAAACTACATTTAAGACAGTAACATAGCTCAAATAATATCAACACTCTTGTAACAACCAGAAAAGAGAGTTGTCAACAAATTTTTAAAAGAAAAGAGAAATTTTTAAAAGAAATCAAATGCTTAGGAAAAGGTTTGGATGAATCTTCCATAATCACTACACTCAGTCCACTCAATCTATTTTACAACCCATATTCTTCATTAGCCACCTACATTTATTGTAACAAGGCATACATCTTATTAAAAAAAAATTACACATTTTATAAATAAGTTTATACAATCTACTGAAATATATACTTCAATTTTTTATATATATCTCGTTAGATGATATATACTTTTTTTTAAGAAATAAAAAATAGTCATTTAAGACTGGATAGGAAAAGGGGCTCCTAATTGTTGAAAAGGAAACATGCATTATTGACATCATAGTAATTGATTTACAGTTATTCTCAACATCCATAGTGTTGAGAATCCTTATTTACTTCTGAATATTTAGGAACATTATTGGCTAATCAGTTCCACCATCTATTTTATAAAATTTCAAGAAGCTCACTAAATTTTCTGCATAAAACAACTATGCAGCTGCCACGGCAGCAGATGAGATTTTCTGCAGAACTAATACTGGATCACCAACTTTAACCACCCTCCCTTCCCCAGATGAAGAGAGGGATTCCTTGCAGACTAGATTTTGGCCAAAGTAAACCTGCATGGAAAAAAAAAACCTGCATGTTTAAATCAGTATATCAAATACTGGGAATATTTGTCATTTCACCGTAAAGTTTGATATAGCGATGTCAGACCTTCCCCTGTTGTTTTACGGTGGGGCGTAAAATTTGGTCTGACCGAAATTTCTTCAGTGTTTCGGTTATTTCGGGGTTTGAGATTCCGTTGTCTTGATCGATGGTGGGCACCTGATCAATGAGTGACAAAGAATTCAATTTCTGGCGTTCTTGATCCAATTCTCCAAATATTAAAACAATAGTTTCAACAAAATTTGATGGAGAGCATTGATATTTCTAATGGTTCATGCTTGATGGAAGCAACTATCCAACTATGAAGGAAATTCATCATCAATACTTACAATTGTAGTACAAGACCAGAAAAGTATAATCCATACAAATTACAGTACAATCACATATCAACCTATTTACTCTTCCCTAGATTGTATATCTTATCAAAGGTCTTTCATCATATATATATATATATATACACACACACAATGATAACCAGACAGACGGATATTCTATGTTCTGGATCTTGAATGTTTGCAAGTCTAGGATATTAGAGGCTCCTATTAAGGTCCTTACTTTCCAACGTGTATAGGCCAATGCACCCCACAACCCCACAAGTTACTACAGGACTTCAGGTGACTAACACTCAGCAGGTTCTTGACTTAAAGTTCAGAGTTTCTCGTAAATAACCATCTCAAATTATGCTTACAATACATGGATTAGCGAACCCCTATATTGATAAATGTGTCATTTATTACAGCCATGGCGCTTAAAATTTTGTTAGCAAAACTGGTTAGCTTCTTCCAATAGTAAATGATTTCATCTTGGCAGATTATCAAGTGCAAAGAAAGGTCAAGTCAGATGTACAATCAAGAATTCCTAGATTCCCAGAAAGAAATTACATATAAAGGAAAAGAACAAAAAATACACTAATCATATCACATCTGGACAGCACTCAATGAACACTAAATCATATTAACTTATTGCTTCTTGCAAATTATAAATATCTTGTGCATGTCAAATACCATAATTTCAATCACAAAATCTGTATTCATGTTAATTCAGATTGTATTAGTCCCAGTCCCATATCTCAAAAATATCAATGCATACATGTATTATGTTCAACACAGATAATACATCCCAAAGGAGTTTCTCCTCTCATTTCTGCTAGTAACAAATAATAACCTAATAAATAGAAAGAAATCAATATCTTACCCAACAGGTTTATGTGTTGAAAATGAAAAGTTTACCTTGCAGCGTGCACATAACTTAACGCCATTGAATGTCATCTTGTTAATTTTCAATACCGTCCACAAATCCTCTGAGAATGGTTCACAGCCTTCCACAAGAATGCTGGGAAAAAAAATTTAATACCTCTTCAGAAGATAATGATATTTCAAATCAACATGGTATATAAACTAGCTGATGATATGATATTAATTATGTAGTTCAGTTAACAGAAGATCTTGACACCTACTTGGGCCTGAAGCGGTTTATTGGTATAGGCTCTTGGAGCAACTTATTTAATGCATTCAGTGATTCCTGTGAATGAAAAGTAAATCTCACTATGTTATTGTACTCTTTTTAATACATATAAATATTTCAACACAGAAAAGGCAAACAATAACCTGGGAAATCAACAAGAATGGATACTCATCCGAAAACATGGTTTTGTATCCACGCGCGAAATTAGGATCCACAACTCTGGTTTCAGAGGCTGCAAGATGGTTATTAATCAAAATTTCCTGTAGTTATTTTTCCATGATTATGGTACATGGAGTCATGGACTTCAAATATCAAAAGAGGCTCAGAATTAGGACAATGCAAACAAGTCCTAAAAATTAACAGATAGTAAGCAAAACATCAAGAAAGGGTGTCTTACATACCAATATTACACACTCTTCCCCTCCCTCCCTCTCTAAACATTTACAAGGCATCCACACTTATTGTACCACCCAGAAAATTATCAATTCGAATTTAAAGGATAGTGATAATCTGTAGCATATCTGAGTGAACAGGTAAAGTAAACAATTTCACTTGTTTAAAAAACAATACCACTAACCCACATGGGTTTGGATCTTTGGATAGAGCTATGACTTTGATCCCCATAGGTCTCGGATCCCAATAGGTCTCGAGTACGAATCCTCCGAGCTTAAGTGATACACGGGGTTTGAGGGTATTCTATGCATATGAGGTTTTGCCAACTAATGTTGGGGTTTCTCGTCACGAAAAAAACAACTATACTACTAGCATAAAAGAAAATCACAGTCTAAATTTACTTAATGCACCTGCAAGTAAACTAATAGCTTAAATACCAAGATCCACAGTCTAAGTTTACTTACTGCACCTCAAAGGGAACTAACCCCCCGTTTGGATCAAGGAATAAGCAATTTAGGGTTTATACCTATTCCAAGAACAGATAATTTATGTGATTTTCTGTTTGGTTGTGCTTTTTTTTATTCTCATTAGAAAACGTAATAATAAAGGTTGAGTTGTTTGGTTGATAAAGAATAAAATGTAAATAAAGTGTACAAAATTGATTTGACATGTGAGCCCTATCGATGTATAAGAGGTGATGATAAGTGATTTGATGTGATGAGATGTGTTTTTTTTATGTGATGGTGGACCCTACCTTCCATGAGAATAGATAAGATGGGTATAAGCTTATCCCAGGGGTTACTTAGAGTTGTTACTCTCTTGTACTCATTTATACTGGCATAGTAATATCATGTTATACTTTGTAAACAAATAGCTATCTTCCCTATTCATTCTTATAACACCCTTATACCACCTTAACCCCCCATCCAAACGGGGGGTACGAGCTCAACACCAAGAGACGCCAAGTATATGGAACCAGCTTATCAGATATCAATAAGAGTTCTATCATTGTACAAAGCAGAGATTATTTTAGAAAGGAAAAGATATGTCCAGTTCCCAGTGCAGCCCCGTCCACAATCTACACCATCTTTTTTTTTCTTTTCAAAATTGTACACTCTCATTGAAGTACATACTGTTATACAAAATGAAACATATGTTGAGATACAATAGTATATTTTTTTTCTTGAAAAAATGAAAAGAAAATTTCTTCATACACTATGATAGGACCATAGATAGCGCAATATATATTGTTTTAGCATAGTGTATGGGGCCAGGCTGCAAAACGCTCTTTTAAAAATGTTTCTACAATACATTACATCAATGTCAGTTATGAAAATCATGCTCCATTCAGTGCCTATAGCATTGGTACGATAAAAAAAAAAAGTGAAATTAATTACTATCCGAGACTATCTTTGTATCACAACCATGAAGAGCATGAAAGACGCATAAAAATTTTAAACTTCAAAATGATAAGTGGTTTACCGGTGTTAAACCTCACTAAACGACTGGGCTTGCCCAGATAGTTTGAAAACCATTCCGATGCTTTGGCACCTTCATCAAGTGCGCTGCCAGACCATTCCCACACAGAGACTTCATCAACTATCTTGCCTGTTTTAGCCAAAGGAATGCTTAGCACATCCATTCCGGGAGCCTTCAATACTGCAACATAAACATGAAATATATTTGTTTTGAGAAAATTGATGTCAAGTTACACTAATATCATAAAACTGCATTTAAATCATGGCTAAAAATTTCAATTACTAAAACAGCTTTTAATAATACATCCTTTAGTGCACAAATGCAAAACCATTCTGTCGCTGGCAGAATGTGTTACAATAATAATGATTTAAAGATGATGTAAAAATGGAAAAGGTATTAATGAGTTCATCCTAACCGCTTAAAAAATATCTAGAAGTTCTACAAAGGACACAAAAAAGATTAATATATTTAATGTTCATAATTTATGCATCAAGTACCCACTACCCATGTCCATCAGCATCAAGTTATAATATTTATTGTCTGTATATTATGACATAGATTGAAGATCATCAGTCAAGTTTTAAATTTCTTGTACATGCAAGCCATATTTTGTCAAATGCACTTATGACCTTTAGAGATGGAGTGATGATTTATTCATATCTAATATTGATTTAAGCTTTAACCACATCAAATTTTCAGTACAAGTTGTACTTTTATAGTTATGGCATTTGTGAGTGGGATAATAATGAACAAAATGGCTTTTTTAAGTTGAAGAATAGAAATGTAAGCATTACCACGATTACTTATTGGACAATATATTCACATGTCAAAAATATATCATACAACTGCGCATACATCATTATGTAGCATGTGAAGATACTGTATTTCTTTGAACTATAGAATAATTATACAAGACTAAATTTGGTACAATGTGCATAATACAATGTGAGTTTATACATAATGAGAATGTTAGCAATTTAAACCTGCATCTACCTATGTCCATATCAGTACCCAGATGGCATGAGGCACATAGGATTACGAGTTAAAAGACAGGAGGTGTTCCAATGCAGGAATGAAGGATAGAAATAAACAGTGTACAGATAGAGACAGTCAGATCCATACCCAAGAATGATTCACCTGTCGGCTCCCAGTTCTCCGTAAAAGCCTCTGGTGGCAGCTCTACCTCAACCAGTGCAAGGTTTGGCTCCACTCTTTGCGTATATGCTCTCCCTTTGGAATTTACAACCAACCACTGCCTGTCCCAACGAAACCCTATTAACATAAGAAAACCATATGTATTGTTAAGCTTAAGCCAACCTAGTCATACTTGACTTGAAAACATTGTTCCTCCTCATTGATATATAGTTAGAATTATACAAGAATAGGCAGCATATGCCTCTGTATCTACAAAATTAACAGAGATACAAGACCTTATATCAATAAGAATTGAAAGAAACTACAAACTTCTGAAAATGGGCCACATACAGTTCAAGTATATAGAATGAGCCAGTCCAAGTGTTAACCATCATTCACACATGATATACAGTGCTGTTAATATGTCATGTCTTGATCATGAATCAAAGAACAGCAGTTTCATCCTCTTCTCTTGTCCAGTTAATTGCAATCGTTGCTATCATCCATTTTACAGACTAAGTATAAGCTCACACTATATATAATTCTTCCACTCCAAACTACTCGTATGGCTTTTCTCATCAAGACTTGTATCATGCAAATTCCAACAATATTGATATATGACATCTTGACCATAGAAAGCAATTTTTTGAAATCTCACTTCCTGTACATTACCTTCAAGCCTATGAAGATATAAATAAAAGAAATTTAATCATCCACAAAGGTGAAATAAAAAAAGTGCACTAATGAACTTCAATCAACTCAAATTGCTGTGAAATAATCAAACAGAAAAAATTGCTGCGATAGAGAGATTCATTCAAGATTTATTAAATATATCTCAGGGGAACGTGTTGTCCAGTTTGCATCAGTAAAAAGAAAAGGTCAGGGCAATCTATGAATTATAAAATAAAAAGAATCCATAATTTAATATTTCATCAAATATCATTTAAAAAGAAAACAAAATTCACAAACCTAATCCACCATTTGGACAAGAAAAAAACCATGTCACTTTTGGAGGTGGTCATATAACTCATATACAAATATGATTTAGTATGAACGATTTGTACATGCATTATCATGTATATAAACGAAAAACGGAAAAAAAAAACTGAAATTCATTCCAGAATTATTTGTTGCATTAAAAGTTCACTTAGAACCAAGTCAAGAAAAATAGGAAATAAAAAACCTTTCCACCAGTTGGACAAAAGATTAGTTGTTGAATAAAAAATACTAGAAGTAGAATCAAGATATATTTATCTAATCGACCATTTGAACAAGAAAAACCATGTGGAATTTGGAGGTGGCTTCCCACTCAGATATAAAACCAGTTATGCACCGTGTCAGAACATTGTGCACAGAAGAAGACATTGCAGAATTTTTCTATTGTATCAAAAAATAAACCAAGAACAAAAACCACTAAAAATTAGAAAGCATGAACCTAGTACACCATTTAAATAGGAAAAAATCATGATGCTTTTGGAGATGATCATATCATTCAACGCACAACCAATTAAATGCGCATTCTTTAGCATATGTATGTGTGTTTATATCAAAATCGAAACTGAAAAAAAGCTGCTCCAGATTGTTCATTTACAAGACAAAAAAAATCATTGAGAAAAGAAATGGGATTAATTGGAAAGAACAAAGCTGGTCTACCATTCAGACAACAAGATGCATGTTGTCAGTTACATCAATTCACATAGAAAAGAAACAGAAAATAATCACCATTCAGACAAGACGTGCTATTCAAAACAAAACCCATTAAACATGGAATAGATGTGTGTCAGTGTGAACAATGATAATGAAACTAAAAAATAAGTCATTCAAGGTTGCTCATTGTGGTGGTACTGGTAGAACAAATCCATTAAAATCCATTAATGGAATGCTTCTACATTGAAAAGTCAAAAGATAACTTACTCTTAAATAGGTCCTCAAACTCACCATTTGGAGGCAATCTCACACAGTCACACTCAGTTTGGCATCATCTATGGAAAATGCAACAAAAGGCCATCTCACACTCACCATTTGGAGGCAATGGCTAGTGAATGACATAAATGCAAGAATAAACTTGGGGGCAGGATGAAACTCATGTCAAGGCCTCCCATCACGAGAAATATCCATATTCCTCCCTACATGGTGCAGCCCTCCAATGCCTGGAAGAGGCCACCATAGCAACTGAAGAACAAAAGAAAGTCCTGACTGAGCTAGCCCATGAAAACAAGGCTCTGAAAACCAGATTTGACAGATTCACAAGGCCCTACAATAGTACAATGTAAGGGGTTAATGACTCAGCCCGCATGAGCCAAACTAATACTGATCAGTGCTCAATCTGCAGGCACAGGGAAAAGTCCCCTATTAAATCCAACAAAAAGGTCAAGGGGCAGATGGCCAGCTGAATGAAGAATTACTGGAGTTGAATCAGAAAGTCAGAGAGCTGAAGGGGCAGACACCGTAAATCTGGTCCTGCAAGCGACGAAAGAGATCACATGAACTACTTTGATCAAAGACATCAGGGCTACTCCTTTGTGACACCCAAACTCCGGATATACGCAGGCAAGAAAGATCTAGTGGAATAAAGCATTGGAGGGAGGCAATGACATGTTGCAATGTCTTGCCTTCAACTCAAGCTTAAAAAAAAAAGGATCCATTCCCAACTTCACAAAATTATGTGAACCTCTCATTGCTCAAAACATCTACCACTACCACATGAGGTGAAAGAAGGAGATGTCACTCTTTAGCATGAAAATATGGAGGGTGAAAGATTAAAAGATTATCTAATTAGATTCAATTTAGTGACGTTCCATATAGAAGCGTGTAATAGAAAAATGGTGACCATGACATTCAGATTTGGTCTAACTTGACCAATTTCTCATCAACAAACCCCCATCAGATATGGCTGACATCCTGTCCAGGCCTAATGGGTATGCTTGCCTGAAGAGCACACAGCCTCTGGCCAGGGCAAATGGATACGTTCGCTCTGAAGAACAAACAGCCTCTGTGAACCACAAATCAACACGGAAAGTCTTAACCATCAGCATCACCAAGATATGGCATTAGAAAAAATATCACTGGATTTTCCACCCCCTCAACCGATCAAAGCACATGTGGAGCACAAGGGAAAGAGCAAGCATTATGCCTTCTTCGATGACTTTGGTCAATACACAAATGAGTGTCAGTGCCTGAAAAGCAAAGTAAATGCTCTGTAAAAGGGAATGCTTCAACAATGCATTACTAGGGAGAGCTGGACGAAGTTTGACAATAAAAAAATGAAAAAGAAAAAAGCAAGATGAACTATGGATCAGTGCTTCCATCATAATGATAGCAATAATTCCTAGAAGTCAAACTCTGATAGATAAAAAGGTATGAATCCTTGGACCGTAAGAGATAGTATGGATTTGGGAAAATAATGTGTCACACTGCATGTATCTTACTAAAAATTCCTGAAAAAATTGCATCCCTTGGCTCTTTTGAAACTGGTCCTTCTGCTGAAGCACATTAAAACGCACTGTTGACACCCTAGCAAAAGGCACAAGTGTTGGCACCCTAGCACTTCAGTTGGAACAATGAATTGATTATCTCCTTCTGAGCCGAATAACAGAAGAGTTGATTAGCACTTCAGTTGGAACAATGAATTGTGTTGTTGGGTGTCCCAGTAAAAAAGCAGACGTGTTATTGAGCACTTAGGCTTAAACAGTCAAATGCGTTGTTGAGCGCCCTCACCGAAAGATAAAAGTATTGTTGAGCACTTAAGCCTGAATGGCAGAACGCACTGTTGGCACCCTAGCAAAAGGCATAAGTGTTGTTGAGCACTTCAGCCAAAATGGCCAAACGCGTCAGAGCAACCCAATCAAAAGGGAAAAGTGTTGTCAAGCACTTCAGCCAAACTTTATTGGTGGCCATATTTGTTTATAATCAAAACTAATTAAAACTTGGGATCTCAGACTAGGTACGTTCGTGTGTGTGGAGATGATGAAATAGAAACAACAAAGTTTAAGTCAATATTGTCCCACCGGATCAAAATTCACCATGAACAGAACCATGATAAATTTAAAGCATAATTCTATTCCTCATAGTTGCAGTCACCAAGAATAAAACCAAGAAAAATTGGAAGGAATGAACCCACCATTTGCACAATGAACCGCGATGCTTTTGGAGGGGTGGTCATACCATCGAGAGTAAAAACTGATTAAATACAACCTTGGTTTCTGTGAATGTTCATATGAAAAAACTAAAGTGAAAAATAAAAAATTAACAACTCCAAATTATTTTATTGCATCTAAATTTCACCAAAAACATATAAATTGGAATGTGCAAATCCACTTCAATGTTGGAAAGTTGCATGAATTATAATGAAGAACCCCAATAAACTAAAACCGTCTAACCAATCAAAACCAAATGGATAAAACATGGAATAGACATATTAGTACTTGTGTGAGTGTGAAACAGAAACTAAAAAAATAAGGCCCTCCACTTTTTTTTTAAAAAAAGGTAGGCATTCAACCTTCAATTTATTAAAAGAAAGAGAATGCCCAAAACTTAAGAATAAACAAGGGAACTAAAGCCTTCCGGTTATAAAAAACTAAAAATTCCCAATAATGATCAAATGTTCTTGTATGCTAAACATTCACAGAAACAGGGCTTGGTTATATTGGAAAGCACTGACAAAGACAAAGTATTTTAGTTCTCTAAGAACCTAATCCACCATTAGCTTAATTGCATAAAAAATTTAGCAAAAACAAAATCATGAACTAATCCACATATCCCAACAGTAAATACCATGTTGCTTTTAGATGGGTCAAATCACTCATAATTCAAAAAAAAAAAAAAAACTAAACACGGTAGTTGGGTTTGTGTGTGCCTATGTGCACAAAAAAGTACCAATAATGGTATTACATAGCATTTAGAAAAATGTTTGGATTCTATTACAGCAAAAGCATTATCAACCAAAACATGTTTCCCAGGGGCGGAACCGGTAATTAGAGAAGGGGGGGGGGGGGGGGGGGCGCAAGGGATAAGACAAAATTAAAATACAGATAATGACTAGTCCTTGAAGTGACGACGACTCAGGTCAAAAAAAATTTACTTCTTTTCCCGTATTTAATGTCCTGGAATAGTTTATAGAAGATCTAAGACAAGTATTGAAATCCCATCATATTCATCGTAGCAAGAAAAAAAGAAGGGAAAAATATATATAGTCCCCTGAAAGTTTGCTTATATCCATATCAACCCCTCTTCTTTTTTTTTGAAAATCCGTATAAGCCCCTGATTGTTTGGATTATATTGATATCCCCCCTGCTGGTAAACTAGGGTGTGGTTAACTTAACCTCACACAGTTAAATTACCTTTTTACCCTCATCACTTTAACCCAGACTTATTGAAAAAATGCATATAACCCCCTAAAAGTTTGTGTATATCCATATTGACCCCTCATTTTTCTGAATATCTATATAAACCCCTATATTTCCACATGGATAATGATTTAGGCCCCTGAGTTTGTTTTCTATTAAAATTTAGGGAAAAATCCAAACAACCCCCTATAAACTGCTTGAAATCCACATAACCCCCCGACTTTTCCTAAAGTCCATATAATGCTCTAAAAACACATATGAAATCCAAATAGCCCCCTGAGTTAAATTTTTATTGACACATTAGGATTATTATGCGAATATTATATCTAGTTAACCCTAGCTGAAAACATAGTATACCAAAAACCTCTTACAATGTGTTAAAAATGCAAAAAATTATTTATAAATAACGATTTTACATCTTTAGATAAGGTTTTATAATCTACCCAAAGGGGAAAAATCATCATGTACATAAGGTTTTTCACATTTTTAACAAATTGTACGGGTTTTTTGATATACTATGTTTTTAGTCAGGTTTAACAAAACATAATATTTACAGAATATTACTCATCTGTCAATGGAAGTTTAACTCGGGAGATTATTTGGATTTACATAGGTATTTTCAGGGAGTTATATGGATTGTAGGAAAAGTCAATGGCTAATGTGGATTTCAGGCAGTTTACAAGGGGTTATTTGAGTTTTTCCCTAAATTTAATAAATATTTTGGGTAAGTTTATTTTCTATCAAATTTTTAAAAATATTTTGGGTATATTTTATCCATCTAAATGTATTGCAGATGTGTTTATCTAAATAATCTCATGAGATTTAAGAAAACTTTAATATAATCGCTCTAAGTGATCAAATGCCCAAATATCTCACTGTGTGTCTTCCTCAATGAGTTAAGAATAAATTATTATTTATTCTAAGGTTATCCATACACAAGTTTTAACTGGATAATGGTAAGGGGTAATTTGAATTAAATGCATAATTTCAAGGGGTTATATGGATATTCTAAAAAATGAGAGATCAATATGTATATTGGCAATCTTTCAGAGGGTTATATGAATATATATTTTTAAAGTGATGTTAAGTAACAGAATATTCCATGAATATTCTTCCTAAATTGGCGATAATTTAACTTACGCTTTTTTGTTTAACCATGGAAACTTTTAAGGAGTTATATGGATTTTCAAAAGAAAAAAACTGGGGTGATATAGATATTAACAAACTTTCAGGGGGATATAAGCATTTTTCCCTTAAAAGAATGAAGTTTCAAAAATTGCAAAAAAATGAATATTAAGAAAATAACTAATCATAAAAACATACAAGAATATCCTTTAAGCATGTATTTTGGAAAGAGATTTTAAAACAAAATTCTTGAAACAAATCGATGAGTTTTTAACCCTTCAAAACCAGATTCCAATATTCCCTTGAAAACAAAGTTTTTTACAATTTTATTTTAAAAAAGACATACCACTCCAAATCTCAAAATTTTCAATGGGTACTAATACACTCACTCCATTTTGCAATTCTATTTGCATTCGCCACACCTAACATAATATATAAAATTGGCTAGCTCAGTATGTATTTCAATATCTCCCGATACACTATCATAAAAAAATATAAATGAAATATATGTATTTATTTCATATAAACATGTATTTCATTTTCTATGAACAATCAAATGTATACATGCTAATCGGGAAACAAACAAAACCGGATATAACATTCTCCTATTACAAACCCACTCATTTAAATTATTACCCATCTGTATATGTTGACAAATCGACCCATGGCTTGGGGGGTCCCAGGCCCCAATCCGGCCCCCCTTAGGTCTGCCCCTGATGTTTTCAAACGCCTCAAATTAGGCATCGACAACAGGCCGGGCCGGACCAGCCTGGCCGTGGGCCCCGACCGGGGCTGGTCCAGAGCAAAAAAACCAGGCCCAGGTCCTACCCACAAGCCTAGACCTGAACGGGCCCACGGCCGGGCCGGGCCTGGGCTTGGGACAAGGGTGGACCTCAAAACCCATCAAAAAAACATTTTTTGGGCTTTTACATGCTCACGGAACCGCACCTTGTTCAGGCGGGCCTATAGGCCGGGCCCGGGCCTTAGAGTGAGGTTTGAGCCCGGCCTGCCTCCTGAACGGGCCGGTCCGGGCAGGCTTTCGGGCCCGGGCTTTTTGATGACCCTTACCTCAAATGGTCACAACTTTATTAAGAATCTAAAAATAGGTTTCACTGTGAAAGAAAAGAAAAAAGAGCTTTTCAAGAATCCAGCAAAAACAAGCTTCCTCAAAATCAGATTTCAATAGTATCTTCAAGTCAAAAGTTGTTTTTCCATTTCTAAATGCTGCCACACATTATAAACAAGAAGAAACAGAGCCAAATAAAATAGGAAGCACAAACGCATTCCACCACAATGTCCAACTGCGCCAGAAAATCAACAAAACATAAAAGAAAGAAAATTAAAAAATGGAAGTGACGAACCTATTCATTGTCAACAACCATTTTGAAGGTAGTCATATGATTCAGATACCAAACATGATATCAAAATCCGCTTCAAGAAGACAAATTTAATACACAAATCGATCAGCATAAAAAAAAACAATTTCTTTTCAATTGAAACCGTGAATTCACTTCAAAAATCGAATACCTTGATAGATATATATATAAAAAAATTTTAAAAAAAATTACCGGTGGAGACAACACAGGCTTGAGGAACCGATAAACCACGACAAGATTTGATTGGGTAGACGAAGATGGAGGAGACAGTCGCTGCGGGTTCAATAGGGTCCCCCCCTCCAAATATGGAGGACAACAGAGACGAGGCCTTCTCCATATCTCTCTCTGATGAGAGTCTCTGTGTGTGTTTTTTCAAGGTAGTAGTGCTTATTGGGAGTCTCTGTTACTTTCTCTCTCTGTGATCATGTAATAAAGATGGGGGGATCAATATCTGTTTTGTTTTTTTTAGGGTAATTAGCACTTTTAGCCCCTGAAATTTGAAAAATTACAAAAATAGTCCCGACCGTCGAATATTAGCAAAAACTAGCCCCGATGAGAGACTATACAGGAGATAATCCGTCTCCCGTGTTGTAAAATTTAAAAAAGAGGGTCTGTTTTACTACAGGAGACGGCATATATATATGCCGTCTCCTTTAGATTTTTTTAAATTTTTTTTCCCTTTTTAGTTTTTGTTCAAATATAATCCTGCATTTGATACAGTGTATAACCCTGCTTGAACATAGATGAAAACATATGAAAATGCTGCTAGAATGAAATAAAACAATTTAAATGAAATAAAACAGAAGTTATATAAATTACAATCACTTCATTTGATGTTTGTGCATGAAAGATCATATATATAAACATAGATTGTGACTCATATATACAATCATCCAAAAAACTTAAGGAACCCTTTCTTTTTTGCTTTTCTTGGAGCAGGAGGTGCTGATGAAGAGGGTTCATATGTGGCTGTCGAAGATGGCGCAGCTGATTGAGACGGAGTGGTAAATGGTTCACCCGATCTCCGACTGGAAGTAGTAGAAGTGCTCCAAATCCTGCGTGGCCCACGAACGTATGTCTGGAGGGTCATATGTGGAGCCTGATCTGAAACTGGAGCTGGTTGTGGGGGCTGCTCTTCCAATTCTGGCTCCAGTCGTACCTCACCAAAGAACTCGTCAATAGTGAATTCAGTATCGTCTACTGCTCCAAATGCACTGTCATCTATGACATCCCTCGTATAATCAGCATCATCTGTATCTGCACTGGAGGTACTCGCTGGCCCCATCATCGCCTCTGCATAATCACGTGCCACAGCAATTATACGTCCCCACTCATCATAATTGGGGTACAACACCAACCCCCTTGCAAGCACCTCAGCCATATTCTGTGTAAGTCACCCCTGTTTATGAGATATGACATTATAATAATTGGTTATAAAATAATTTATTGCTTTATACAAATGTAACAAATGTCCAAGAAATTACCGAATGTTGTGCAACATAGCCTGGAGGGTGGTGTGGGGGTGGTGGAGGTGTGATATGTCTCACTGTTCTCTCCCAATACCACTCCATATATCTCCTTGAACTTTTGGTCTGATGCAACAGGTGGATGTGATCCAAGCGGTGGTCCCAACGCTCGATGAAAGTCTGGTGGTATACCATCCAATTAGTATCCTGTTTACCTCGTCTGTTCACCAGGTCGATGACCTCTACAGTAGATGGTATGTCTTGATGCACTCCAAATTGACGTGTCACTCGATCAGGCACGTGCATCTCCACAATGTCAAAGCAAATCAATGGGACCCTGGCCAACCACAACTCCATGTGATCCAAACACGATGGTGGTAATATCTCATATGTCCCAAGATAAGGCTGCCAGATAACCTACCAAAAATCCATGTTGAGACTATTAGTATCACAATCTCAGTTGTATATATTGTGTGTGCGATGTAATAATAAAAGAGTGAATCACCTGTGACTCAAGCTGGTAGTCCAACTGTGCTCTATAGTAAATCAAAACTCGTGAATTTTCATCAAATCTCTGAGTCACCTTCCACCTGATAATGAGGAATTTAGTGAAATCTGATCATCGCAGTCTTTGATAATAGAAGATAAAAAAAATGTATTACTTTGCTCCCAAAGGTCTATCTCCAAGCACAAAATCAGAGTCATGCAAATCCGGTCGTCCAACGTGTAATCTCTCCCATGACCATATCTGTCGGAACAAACAAACAAACATTATGGTCGATAAGTGTTAAAAAAAAGAATGTTCTACATCAGAACTTGGAGTTTTTATATCACCTGTAGCAGCGAATAAAATCCATGAGATCCTGCAGACGTCCTCTCTCCAAGCACACTACCCTTGTACAGCGCTCTATACAAGTGTGCCAACGCAGCTGCACCCCAAGAATAAGAACCAGCATCATCCAAATCTCCCAGTAGATAAAGATAGCATGCGTGTATCTTATTTCCTGTGCCGTCAGCGAAGATGGTTGATCCAATAACAAATAGGATGTATGCCCTCGCATACTGCTGGAGGATGTCGTCGTCCAAATCAATATCTGGTACAAAACTGAAGGTTTCTTTAAGCCATGCCAGATAAATTCTACCGCCCTTGATCTTTTCTGCAGGGGGGCAACACCTAACAGCTCCTCACAGACGGCTCCCCAGTCATCGCAGTCTGTGATACCGGTCACGGGCTTGCCATCAATAGGAAGCCCAGTCAGAACAGCAACATCCTGAAGTGTGACAGTCATCTCGCCATGTCGCAGATGAAATGTATTAGTCTCTGGTCTCCATCTTTCTACGAGTGCTTGTAACAGTCGATGATCTGATCTGGTATATCCCATCTGCGTCAAATGGTAAAATCCCGATGCCCTCACGTATGGCTTGATGCGTGGATCCATGACCCAGTGACGCAATGCCGCCATGTGGATCGTGAACTTCATGGTATCGGTCTGTGTCAAATTGAATCAGTTCGTTAAATAAAATAAATGTAAACCACAATAATAACACGAGATAATGAGATTCTTCCGGATATACCTGTCCCTGAAATCCATGATGAGACCTATGAGATCCCTGAAAATACAACAAATCATCCACAACGGGTCCATGCCACTCACATATCTCCATCACCTGTATTCCCTGATCATTGTGTAGTGATGATCAGCACGTATCCTGTCCATTATCTCTTGTGGACTGATTCTGAAATTGTGACGAATCGTTGGCTTAATTAGCTGAGAGATATAATCAGAACTAAATTGTCTGTGATTTGAGCTGAGCAGAGGATCCAGGCATGTATGAGGATCTCTCAGAGTTGAAATCTTGAACATTTCTGAACCACGGACCCTCCTTGCATATAATCTCCAATTACATCCATCATTTATACACTGAACGACGTATTTTTCTGCATTTGATTTCACCACATGACATTGTACACATTTCTTTATGCTCCATGTTCGAATAGCATTAATGAGTGACTTCTTATTCACGAAAATCTGACCAACCTCAAGTTCATTACACGAAGAAGATCCGATTTCATAAATGCATGGATGAATATTTTCTGCCACCGCTTGCTCCATAAAAACATGTGTAGGATACATTTGAGGAACACCTTGTTCATGGGTGGCAACTGTGTCCACCTGATTGTCTTCCTCAGTATTAGCCCCTTCAACCCCTTCAACCCAGTAATCTTCACGATCCTCTTCTCCTTCCTCAGTATCTTCTCCAACTTCCTCTTCTTCTTCTCCTCCTCCTCCTTCTTGATCTTCTTCTTCTTCATTGTTTACTTCAATTCCCTCACGAATATCATTCCAACCCATGTCAACAAATGGGGACCTATAAATGTAAACACATTATTCTTAAACATATGAATACACCCACCAAAAACATCCTATAAACCCTTCATACTTACAAATGTGGTACATTGACACTCCCATGTGCATTGGTTGGTGTTGCATCAATCTCATTTTCTTGGGTACATGGAACGAACGACGACGATGAAGGTTGATATAGATCACGAACAATGGAGGGATATGAATCTTCTGCATTAGAATTCCTCGCACCAAAGCCTCTTTGTATGATCTCTTCTTTCTCTAACCATAATTGAATGACATGCACGTGCTTTGGGTACAACATTATCATCACTTTCACACCCATATCATCTTCAAGAGGGGCACCCAAACTCTTTCCGTCGTGAGTGGGATGCACAACATTCATGTGTAATTTATAACGTCTTGGATCAGTTCCCGTCAAATGGTATATCAATTGAAGTAAATCCACATAAGAGATCTTATTTATGATGGTGGTTTTTCTAGTACCACCTTCATAAAATGAAGTATCTTCACGTTCAACAATCCTCCCGTTAAAAGAGTACATTAATGGGACATCGGATTTCTTTACCATCTAAACCATAAATTATTCAACAAAGTAAATATATTTGTAAATTGATAATAAAACATTCCATCCAACACATACATATTAAACACTATAACATTAATGCAACACATACAATTGAAAATTTCTTCAATGGCCAAATAATTTTTTTAAATGTTTCCTAAGAGACCACATTGAATTTTATCCAAAGGCATTTGAATTTTTAAAAAAGTTTCCTAAGAGGCCACATTAAATTTTCTAAGGCCTTTGAATTTTTCAAAAAGTTTTTATACATGACAATCAAATTTTTAAAATTTCTTTTAAGATTGGAAATTTATATTAACAAATAGGAAATTTTGGGAGAACAAAAACAAAATAAAATTAACATTTAACTTAACAAAACATCATACAAGGAACATGTCAATAATAAATCAATACATTGAACATTCAACATTCAGGATTTTGATTAAAAAAATAAAAATTTAATGAATAAAATCAAAAGAATTGATAAATAAATAAATAAATTCAAGTACATTTAGGGTTTTGAAGTTTACATTTGGATAAAAAGTTGATTTTGATGATCTTTTGGGCTAGATCTTAGGCTTGGTGGGTGAAAGAAAAAAAAAGGGGGGGCAAATTGCGGGTGATAGGAAAATTGACGGGGACGGGGATTATATATCCCGCGTCCCACGAGACGGCATATATATATGCTGTCTCCAACGAGACGGCATATATATGCCGTCTCGTTGGAGACAGCATATATATATGCCGTCTCCTATAGTAAAACGGCCCTCTTTTTTAAATTTTACAACACGGGAGACTGTATAGTCTCTCACCGGGGCTAGTTTTTGCTAATATTCGACGGTCGGGGCTATTTTTGCAATTTTTCAAATTTCAGGGGCTAAAAGTGCTAATTACCCTTTTTTATCATGCAATAAAGTGGGGGCAATGGATAAGGACAATTTTTGTCTATTGCGGATGCTTTTGTCGTTTTATGGACTCATCCGGCATGGGAGTGGGATTGCGAGCGGACATGCCCAAAACATGCGTTTTTTGTTTGTACTCGATTCTTTTAATAGTAATAAAATTTTCATGATGTTTATAAAAGAATAAAAAATATTTTATTAATTAAAACTTTTATAAAAAAATTTATTAATTAAAAAATCATTGATAAGATTTTTATTAATGCGTTTTGATGAACGCGTATCGCTCATCCAGACACATACTAATATGAAAATTTTTCGTCTCATGTGTCGGTTAGCCCCCTTATATTTATTTGTAATATTTTTAGAATAATTTTATATTTTGTATAAATGATTTTTTTAATTAATTGAAATATATATTTCATCTAATGTAAAAGTTTATATCTGATTAGATGAGATATGTGAATTTTTAAGAAATAAAAACATGAGCAAACTATGTTTGGGACTGGAATTGGGACTGATTATAACCTTAATCTTTTTTATAGCAAATCAAAAGTGATCTCTTTGTCGCTATACACTACGTCGCGGCATACATTATATTATCGGAGTGTATGAAAATTTTAAAAAATTATTTTAAAAACATTATATTAATGTATCTTAATGCATATTTTATCTTTTATAATAGTATGTATTTCAATAGACGAGTGTATATTTTTTTTAATAAAATAAATGTGTATTGTGTGGATGACACCGTGTCATTTTTCTTTTCAAAAAATATCTTAATTTTCTATATTTTAAGATTGGTCTTTAATTGCTGACATGAGTTTTGAATAGATCAGCATTGATTTGTTTTATATATATATATATATTTTTATGTAAGACAGTGTGTATGACCCTTAGGTGTTTTCTTGTTTTATTTTTGAAAGTGGAGGTAGATATTTATTATTTGATTTATTTCATTATTGAATATCGAATTATAAACTCTAAAAGAGGAAGAAGATTGGAAGACAGAAACATAAAGGACAAGAGAGGATAAACAACCAAAACAATCATACGATTGAGTCCAAGTAGAACAGTTATCTAACCCAAAAACTTCGCCAAACAACCACACATGCAGGGTGGACAACAAAAGATCTATGGACCCTCTAATCGATCGTTTTGAGAGGAGACTCACAGGATGGAAAGGAAAAATGCAAAGTTGGGGAGGGAGGTTGACACTCTTTGTGAGCTATGTTGTCTAACTTACTGATTTTTTACTTGTCGGTGTTCAGACTTCTGGTTGGTGTACTTGACAGAATTGACGGTATGCGTCGGTGATTTCTTTGGCAGGGTGGAGAAGTGGAACGCAGAGCTTCACACATGGTGGATTGGGAGACTGTGTGCCGAACATAAAGAGAGGAAGCTTTAGGGATACTCGATCTTCGACTTATGAATAAAGCTCTCCTTTCAACATGGGCGTGGAAATGGATCTCCCGATGTGGTTTGTTACAGACTCAGGTCATGGCAGACAGGTATGGGGGAGAGGGCATCGGGGAGCGGTGGTGATTAACAATTAATGCAAGCGACCCCAATTTGCAAAGGCATGTTTGTCGACCGCGCATTTCTAGAAACTGCTTTCGTGTGGAAGCTCGGGGATGGGCATGGGATGCAGCTCTGTGATGTGGCACCATACATCTTCAGGTTAGCTTCCAAGAGGGACGGGCCAGTGAATGAGTTCTTTCTCGCAGCTCTCGGTGAATGGCAAATTGAGCTTGTCTTAGCGAGGCCTTCGGAGGTAGAGACAACTCAATTTGCTGGTATATTGGAGTGCATTCGGTCTCTACATGTCCAAGGTAGAGTAGATGGTCATTTGAGGAGGAAACCCTAGTCTTCCAGGGGGTTCTCAGCCAAGAACACTTACAACTGATGGCGTCTGTCCTTTTCTGACAACTCTTTGACTTGTCCTTTATTCAAACAAATGTGGAAGCCGAAAATCCCATTGAAGATTAAAGTGTTCGCTTGGTCTTTGTCACTTGAATGTCTACTCATGAGATTATACCGTGCTAGGTAGGCTCTAAATGATTCCACTGCATGCCCACTCTATTCGGACCCATTGGAGAACGTCTATCACCTATTATGTGCTTGTTTGGTGACGAAGGTGTTCTAGGAAGCAGGGGGGTGCACACAGGTCTTCAGACCCCCTTCCTGACGCTTAAAGAGCTTTGGGCGGCCGACAAATCCTTGAGGCGGACAACAGTCAAGAAGCCATCATCTCGTAGTTCGTCATACCGGCAGGGACATGGATGATTTGGCATATGCAAAATGACGTCATATTCAGAGGAGCGCAGGTTTACCAAGAGAACATGTGGGAGATGTTTCGGGGATGTTTATGGGATTGGGGTCGATACATTGTAAAGGCGGAGGAGGTCATTTTCAATAATGGAAGGTTATGCATAAATGGATAATCATGGACGTTTGTTCCCACTTGGGTTAGATGCCTTTTCTAACCCTGGGGGTAGTCGAAGTGAGTTGCCCTCTTTTTGTTTTACTTTATGTTTATCCAATCCACCCTCTCTCATTTCAAAGTTTGTATTTCAATTTGAAAATGAAATCGGATAATAAATATCTACCTTTCTTTCAAAAACAAAAACATGTTTCAAAAATTTAATTTTTAACCTTCGATCATGTATATTTATTTTAAAAAATATATTATAATGAAAAAAACCTCATATAAATACATAGACTCCTCCATAAAAGAGTATGACTAAAAGTAAGATTAAAAATTTGGGTTGGGTGTGCCAATTATTAATATATTTCTAGAAAGAAAAAAATATTTTTTTTTGCTCTACCCCCACATTTCCTGGAAACATTTCTCTTCAACCAACGTGATCAAAGTTTTTCTTTTATTTTTGTTTTTGTTGGTAAACATGATGTGACATGCACCAAACTCATGTATATTCAATTCATCTTCAAAACAAACAACTATAACAATCCGAAATGCATCCATCACACCCTTTTTTGTTCTCACTTCCTCAGGCTCATATTGGGACTGTGGACACTCGAGGCACGTGATAAACTACCCGATATGCCTTCATATCCTGCTCTCCAGACGGTTTATGTTAAAGGAAAAAATCCTTATAACCCCCTGTAAAAATTTTAAAATCCATATAACCTCCTTACTTTTTCTGAAATCCATATAACCCTATGAAAACATCTATATAATTTCAAATAACTCTTTGAGTTAGCCTTCCATTGACAGTTGAAGAATCTTCTGCGAATATTCTATTTGGTTAAACCTGATTAAAAACATATAATATACCAAAAAACCCCAACAATTTGTTACAAGTGCAAAAAACCATATGTAAATAACGATTTTACCCATCTGAATAAATCATAAAACCCTATTCGGAGGAGTAAAATTATCAATTATAGAGGCTTTTCAGCATTTTTAACACATTGCAGGGGTTTTTTTTGGTATACCGTGTTTTGAGTCATGGTTAACCCAATAGAAAATTAGCATAATATTCTTCATATGTTAATGAAAATTTAACTTAGGGGAGTTATTTGGAATTACATATGTGTTTCCAGGTGTTCATATAGACTTCAGCAAAATTTAGGGGGTTATATGGATTTTGGGCAGTTTATAGGGGTTATATGAATCCCCCCCCCCCCGTTTGGATCTGGTATAAGAGCCCGGATAAACCAGAATAACTTCGGATAACAAAAATTATGTGTTTCTTTACCTCGGATAACCCCAGATAAAGTATGTCAGAATAAACCCTGATAAAGTGGTATATGTATTCCAATCAACCACTAGAATTAAAGTTATCCAAGGTTATTCCACCCAAAGAATATTTGGGTCCACTGCCAAATCAACTGTCATCACCTCTTATAAATCACCTGTCAAATCAACTATCATTATTTTTTTACCTTTTATAAATCATTATCCATACTTTATTCACATTTTACCCAAACAACAAAACATTTATTCTTACGTTTACCAACGAGAGTAATTCAAAACACAATCAAACACAAAATTACTTTATCCGTATTTATACTCACTTATGCTTGGATAATCTATACCCTAGAATAAAACATATCTCCGTTCCAAACGGTTGAGAAAAATTTAAGGATAATTTTTCCCCAAGTCTCCATTTGAATAGCGGAATTGAGTTATTCTGGATAGATAACTATGCCAGTATAGATAACAAATTTACATGAATAAAAGATTTTCTTTTTGGTTGTGTTTTTTTTATTCTCATTGGAAAACATAAGGATAAATGTTAAGTTGTTTGGTTGATAAATAATAAAATATAAATAAAGTATAAAAAAGTTGATTTGACATGTGAGCTCTTTGATGTATAAGAGGTGATGATATGTGATTTGATGTGATAAGATGTAAAAAGTTGATTTGACATGTGGGCTCATGAGAATAGATAAAGTGAATATAGCTTATCCCAAGGGTTACTTAGAATTGTTATACTCTCTTATACTCGTTTAAACTGGCTTAGTAATACCAAATTATACTCTGCAAACAAATAACTATTTTCCTTATCCATTCTTATAACACCCTTATACTACCTTTATACCCGCCTATTCCACTTCTCAAACGGGGCATAAAGGAAAATGTATGGATAGTCACTGTGAGGTATTTTAATATTTTAAATATAAAATTTATGATGTACTTTCATAAAAATAAAATCAATATTTACATAAATTAATCTCAAACTTTTTTATTCATCTCTATCATATTTTTTGGTATGTAAACTTTTTTAGGTGTCTCTATTTGCGCCCCTTGAATATGTAAGTAAACCTATCTTGTATATATGCCTATCATATTTTGATTACTTAATTTAAAAGTCTCTCATACATTAAGCTCAGATTCAAACAATAAACACACCTCTTTTACAACAAACCCTCTCTCACCTGCGAAGATGGCATTGGTTGAGGGAGGCAAAGGAGGGGGCGGGGAAAAGGGTGCATACATCCATTTAGGATTTGTTGTGCAAAGAGAAAATTTGGGAAAGTGAGAAAAAAAATTTCTCTTTGACCATCCAAAAATCTAGTATTTGTGTCAAACAATAGAGAGAAAAAGTTTCCATCACTTTTTCTCTCCTATTTTGTCTTATTAGAAATGTAGCAAAAAAATTTCTCTTCCTATATATAATAATATAAGATAAAATGATGAAAATATTTTTTACCATATACACAAACACCATGAAACCTTGTCAAAGGAATTTTTTTTTTACTTTCGACCATTTTTTCTTTGATCTAAATTCTCTCACTTTCTTTCACTCTCCCTTCAAATTGTGCGCGCACACACTTTAGAGGGGCTTATTTACATATTCAAGGGGTGCAAATAGACTAATAGAGACACCCAACTTTTTCACCTCACCTAAAAAGCCAGATTTTTTCTCCCTCCAATACATATTGATGGGGATAATATCAACATCACCCGACCCGTGTCTCTACGGAATTTAAAACTCCATTGATTAACTAACCATGGTTAGAAAAAAATCTCCAAATCATCCTCTCTTGCATCTTATCAATTTTTTTCCATTACTCCTTGAACACGTGTCTAGATTTTTCTCTCTGTTTTTCCATCTACTTCTTCAACCTCTCTTCAATATTTTTTCTCTATTTTGTCATCATCTTCTTCAACCATCTCCTCCTTCCACTTCTCACTTTTCATCAGACATCCCCTGTACAACTAAATTAAACAATTTTGCAAATTTTTTTATTTGAGGAACCTCTGGAGGTGTAATGAATGAGATAGTAATCACTTTTTATTTTTTTTTGCAAGTCTTTGTTTTGAACATAGATAAGAGATTATGTATGAATGTGAGTTTTTATTTTATTTTATTGAATGCGAGTTTTTGAGTTGAACTGTGGTGGGATGATTTTTATTTATTTTTTTGGGAAATCCTTGTAACCCCTTGCAAACACACATGGTAAATCCAAAAAATTTCCTGCGTTAAAAAAAATATTGTCAAAAGTGGAATATTCTTCAATAACCTAGGTTCCAAATTTTTTATGCAATTAAATCATTGTTTTTTAAGAAAAATATAAATACACCCCTCCAAATGATTATTTTACCCGTCTTCTTCTTCTTCCCAAAATTACAACATTCACCTTTTTCCACTACCTTCCCTCCTCCCCCACCACCACCAAAATTAAGAGCTTCCAATGCATCAACAATGGTGAGAGGAGAGAGAGTTATTAGACATTTTATGTGGCTTACAAATGTTAAATGTCATTTTGCATATGGGGTTAAAAGAACTTAGTCCCATAGTTGGTTTGAGTGATAGAAAGGCTAACGTGGATTACCATGTGTTTGTAGAGGGTTTCTCATAAAGTCAGGATGTTACATGGATATCAGACATTATATTTTTTCTTTTTAATAATGATATATATGACATTATATTATTATATAATAAGATGCATGCATTTTGAGGTTATGCTACTGGTTTTGAGATGTCTAACATTGTACATATTCTAATAGCCAGGATTTTTGTTTTGTGGAGACAAAAAATAATGAATTTTTTATGTGGGATTTGTGAAACAATAAAGTTATAAAAATGAAACAAAAGCAACTTAGATGTAAAATATATATATATATATACGGGGATGATAATATGCGGTCGTGCGGTCGTGCGGTCGCGGTCGTGGGCCGTCCGATCGCGGGTCCATCGCATCCAACGGTCGACGTGATTCGTACCCGACCGTCCGATGCGATGGACCCGTGATCGACGGCCCGTGATCGCGGACGCACCGACCGCACGACCGCACGTAATCACTTCCCATATACGGGGATGATAATATGCGGTCGTGCGGTCGTGCGGTCGGTCGGTGCGTAATCAATATATATATACTTTTTAATTCCCATAAAAAATGATAATATTTTTTAAATAGAGAATATTATATTAAAATATATATAAATACAGAAATTTGGTATCCCCAAGTATAAACATTATCGCACGTCATACTCACATATCCTAATGAAGGAAAAATATGACATCAAAATTCATCCTCTGATTCTCATCCCATGTATTCCATTCAATATTCCACTTTTTTCGAGCAATGAAGAGTTCATTTATATTGATTATCTATCTGGTGCAGTCATTCCACCACCCCTTTATTTGGCCCACAACCTTATTTAAGGCACCATCTGTAGTTTTTTTTTTTCTTCTCAATCCCACCATCCTATAAATGCATCTTAATTGAAGCACCACCTTTGAAGCTTCTCCTATCAAAGAAGAACCCTCAGTTGAAACAAAGATATTTTTTTGTTTTTCTTTAGAGATGGTCCTTTGTTCTTCAAAGTCTGCTCTTGCTGGGAGCTAGAGAAGTGGAGGTGAAGGACTACTCGGCCTCCGTCTCTATTAGACCATCTGCGACAGCAGTGGCGGGTCCTTCGGTGGATACGTGGGTCTGCCACCATTGATGCCGAGGGGTTTCCTCTTGCCATGGTCGAAGAAGGTTAACTCGGTCCACATTTCGTGGTGTTCGGGACTACTGGGAGAACATGTAGGAACTCTTCTATTGCTATTGCGTTTGTGACTGGGGGCGCTTCATAGTGGGAGCGAGAGAGGTGTCATTTTGTAACTGGCACATGATCGTTATGGAATAGCAAGATATGTTGGCGATTCTTTGACCTGGTTAAATATTTTTTCTAATCAAGAAAGTGGACAGCAAGGTTTTCCTTTTTTTTGTTTTATTCTACTTTTCCCTGCGTTTTCTCTATGTTTCCTCACCTTTATTAAAATCGTACTTCGAAATCAGTAATGAAATCGTAATAGTTATTTTTACATTTTCAAAGAAAAAGAAAAAAAAAATGTCAAAGAAGGTGGTGGGAGTATATATATATATATATATATTTTTTTTTTTTTAAAAGAAAAATGTATGTAACCCCCTGTAATTTGTCTTCTTGTGAAATCCAAATAACACCCTACAAATTCTGGTTAAATTTATATAAATCCTTCCGTCAGTCAATGTAACCACGAATTAGGGATTTGATTTGCTGCTTCATTTTCAAAATCAGTGCATATCAATTATACAAAATTCTTGTTTGATTGGGTCAAGAATTGGAGCACAGTTTACTTGAGAATCAAATAACTCTCTCTTTTTTTCCTTCTGAAGATCAATTCTTTTGTTAAAAATTCATGTCAAGACTATAAATGGGATGCAATGTAATTCACTTCACATTTCTTTCCCTCTCTAATGCTTTGCCTTTATTGAGAAAACAGTCTGTATTGCGGGTAAATTTTAAAATAGATAAGAACTTTTTATTAACTCATGTTTTAGTTCTATTATGTAAACAATGTTTTTATATATCAATGAAAATGTTTTATTTTTATCAAATTTATATTCTCCTAGATTGTGTTCTAGGTCTATTTATACATGGATATGCATGTCCAGCATGTTTTTTTTCGAGAGGAAAGGTGGTTATTTGTGAAGAAGGGCAAAGTTGTCATTAACAGGGTCTATTTATATTTTTTGACATGAGGGGCTTAATTGCATACCCCCGTTTGGATTGAGGAATTGAGTTATTCTGGATAGATAACTATACCAGTATAGATAACAATTCTAAAAATAAAGGTTGAGTTGTTTGGTTGATAAAGAATAAAATATAAATAAAGTGTGAAAAAGTTGATTTGACATGTGGGTCTTTTGATGTATAAGAGGTGTTGATAAGTAATTTGATGTGATAAGATGTAAAAAGTTGATTTGACATGTGGGCCTATGAAAATAAATAAAGTGAGTATAGCTTATCCCAGGAATTACTTAGAATTATTATATTATCTTATACTCGTTTAAACTGACTCAGTAATACCAAGCTATGCTCTATAAACAAACAGTCATTTTCCCTATACATTCTTATACTGTCCTTATACCACTCTTATCTGGGCTTAACCCGTTACCCAAACGGGGCTATAGTGTTTCAGGAATACGAGTTAATTGGATGGAACATTCGGCGTATATTCTAATTTTGTTAACCATTTTCTAACTGAGGGGGTTTATCTAGATTTAGTCAGAATTTATAGGGTATTATTCAAATAGGGTATTATTTGAATTTCACTGAGGGGGAATTTTACATTAAATAGGGGTTATATGGATATTAGACACATTACAGGGACATGCATTTTTCTATAAAAAAATGACTTTTTTGGTACATGAGGAGGTGGGTCAAATAAAATAAAAGTGGTGGGTGTAACCGCACCCTTATTTATGAAGATGCAAAATGAATCTTGAGTTATCATATTTTTTTTATCTCTCATAAGGAAAAAAAAAGTTAATCAAAACCAATAATAAGAATAAAATCAATAAAAAAATAACAATATTTATACTCTAACAAATAAAGACACCAGAGATTATAAGTCCACATGTGTAATAAATGGGCCCATGCACAAAGAAAAGTTGGACAAGACCTGTCGTGTGGGAAGTTTGTGGGTTTGTGGGAATATATGGAATTAGAAAACGTTGTTAAATTTCCATTACATAGGTAGCAAAGTTGAAAAGCTATGCAATCTTTTTTTTTTTGGGCTATGTTAAAATATTATTTCTTTTTACAATTTAAAATACAATTATATATATTCTGTTAAAAATTTATTGAAGCATTATCTCGTTAGGTGATGTATATACATCGTTAAATATTTTCTTACATTTAAAATAGGTTCATTTAACTCAAAACGAACTATATATATTTTTTATTAAAACATATACTTTATTGACGTTTACTATTTAAAAATATAAAAGATAAAATGGACTGAATTTAACATTTTTCTTTTCCTTTTTTTCTTTTTTTAGTGCTGTCTCCATCCCAGCATGTAACTTCATGCATCCACACATGATTTGAGACATAACATGTAGTCCAAGATAATTTTTTGATTATTAGATTTTTAGGAAATTCAATGTAATAATTCCGCTATTAAATTTGTAGATTGCACACAATTTGAAAATTTTTCAAAAAATTATGTTTATCTAATAAAATAAATATATTTTTTATAATAAAATATTAGTTTTATACACGTGTTAAATGCATGTGGGCCTAAATTTACAAGATGTATATTTAATATGGAAAATGATACAATCAGTCACATTCACCAACCAAAACTCAGACCTCACATGTTTTCATTTTTATTTAAATAGTAAATATCATCTAATGAGGTATATGCTTTGATAAAAAGTGCATATCGTTCCATTTCGAGTTGAATGAACCCATTTTTAGTAAGTGTAAGAAAAAAATTAGTGGGATATATACATCATCTAACGAGGTATATGCTTAACAGAATCTGTAGCGAGTTATATAGATCTGTATTTTGGACTGAGAAAAAAACTAAGTGTAACACTCATTTAATATTGATGTAAATAACATAATGTAGACAAAATATTTATAAAATATTAAACCATCCTAAAAGCTCATAACGTTAAACATGCAGGGTAATAATTTTATACCATGTAATATTTTTTCTTATTATAGAATTCAACGGATGACATGTTTCGTTTTACTTTCAAAATATCCGATTTTGAGCTATAATTCAGAATCCATTAAAATAACAATTAAAAAACTAACTTTGTAAAGGAAAATGAAATAAACAACATTGTCAAGTCAACTTGCCATGGTATAGAAAGGGTGAATATTGACAAATAGTTATCAAGGAACATGTAAAAAAAATTTTATAATATAAAAAATTTATAAAGCAACAAAAATAAATGTCATAATCCATTAGGATATGAACAAACTCATGAAAAATAATTCTAATACTTTTCTTTTCAAGTTAATTTTAAAAATAAATAACAAATTTTTAAAGAATTTAATTTAGAAGATTTAATGAATGATGTATATACCAGTGTTCTAAAAATCGAGAAAAAACGGCGAGTAGGCTGCGCTTTAGGCGGAGGCAGGTACTGCCTGCATCGCCTAGGCCCTAAACGGCCTACCTAGGCGGCTGGGCCTAATCGGCCGCCTTGGCGGGCCTAGTCGGGGTTCGGTCTTGAACCCGATGAGCCAGAGGAGGTCAGAGTTGCCGTGGGACTCCTCCTGCTCGATTGAGGAGACGATCCTCTACGAGGGATGGCACGCGCTCCTCGACGAAGAGCTGCTTGGATGAGGTGGAGTCGGAGGAGATGACCATCTCCTCATAACGCTGCGCCAGCTTCGCCATGGAAGTCACCGAAGACATTGTTATTGTTTCTTTCATTTTTTCTGATTTTGGGAGAGGGAAGGATGTGAAAGGGAAGAGGAGCTGACATGTACTAATTGATTGCAGCTGACATTTGCTTTTTCTTTTCATTTTATTTTCATTTTTTTAAGGGCTAGGGGAAGAGCAGCTGACATGTATTAATTGATTACAACTGTTATAGGTTCTAATTTATATGTTTACATAGTTGATAGCGCCCGTAAAAGAATGGAGGAACAATAAGAGAGAATAAGCTAAAAAAACTGTTTGTTTGGATGGAATATGTGGGCATAGCTATGTCAATATATGTGAGAATAAACTGATATTTGTATTCTAAGTCTAGCTCCCATAGAATTATATTATTCCATCTAATCTATTTTACTCGTATAAAGGAGCCCACATGTAAAATCAATTGTTAACAACTCTTATAAATCATGGGATCCACATGTAAAATAATTTTTTCAACTTTTATAAATTCTTATTAACATCTTATTCAAATTTTATCAACAACTTATCAAATAATAAAAATTTGGGTTAAAGACATCTAAGTCCCCACAAACACCTATAAACCCACATAAATCATTGTAAATTTGACGTAGGACATATATGTATATGCAAACATACAAAATGTCATATAAATCTCTACCGTTAACTTTTATTAACTCACCTAGAGTTAAAAGTAACTATGGGTGCTATTTAACTATTATACCTCATAAACATTAAAAAACCAAAATTTTGGTAAGTTAAATGACCACAATTTTGAATCACAATAAAGGTTTTTTTAATTTTTACAAGGTATAATTGCCAACTAGCACCCATAGTTACTTCTAGCCCTAAGACTAAATTGATTAACTATAACAGTTTAAAAGACGTGTATGTCCCATTACAAATTTTTATTACTACGTTTTTAGATGCATAAAAATAACTAAAAACAAAACTAAATAAAAAAATTATTTATTTCATTGATATAATCATTCATTCATATAATAATCATAAACCTCACAATAAATGCAGAATTGTCTATATACATATGTTACCTACAATTTTATTTAATTTATTTTTGGGGTTGATTTATTACTCATTAAACTCACTCCAGTGATTCAACATATCCAATGTTTTTCGTGCTTAAGGTAGATTTAATATCTATCATGTCAGTTGAAATTCAAAAACTTTATTTCAAGCTATCAACACAGCCAATGTTTCACCACGGACAATTCTTCCCCCTTGTCGTGAAACTCGAATTATGTTGGTGCTAAGAAAGTCTCTTCCTTGTCAGTCAGTACCTTCAAAATGTAACATCAAATTATATATGCAAAGTTGGCCCAACGTGAATGTTAAGTAACCCAATTAAAGACAATGAAAGAGAGAGAGAGAGATTCCAGAACAAAACAACTATTTAAAAAATTTCAATAAAGACTGATCAACCAACCGCGTTTGTTTTGACCCTTCCCTTCTCTCGCCGGCCAAAGAAGAATCTCTTTCGATCTCTCTCTCCTTCTTCGTCGACTCACACAAATCAACAAAGTCAAATCTTTGATCCATATACAAATAGAGAGAGAGAGAGGGAACACCAAGAAATATAAAACCCTCAAAAGAAGACCTGTTTTTGATCTCTCTTTCTCTCTCTTTTTGTTTTTACAAGCCATGAATACAAACGGGGCATCGACGTCGACGAGCGTCGGATCGGTGGATCAGACGGCTCCCAGGAGGAATTCGAAGAGACCCAAATGTAAATCCTCACTCAAAGAAGAAGAAAAATCAGTTCTTGTTCTTTGTTTCTGATTCGTTGACTTGTGATGAACAATTGGGTTTTTTTTCTTTCTTTCTTGTTTTGATTATGTTTGATGTTTTTTTCAGATTCGAAGTTCACGCAACAGGAACTTCCGGCTTGCAAGCCGATTCTCACCCCTCAATGGGTAAAACATGTTCTCTCTTTCTCTCTCTTTTAATGCTCCGATTGATTCTGCTTTGTAAAATCAGATTTAAAGTCAGATTTTTTATGATCAGTTTTAAATGGGTATTTAAAAAAAAAAAGCTTTTGGTTTTGGTTTTAAAATTTTAGCTGTTTGAGTGCAGCTTTTATGAAAAAAATTGTTTTTGAAAATTGATTCTTGGAACTAATTGTCAGACGGATTTTCCTTTGCGAAAAATAGATTTTTTTTCCGAATGAGTATTTGGAACTTCAACTTTTGGTTTCACATTTTGGTTTTTGTTTAGATTTTCCATATTCGATTGTTTTGATCAGTTGAGAGCGTAAGTTGTTATTTGGAAATTGGTTCCGAATAGGGGACCTAAGGGTCTCATCAAAGAATCCATTAAGATGTCATCCTAATCAGAGAAAATGGTGTGTTGAACAGGTGATTGGGGCGTTTGTGCTCGTCGGCATAATATTCATCCCCATTGGAGTTGCGTCTCTCCTTGCTTCACGGGATGTAAGTCTCCAGACGATTGGGTGTTTGAACAACCTTCTGATTGATGCTTGATTTTGATGGGCTGTTTGTTTTACTTAGGTCGTAGAAATTGTCGATCGCTATGAATCGGACTGTATACCGCCGAGATTCAAGACTGACAAACTTGCGTACATACAGAATGATAGCCTGAACAAGACCTGCATGAGATCACTGACTGTAAGGCTGTCTAATCTTGGTTTATCATACATATGTAACTTATATGACATTTGGATTTTTTGCCTCCATATAGAGATGAAGTTTACAAGATTCTCATTTGTTGACTAATAGAGATGAATCCTATTGTACTGGTAGATTAATATGCCGTTTGAATGTTAGTGATATGTATGATTTCATGTTTCATTGCAGGTGCCAAAGCACATGAAGCAACCTATATATGTATACTATCAGCTGGATAATTTCTACCAGAACCATCGCAGGTATTCATCGTGTAATTTTATTGATTTTCCTCTCCACTTGTCATTCCGTGAAAGAAAGGAGGAATATGATATTGTAATACCCTATTTGTGGTATCTTTATGAGCTTATTGCTTGCCAATTTCGATTTGGAATGTATAATTTGTCCTTAGAATATCCTCAACCTCTCAAACATCAGCATGGGATGAACAATCAACCTTGGGTGGGTGCAAAAGTTCATAGAACATTTGAGAAAGTGTTGGTGCCAAATTTTAGCCTTATTTCATTAATTGGTTATCACCCTACGAAAACCAACAAAATGAGGTAAGCAAGATGTTCCCAAACATCACCATAGGAGGAACAATCAACCTTTGGTGTGGGCAGAATTTTGGTATGCCATAGAACAAATGAGAACTATTGGTGCCAAATTTTGGCCTTTTTTTTTTCTTTTTTTCCTTTTTAGAAAAGGCGGAATGTTTGTTATATTGTATTAATGGGTAAACACCATAAGAAAAACCAACAAAAGGAGGTAAGTTGTGGCCCCAAGTCTGTACACCCAGCACTCTTTACCTCTAAACTGCCACCATTTACAATGAAGAAACAGCTCAACTCGTGATTTCAGATACGTTTACCAATTATAGTGTGGTATTAGAAAAGAAACACCAAATTTCACTTTAAAAAAGTAAGAACAAAATATATGGCTGGTTATTTTACTTGTGAGAGTTCAATAGAAAGAATTTGTAAGAATCGGAATGTTGTAAGATGGAGATATAAATGTAAAAGCTACCAGACTAATGGATAATTTTCAAAACTAGTGTGTTTATAAAATGTTAACCATGAGCATGAGTGGTTTGCCTTTCAAACATTTTACTATAGAAAATGTCATGTGAGGTGTAAAAAGAATGCTTTAGTATGCAACACACTTAGATGGTGCTTCTACTTGCTAATGTGATTATCACTTTGAATTTTAGGTACGTTAAGAGCCGAAATGATGCCCAGTTGAGGGATAGCAAAAAACAAAATGAAACTAGTGGATGTGATCCCGAGGGTCGTTCAAATGGATCTCCGATTGTTCCATGTGGACTTATTGCATGGAGTCTGTTCAATGATACATACAGCTTCTCCCGAAACAACAAGCCTCTAAATGTGAACAAGAAGGGCATCTCCTGGAAGAGCGACAGGGACCACAAGTTCGGGGATGATGTCTATCCGAAAAACTTCCAAAATGGAACTTTAGTTGGTGGTAAAAAATTAGATCCAAACAAACCAGTAAGTCCTGCTTATTCACATCTGCTTTTATGCAAGTGAGAACTAGTTCTTTTTATTGGTGGCATGTGTGGTTGTCATATCTGTTATTACAGTACTGCACTCTGCTAAGTTGCCATTATTTGGTTTTCTATTATTTGTTTCAAGGATCGTTGATATTATAGTAGGAGTTGGGTTCTAGTCTTCTTACATTTAAATGTTCAGATCAATATTTTATCAATGAGTTAAATATCGATTAATGATCAACCCCAAAATCGATATATCGATTGGGTGAATTTTTTTCGCTCAACAATAAAAAAAACAGAAAAAAATTTCAGAGAGAGGGAGAGAGAGTATGCACATTGATCAATATTTTGTGTAGTTTTTGTAGGAAATACAACATGGGATAAAATAACAGTGTAACACACATGAATATGTGTCTAGTACACATGCTTAAGTTCATATATTTCTTCTGTGTATGTGAGGCTTACATAGGTGTATGTATGTTGATGTTAGTCACATTATGCTTTGAATCAAAATTATAACTGTGTGAGAGAGACATGCAGAGTAGAGCTGATGATACAATTATGCCGACCTTATTGTATTTTTTTTTCCTCTTCAACAGCTGAGTGAACAGGAGGACCTTATTGTTTGGATGCGAACAGCAGCTCTCCCAACCTTTAGAAAGCTGTATGGAAAGATTGAAGTCGACTTGCAAGCAAATGAACAAATAACAGTGGTTCTGGAGAATAATTATAACACGTACCGTTTTAATGGCAAGAAGAAGCTGGTTCTTTCAACGACAACCTGGCTCGGAGGAAAGAATGATTTCCTGGGTATTGCATATCTCACCATCGGTGCGCTGTGCTTCTTTCTTGCATTGGCCTTCATCGTGGTGTACTTGGTGAAGCCAAGGTGCGTATTTTATCTTAAATCATATATAGTATCAATTGAATTTTCTATGTGCATGTTCTGTGGGGCTGAATGGTTAGTGCAACAACCTATGCAAACATCTAGAGCTTTGATACACCCAACACTATTTTTAGTCCTACTTTTAGCCCCACGAAAAGTATATGCATTTGTATGAGTGTGTGTGCATTCATATGAAGGTACTTTCAGTATTTTTATCATTCATACATGCATTATATTTAAAAGTATATACTCCATAAGCTAAAAGTGAGACGAAAAATTGGGGATTACATCTATCTTTTTCAAACATTTGGCATCCTCCTAGCCTCTCCTATCCATTACCCAAATCACAATCATGTGTTTCCTAAGCCCCTCATACTAGCACCAGTGCATTGGATCTCATCAAAACTCTGAAATTGACTGTGTTTGGGTGAAATATGAAATAGGATGGGTGACCTCATGGGAACACGGCTGCAGAAATTCTTCATTTTTTTCAAAAATAGAAATAAAGGTTGTGCATCAATATTGTTTTGTCAGCCTCATGACACTAACTTCACAACTTGCTTTTGTTTCCTCGACAACTTCCTCGACGACTAAAGCTTAATATTTCAATTGCTCAATCTGTAGAGTATTAAAATGGTGAAAACTACAATGAATTTCAGAGTAGTTGTCTATATAGATAGTATAAGCTTAATCACTTAGCAGATCACAAGCACAACTGATCCTGTCTCAGGATCCTTTTTTTTCCCCTTGTGTGTGAAACTAATAGCATTTATGCGCGTGCTTGCAGGAAGCTCGGAGATCCTTCATATTTGTCATGGAACAGAAATCCTGGAGGACATTAAAACCTTCAGAAGTGCCACAACTGTTGTACAACTCTTATAAGATTTTTAAGAGATCTAATAGATCTAGTTTGTGGAATTGAATTTTGTGTATTTTGACATCCATGTGCATGTATAATATATTGTAATTGAAGTGTATTACATATATATTTTTTTCCAATTCTTTTGAAGACGACTTGGATATTTATGTTGAGACATTGGTTCTCCCTTTATTATGAGGAATGCATCAGGTGGTTCAGTTGTAAGCATATTCCCTTTAGGGCCTAGATTGGCAGGGGGATGCGCTAATACACTAACATACTATATGAAATTGTTTAACACAGTATATACTCTATTATGTCAATACATAACATATTATGAAAAATATATGCATTCAATTCATAAATGTGTTTTACTTCACTAGCTAAGTATATACTATAAAAGGAAAATAAAATAAAAAATGGACCGTGTAACATTTTCCAATGTAGAATGAGCGAGAAAAATGAATTATCCTGTCTGTTATTTGAATCAAATTAGGATTTCTACATAAAGTGTAAAATAACATTTATCCCCTCTTTTTATCTTCATTTAACAAATGTGAATAAGGACAAAACTGACTTTTTATCCTTGACAACTGGAATAGCTTATCCTCGATGTCATCCTTTGCGCAATGTCCATTTAAATTCTTCTTATGGAAGCCATCAGATATTCACTCCACAAATAAGAACAATTGTGATCTTCACATTCACAATACTCTGAGTAGGTAATTGGTGAGGTATGCTCCTTCTGGATATGAAGGATCAATGGGATGATCACAAGCCGCCCCGGCTTCACGTACAACTGTGATTTTTCTGCCTGCAGCAGATGCAGCACCCTGAACAAACAGTTAAATTCTATCAGCCATTCTTCTGATCAAAATATTGTGCAACTAGTTATTCCAAACTATAAAAATATGAGCCCTTGTTTGTTTCAGGAATAAGATAGTGGATAAGGTGAGAATAGGCTTGTTCTTCAAAAATCATGTTTGTTTAGTATGAATGAACAGTAATAGATATGCTTGATTAAGTTAGAATAAGCTCTAATAACTTTACCAAGGAAAGTAGGTATAGTTGATTCCTATTTGTCCATCCAAAATTATAACTACAAGATAATAAACAAACACAAAAGACAAGATATTATCAATGCTGAGAAAGGAATAGCAACCAAACAGAAAATCATCTTAACTCTCCTTATCCATGTACAATTATTTTATACCCAGATAAACTATTTCGTGAACCAAACAAGTGAATGGTTTTGTTAACCAGTGCTATAAGGACACTTTGATAAAGTAATTTTTTTTTAAAAGAAAATATAGGAGAATCTTATTTCAAGAAACCCCCGGATTAAGGAGACGAGGGATCTCCTTACAATTAAAGAAAAGGAAAATACAATTAGATATTAGGCTATCATCTCCCCCAATTGTTTCCCATTATTGCACCGGGCGAAGGCTCCTCTAAAATGAATTTGACCCAATCCCATAACATTGAAGAAATTGCCAACCAAGTATTTTCCCAATACACCCTTTTGTGCATGAAGACACCCTCGTTGCGCATTAGCCAAATCGACCAACAAGTAGCATGAGGAATCAACCATTGGAATTTAGCTTGAGTACTTCTGTCTCCTTTCTTCCGACGATCCCGAAACCACTTCCACATGTCCTCTATATTCGAAAAGGAACAAGATGCCTCAAGAGCCTCCCCAACCTTCCTCCAAATTTGGTTTTTACAAACCAAATTTGTTACCTTGTTTTTACAAACCTTCCATAAATACTTGGCTTCCATGTTAAATGTCATCACATCAACAACTTTGTGATTTAACATTTTTTTTATAAATCCATAAATATATAAAACAAAATTACTCAATCTTAAAATTGTGATATTTTTAATATTCTAATATTTCTAAAAATGTCTGCATGAAAATTTTTAGTCATTCCATTTTAGAGTATTTTTCATCATTTTTTTTTAAATTTCAAAAATAGAACAATGCAAGACATTTTTTTGTAAAACTTACACTCAAATATCATAAAGTATAATATTTTTTCATATATCATATTTGAGAATACACTTTTTATACAATTTTATAATTTTATGAATCCAATTGCCTTTAATATCAGTGGTGAAACACAAGAATGTAATCTGCATGGAGAAGCAATAGGGTACCAATAATTCATTGATCTGATGCATCATGAGCTAGTACCTTGTAACCAGTTCTGAATCGGGAATAATTCGGCAAGGATAAATACTCACAAATCAATGTTATCAGGGAGGGTTAGGGAAAAAAAAAACTATGAAACAAAAATACTTCTAACATGTAAGATCACCAATATTAAATCAAATTCATGATTCTTGATGAAACATTACAAAACTTCTAAATTGTTATAATATTTGAATTGAGGCAAAATCATCAAAAACAGAAAATTGTCTCACAGCAAAGACTAGTCAAGCATTATTGTGCAATTAATGGATATTTAACTTATTTAATAAATAAATTAATGATTAAGATGTGTATTGTTAATGAGACATGATTTATACAAGTATTAAATATTTGATGAGAAGTGCCCATTTAATACAAGAATTAATCAATAATGCAGAGTATTTGGTAACAAGCTAGTAAACATGCATAGTTTCAGTATCTAGCAGTATCAACCTATGGTACCCTGTCAAATACTTTTCTGAAATTGCAGTATCATGGATGGCTAATCCTAATGGTACAAATAGGTGAATGCTTCTTGCCAACTAAACATAACGTCTCTATTACTCTTAAGTGCCCAAGCATTTCTCTTCACAAATTTCGCCTATCCTTATTATTTACTCTCCGATCTATTGTCAATCAATGAATAATGTCAAGACAAGTTTTTTTTCAGATTTTTGAGGTGACGTGGAATGAAGGTTTAGTATGCATATCAGAAACATAGATGGATCCCTAAAATGTTAAGTTGATTCCGCAGACCACGACTAAATATAAAGTCATCATTCTCAAACCAAAATGAAAAAATTAAAACAAAGTGGAAAGAATTTACAATATAGAACTGCATAGACTAAGCCCATGTGACATCATCGGTTGGCTTTTAGAAAATCCATTACCCATTAAAGATTGTAATAGCTGTATGTGTGTTGATCCAGTGTGTCAAGCATAAGGGAGTTTCTACTAGTAGCAGAAGAAATAGGACAATTATACATATAATGAATATAATTTTTGTTTTGTTTGTACTCTTTATAGGAGAAAATGAATACTTTCAAATATTTTGCCAGAAACACTTTTTTCCTAGTAAGTCCAGACAACTATATTTCATTTTAAAAAGACAGTATAGTCAACCATTTTTTCATAGGATACTTAATGAACTTCAATCTCTTTCATTGACTGTGCACCTCCCCATGTATCATACATTAAAATTAACCAGACCCATTGATGTGTGTGTGTCAGGTTATTCAAAGTTGTTCACACCTGAGGATTAAGGTCACGACGCCTAGTTTCCAATCTCAACAATTTCCATGTTAAGAATTAAATAACATGTCACAGATAACCTACATTGATAAGACAAGTAAAAAAATATGCCATACTTGAGCCAATAAAATTAAGACAGCTTAATTGTTGCTTATAAAAAAAGATCATTTATTGGCTCCGGTAGCTTAGCGCAGTCGTGTACTAAGACTAGGAAAAATGTATGTACATATTTAGTATTCCCACATTACTACAACAAAGATAAACAATTTATTTATCACTTACCTGAAGTATATGGAGAAACATTCCGCTTTGAGTCATAGCTCCTGAGCAGGAACACGTCATAAGTAAACCTCCTTTTTTCGTCAATCGCATAGCTAACGTGTTCAAATTCCTATACATGCCAGATGCATTTTGAAGAACCTAGAAATACAATTTGTCCCAATAAGAATGAAGAAAACCAAATAGTTGAGCTTTAGATGTTCCAACTGAAAGCTATTCTTGCAAGATTCTACAAATCCAAAATTGTATTAGAGTTGATAGGATCCCCCCTTTTTGTTTGCACCCCCATGTCCCTTCCGTGTGGCGACATGGGGGCGCAAAAAGGGAAGAGGGGTGGGTTTTCTCTCGATTTTGGCATAGCAGGCCTCCCACTGGGAGGCCCGCGCGGGCTATTAGCTCAGTGGTAGAGCGCGCCCCTGATAATTGCATCGTTGTGCCTGGGTTGGGCTGTGAGGGCTCTCAGCCACATAGATAGTTAAAGAAGATACAATTAAAAGGTTTCATTAGTCAGTAGTAAATGTTTTTGCAACTCTGAAAGGACAATCTTTGTGGATATACCACACAAACTGCATCCTCTAAGGCACTTGCACAGCTACTATATTTGACTAAGATGACAACAGCATCAAGGACTCTTACCTAGGAAGCATGGACACATCACTGAACATGTTATACCCGTGTCCGACGCATTGGACACTCAACATGACATGCATTGGACACGTGTGAGACACGTCCTACACATGTCCAAGATTCAAAAATAATTTTTAAAATTTTGTACATGCATCAATGAATGATGTACATTGCGTGGACACACAATACTTATGCGGCACAACATTGTAAATTTTTTTCTTACCAACTATTTGTCTATTTGGAGGTTTATGCTCACATAAAACCAAATGACGTCAAAAATCTTAATGGAGCTAGATTGTTGATACACCATTATAGTTATCATTTTTTTTTATAGTTTGTAGATGTGTGTTCCATTTTTCTATATAAATCACAATATAACAAATATATTATTTAATTATTTATTCATTGCCGTGTCTTTCTCTGTGTATTAGTTTTTTCAAGATTGTACGTGTCACCATGCCTGTAGTATGCTGTGTCCATGTTCCGCATGTCCATGCTCCATAGACATACACCCTCACAAAATATTTACAATGATACTTGTGGAATATGCAAAGACCAAGAAGGGCCAGGCATAGAGCACAGCTTTGCCAGCTGACTAGTGCAGCACACCTGAATACCAAGTTCCTATCTTTATACTCTTTTACCTAAATCTCTGTCTGCAGTAGGCTACGCCCTTCTTATCCCACATCTGGTGCACTGAACTCCCCTCTTCAGGGTTTTCCTGCCTGAAGTTTCCAGTCCACCAGATGGGCCAGTATTCTTCTGACACCCGTTATTACTTACATACAACCCAAGGGATTTTACATTGGCTGGAGACCCACTTTACCACTAAAGCAGAGTCATATTCTATCCATATTTTAGAGCAGTTTCTTCTTAGATCCAATTCAATCCCTCAGTGAACAGCCATTTCCTCTAGCACATGGGTGGGATTGTCCTCGAACTAAACAGAGAGCAAACAGCATGTCAAACATAACCCCATATCCACTTCTACCCCCATCAGTATTCAGCTTTCCTTGGTCCATACCATAGAACACCAACCATTAAAAGCATTCTTCTGAATCTTGGTTTCAAAGTACAGTGAAAGCTCTCCAGAATACTGTCTGGCACCATCTTTCTTTTTGCAGCCACGAGCATTAGCTCCAATGAGAATATCCTGCAACATCAAACAGCTGTGTTTTGTGAGTGGGCACGTGATTCAAAACTCCCTATTTCTCCCTTCTTTCCAGATAGAACCTGTGTTAGCAATTAAGGCAACCTGTTCATTCCCATTAGATAGATAGATAGAGAGAGAGAGAGAGAGAGAGAGAGAGAGAGAGAGAGAGACTCCCAATATTATGAAATGAGACTTTCCAGATGTTGAGGATGAAGTGGTATTGAGGAGGAAATCATATCCAGAGTTCACAATGAAGTCTTGCTAGTTGCCATGTCTCTTCCAACTTAGCAGGTGGGAATCATGGTACTGATATTAGAATGATGAAGGACTCATAGAAGGCAAGCACCCCCTAAACGTACAGAATTTTATTTGGACAACTCTGCACAAGATCCTGACCAGAATTGAAGGGTGCGTTTGGGTCTCAGAATACAACTAAACTGTGATTTATATGGGTTCATGTTAGAAACTTCTCAACATCTATTCATCAAGTGAACCTTCAATAAAAGGATATGGGACAAATTAAACCTGGCTTGGGGATTTCCTATCAACCTAAGATCAGTCAAGGATATGTCCTGGAGCTTTCAAAGCCCGAGAAGAGCAGCTTTACTTCAATCTTAGTTCAAGCAGTGTCTTTGGACAATCTTGAAATGAAGAGATTTTTCTCTGGAAAAGCATGCTATCCTCATGCTGAGAAAATGTGATTTTCAATCCTACACTTCTCAATGACTGGGAAAAAAACATATTATTAGAGCACAGTATATTTATCAATGGGTCTGGATTTTATTTTTTTATTGAGGATATATATTGTAGGGTTTTTTTTGGTAGGTCCACTTCTGGTGTCTCTGATCCTCTTTTTTTTTTTTTGCTTACCCTTTAATATGGTGAATGCCACCTGAGTTGAGCTGCACTTGCACATGCAAGCCGCCCAGTCTGGCGCTTTTTATACAACAGAAAAACATAATGTTCAACTGGATGTGAAGAGATTTTTTGTAGCAGTCCTCATTTTTCTGTCAGTAATTTCTGAGTTCTTAAGTTTCTAATGTCAACCTGGTGAACTGATACACTTAAAAAAAAAATTGTTCTCCAAATATCAGGATAATCCTATGCATCTCAGGGTCACCCACATTGATGCAAAAGAACAGAGAAAATAAGTTCAGGAATCCAGGCCAAGCCCATTCGGCCCTGGAGTTGCTCGTGATTGTGATGTTCCACACAACCAAACACAAATGCAAAGCCAAAACATGCATGATGATATGGAGCATGAGAGCATGAGTCTTTGGAATTCAGAACCCTTCAATGACCAATTGATCATCTTTATTGGTGTATCTGTATGTTGGTTTCTGCACTAATATTTACAATAGCAAAGGCCAATTTGGAGATAGGAGTGCCTTGAATGCTTGATCAATATTAATTGATGACACTGCTATAAAAATAATCACACATGTGCTAACTCAGAATATGTACTAGGGCTGAGAAACATGCATAATTATTCTGGGAGACGATTCAGTAGGGCTATCTATCTAGAGTGGAGTAGCGGGTAGGGACACTTCTGATGTCCCTCCACGTACTTTTTTTTCTCTTTAATGTTTACCCATTAATGTATGGTAAACACCCCTTCTTTTCACTGAGACAAAGAGGAAGGGAATTCGGAGAACATATTATAATAGTTTCATCAAGTTCTGGAAGAGGCACAAGGTGATCGAATCACTCTAGCTAAATTTCAATGGTTAATCCCACATATGGTGCATTGGAGTATTTGGCTTAGTCAGAGCTAATGTATCTTCCAACAAAAAAGATTCTTCCTGGAGTACAAGTGGGTTACTATATCCCCTATTCTTTGAGATTGAGTCAAGATGATATTAGGAGTAGACCCTCCACCTAACATAATGGGTAATCTTTAGTTCAGGAGGTGACACACCGGGGACATTTTTCTTTGGGGATTCCCTCCCCCAAAGAATTTTTTTCCTTCTATCATTTCCCCCATCTCTTTTAACATTTTGTATGGAGATCTCTCGTTTCCTTCTGTTCTGAGACATCTTTTCTTGATAAGATTGCTCTTATATCTTTATCAAAAAAAAGTTTGGTAGATTGTGCACTAAATTAATATTAGGTCATGAATTTTGATATTGTACATTTTCATAATATACTTTAACTAACATGATGTCTAAGTTTCCTTTGCATGTTATGTTATTTACTTCATGTGCACCACATACAATTAGTTTTCATGGGATATCATAGATCCCTACATTTCAACATTTCCATATTGCTGACCATTGGGGGCTCATCGGGAGCAATTTTGAAACCATTAAAATATAATTAAAAAAAATGGGCATATGCTTGCATAAAATAAAGAGCTCACTCCAACAGAACTATAATACCTTTTTCCGAGGAGCTAGCTTTGGTGGATCTAAAATAACCAAATCCCATGTTTCATGTCTGGAAGCAGCTCCTTTCATATATTCAGTTGCATCCTCTCTCACAAATTGAACTTTATTTGGATTCAATTCATTAAGAATGACATTTTCCTTCGCAATCGCTAACGCAGGCAATGAGGAATCAACACCTGAAAGTTAATGGGGATTTGATTCATAAACAGAATGATCATTATACAATGGTGAATAGCAATACTCACATGTAACTAACATTCATCCTAAAAAAATTCAGCAACATCTCGGAGTAACTACATATATACACACACACACGCACACACATATATATAGTAGTGATATGGTGCAGTCCACGCGAACCGCATATATACATCCTCTTATCGAGATATATGCGTCAATAAAAAAAGCATATCAACTCATTGAAGCATATACCTCATTGCACTAAGAAATCGACACATAAACCTCGAGATAAAAGGATGTATATGCGTGGTTTGCACAGACTGCACGAACCGCATATTATCATTTCAATATATATATATATAGGACCGAATAACGAAACAAATATCGAATAGTGTTGACCCAATAATTAATCCACACTGATGGATAAGTAGAATACATAAAAACATTTCAAAAGGCTTATTTTTTGCCTTCTTATGTATTTGAGGTGGACAATGACACAAGGCTGTGTTCAGCGTACAACAGTTTACCAGTGACATTATCAGCACCACCACGTGCTGCACTTAAAGCAAACCCACCGGTGTAGCAACATATGTCAAGAACCTTCTGTCCCTTTGAAATTGTTGATATGAAGTGACGACTATCACGTTGATCAGTATAAAACCCAGTCTTCTGACCATTCAATGACACTGCATAACATATACCATTTTCCATTACCTGAAATTAAAAAGTTCCAATTATGGAGTGTGGTAAACAATGAAAAAGCAACCATCGAGATAGTACACCTGGAATATAAAAGGATGATTATAGAACAAATGGTTCTGATCTGTCCGGTTCTTTAAATTTCTAGCATCATTCTTTTATGAAAAGGGAGGAGCTCTTATCCAAAAAATTGCATAAAATAACATTGAAATTGACAAACATAATAGTGCTCTAGAATCTCCACACAAATCTAGCACATATCCGTACTCTGGATAGGTTTATAATTTTTTGTACTCAGTTATCAGTGAGTGCATGATTACGTCACAGAAATATCTACCATTTTATTTATATGAGTCTATGTTTGAGCATACCTCTCTGGCTGATGAATGTGCATTAGAGATAAAAGTAATGTCTTTACTAAAATTGGTGCAGATTGAGAACAAAGGATGTCCCAACTAGGTTGATCAAATCCTTGGAATCCATGATTTCGATGGCTCACAAGGGCGATGAATGAAAAGAAGAAGACGAACAAAATAAATTTCACAACAACATGAAATCTCACAAGGGAAGGATACAGTGTAGGTGGTTTGAAACAGACTCAACTACTGTTGTCCCTTGGATCAAAAGAAAAGATTGATGTTCCATGGAAGGCCATTAGGATGATTAGAAGCATTCACTTTTTACTATCTAAACTGCAAGCCTGGACTGTCACTAAATTCACAGGTAGGGAAATTTCCCAGCAGATCACTTAGCAGCAAGGAGGGCAACACTTGGCTCTTCCTCGTGTACCAACTACCAACTCTCAGGTCTGGTCAGAACTTCAAGAGCTTCTTGACAGAGATAAGTCAGCCACACCATCTGATAGTGCAAAACACCACTGAACTATTTGGTCTGTGCTGCATTGAATCTCCATGTATTTCTTTCTCAGATTCAGGAGATGAGGGGATTACAAGATGTGAATAGTCCAGCTGAGAGGGAATGCAGTTCCAGCTAGCTCTCGACTTCCCTCCCTCTCAGCCCTGTCACTTATTTTCACCTTCCTCTCCCAACTTGTAATTCGCATTCTCCTAATGTTCATTATGCACACTTTTTTGGAGGCATAATAAAATTTCTTACAGTCTTGTAATAAATATAATATAGTAACAAAAATAACTTGTGAATGGGGTAAATATAGGAAAGTGAGTGAAAATAAGTTTTTTTTTTTGAAACCCGGTAGGCATCCTACAAAATAACATTAAAGTTTGTTGAGATTTTTTCCATATGGACTTTTTCATTCTATCAAGAAAGAAATCCCTATAAAGTACATCTTAATCTTATCAAGAAATAACCCATGCAACCTTCACTCTCAATTCTCAAAATCCAACTGAATCTGCCAAACACACCTAGTGCAGGTGTGGCGTGCTTTTGAATGATCCAATTAACACAGCAATAACCTACCTCGGAACTTGGGCACCAATCAATAGGGACTGATATCAGGTTGAGAGCATCAAGAGATAATCTTCAATCATATAATCATACTTTGATCCATAAACCAACACCAGATAAATGGCTTGGGCTTTTTGGTATGGTATGGCCTCCTCTTGTGTTGGAGGATAAATTCTAAACATGATTATAAGGAGGCATATAATAATTTTGAGTTCGTTTAAGAGATACAAAGTCAATATTTCTAGAACCAGGTTGGTATCCATCAACATCACAAGTTCCTGAGTCATATCTCCATTTCTATTCCTAGATCTAATTACATTTAAAATTTGTCCATCTCTCTATTTTTTGCCATCATCACCGGGTAAAACTTCCCCATATATTTAACAAAGATATACCTCCATACATACATTGCACTCTATATATCACATTTTCATGATATATTAAACAAAATTATTACAAACAAGTTATAGTTACAGTATGTACATGTACAATTGTTTCACATATTTCATCCAACATGTACTGGATTACCTTCACAGTTCCAATCGAAGGGCTAGAAGTATCGTCATTTTGATGTGATAAAACCAACCCTTCTTCCTTTAGGATGTCGATAGATGGTCTCCATTTGATACTTTTTATATTCTTGATCTGACTAATGTGACATTCTATTTCTGATTTGTACTTCTCAACCCAAGCAGCAGATGAAGCTACTACAGCTACATTTCCAAACATATCAACAATTAGCCCAGACAACCTGTAACAACAAGAAGAAGAAAAAAAGATAGAATAAATCTTTACTAACATGCTAATAGGGATAATCATCAATAAAGCAGTTGAAGCAATATAGAAGAAGAAGATTAAAACCTATGCATATCCACCAAATTAAGTAAACAGTAAACATTGACTTCAATTTTTTAAACTGAAATAAGAATTAGAATAATAATAATGTGTTACAATGGGTATTTAAGATAGTGAGTAAATGAGACAGGAAAAGCAGACAAATTGCTGAACACTGATAAAAACATATTCTGACACATTTCCTGGTTGGTGGATGTTCAGAATGCTTGAGCCTGCGACTTTATATAAGGTGAGTACAGTGGAGGCAGTTGAGCGATTACATGAGGACAGGTTTTGGCATCTCGAGGAGTTGGTGCACACTCATTTAGGGCACTAGAAAGATTAGGAGCTCCACATGAAGGAGAAGACCCAAGAATTTCGGTGTATGAGAAACATGGCATCATCATTGTCAGATCCTTATATAATTGCACTGAAACTCGAGCAGTTAGATAAGCCTTCCATAAGATTATTGAAAGCAGCTGGTTCCCTTGAAAAATGAAAATGTAGTTGACCATATGTAAAAAGCATCCTCAATCAGTAAAAACATTATCCTGCTAGTTTGGCAACTGGTGGGATAAGTGGGAGGATAAATGGATGTAGAATGATTATCCTGTTTGTTTTACTAAATGGTCAGGATAAAGTGGGGACAATTGTCCCAATTTTGAAATGAAGATAGGAATATTTCATTCCTCCTAAAGGCTAATGTTAACATTTATCCCCTCTTTTATCCCAATTTTGACAAATATGAAAATGACAAAATTGATGATTTTATATCCCCTAAAATTATGATAACTTATCATTAAAATCTTATCCCCTTGCCAAACTACCCTCAAAGAAGAGAATGGAGGATGGCAAAAATGTCCAATTCTGTTGTTGTAATGCAGAAAATATAACTCCTCTTTGTGATTGTTGCAAACATGTTTAGTCGAATGATGCAGATGGCTGGAGTTGATGGATGGGTCCGTGGGCTACAATGCAAGGAGGGCGGATCCTCCATTTTGCATGGATGGGTCTGTGGGCTACAATGATGCAGATGATACCATTGTTTTATGTATGGCGGATGAGGAAGCTGTGAGGGGCGTGAAATTCATTTGCAAATGCTTTGAGCTCGTTTTGGGTTTGAATATAAATTTCCAAAAGAGCTCAATCGCGGGCATCAACATGGAGGAGGTTTTCTTGGGAAGAATGGCAAGTATTCTTGGTTGCGAGGTGCAACACTTCCCTCTTCATCACCTTGGACTCCCATTGTGTTTATGGAGGATCCCAAAGGCAGAATGGACGCCTCTCATCAGTCGATTTGAATCAAGAATGGCGGGATGGAAAAGTAGATTCCTCAGTTTGGGGGGTAAGCTCACGTTACTCCAATCAGTTATCTCAAATCTGCCCATATATTTTCTATCGATCTTCAGGATTCCTAAGGGGATCCTTCAGCGCTTGGAGGGCATTCAAAGGCGTTTTTTTCTGGAGTGGAGCCAAAGAGGCTCGTCAGCATGTGCACCTCGTGCTATGGGAGACTGTTTGTTGCAGCAAACAGAAAGGGGGTGTGGGGGTCCTCGATCTCCAAGTTATGAATTCTGCGCTTCTTTCCAAATGGCTTTGGAGGTGGCTGAACCTTCCCTCTCTCCCGTGGTGTAAGTTAGTTCGCGAGAGGTACATCGGAGTGGAAAATGGGCTGCTGCGGTTCCCGCCATCGTTGGGGCGTCTATTGAGGATTTGGGCGAACATTCTGGTGGATGCCCCAGAGGTCATGGAGGCAACTCAGTGGGAGTTGGGGGTAGGGTACCTATGGTTGGGTGATTCCAGCCTTTCTGCGAGATACCATACCATCCATCAGATTGCAGTGATCCCTAGCGGTGTCGCTAGCCTGTTTTGGTCGGGCTGAGGCGATAATGGGTATTGGGAGGTTTTGGTGCGTCAAAACCTGCATGGCTGAGAGATTGATGGATATCTGATCTTATTGGAGGAACTGCAGGGGGTTAAATTGAACCTGCTTGCAAGGGACAGGGTAGTGTGGAAGCCCTCCCCATCAGCAAGCTTTTCCATCCGGAGCTGTTACTCGTGGCTGGTCTTTCGAGAACAGGGGCTCCGGAGGTCGTTCGGAAGCATAAACAGATTTGGTGCTGCCATATACCTTTGAAAGTCAAGACCTTTGTTTGGATGGTTTATCACCAGCGCGTTCTTACCAAGGACTACCTTTCCAAATGGACCCCGAATATCAATTTTTCTTGTGTTCTTTGCGGAATGGAGGTGGAAACGATGGAGCATCTGTTAATCCAATGTCCTTTGGTAAAGGAGGTTTGGAGGTGGCTGTTTTTGGCTTCTGGTATAGATGGGTCTTTTGCCTCGTTGGAGGATCTTTGGAGGTCAGTTCAGGGCCTACAGGTTGTGGGGGACTGGAGCGTCTCTGCAAAAGTGTCACAATCATACATCCCAGTGGTCCTTTGGTTGATCTGGCTGACCAGGAATCTTGTGGTGTTTCGCGGGTGCTCTCCTTATGTGGAGAATATCTGTGAGGGGGCAGCAAGGTTTATTGAGGATTGGGGCTGCTGTTATGTGGGGGCAAGTGGGATAGTGATGAGGGGAGGGAAATTTTGTGTGCTGGGGTAGTTGCTTTCTTTGCATGTTTTTGGGGCCCCTTGTGAGGCACTGGTTCTTAGAATTCTCTTCTACGTTGGTCGCCTACTTAGGGGGCTGTTTTTGTCCCTTTTCCACCTTTTTGTTTTTCTGGCATGTGCCTATGTAGCCCATTTGGGCATTCTCTCTTCTATATATATATTAGGGCGAATCCCATCCTTCTCCTAAAAAAAAAAACGTTGCTTGCTTGTGAGATGCATTGGTGATCCATTCTCCAAGTTGTAAGAATGATTCAGAGGAACTTTAAAAAGTTCACAACTTCACATAAGTAAAAGGCATTAGAGTAGCAGCATGGATCCACAAGAAGTTTTATAAAGAAATATAGAAGATAATAAAGCCACAGTGGAATATACCTCAATCAGAAATCTACCAACTCTGACTCCCCAATTGAGGCCAATGTCATTGGCTCATTGTACTTAATTTAATACTACTCAAGCTATGTTTTTGCACCCAATTTTTAAAGTATCAGCCAAGATGTATGGAAAATCAAAAGAGATGAGGTGCACGTATGTAAGAGTTGGAAAAGTAGTGTCAAAAGGGTTAGACTGAGTCTCATGGGTAACAGCTGACACTCGAGGAAAGTTCATTTTAACATCTATGATACAATAGATTTTTAGTTTGTTGGTATGTTAAATGTATCTTCATTAGAATAACAAAATTACTATTGGAATAAAAATGATGAATAAATAATGAATTTGGAAATTTGAATTGAAGTTTTTGAAATCTAAAATCTAACATCTAGGATATGTTACTATGTAAATATGTCAATTAAAGCTATTGGTATCCGCTGACAACAAAACATAATAGCATCATGGACAATTCAAGGGTTTTTAAATCTGGATGCCTAAAACATATTCTTTTACAGTGGTGTGTTAAAAGTACAACACTTATTAGTGGTTATGGAAGATAAAAACTTTAAGTAAAAATCAGTTTGAATATTTGGAATAAAATTTGAATCTCAATATCACAAACATATGCTTATAGTATCAAATTCAAAATTTTTAATGCACAGCTGAATATTATGTCGTAGAATCAACCTACATGAGAAAATGTAGGTTGATTGAGGAGATTTTGTGCTTCCAGGGTTGATGTCCATGAAGATACCTCTTCTACAGTGACATGCCCCAGAGTTATCTTGTTTGGGTTTATGTTTTCTTATTTTTGTAATTGGGCATTCTCTTCATTTTAATAAAATTAAGGTAGGATGCCAACCATATTAAACCTACATGATAAATGGATTCAGAATTTTAAGATAATGGAGTAATGAATTTCTTGCATTCTGACTTTATCAGTACTGTGAGATTGTCAACCTACAGGATTTGTCATTGGCTTCATCAAGGACTGGGGGCGATTTTGTGCCAGGACAAAACTTGTTATGTATTCGGCAGGCAGATTGTGATTGAGGAGTAGCGAGGTGTTTTTGTACTTATCCGGGGTTGGTGTCCAAATATTTACCTCTTCTCAGTAACATATCCCAGAGTTATCTTGTTTGGGTTCATGTTTTCTTGTTTTTGTAATTGGGCATTCTCTTTATTTTAATAAAATAGAGGCAGGATGCCTATGATATCAAAAAAAAAAAAAAACCCACATGAAAATGGATTCCGAATTTCAAATCTACATTGGAGTAATGTAATCCTTGCATTGTGACTTTATCAGTACTATAAGATTTATGGAATGAGCATTTAATTTTGCCATTGAACATGATGAATTTCACACTAATCAATTAGAAATTTTTATTTATATTATCCAATGATTTTTTATGAAACATGTGCATTTTTTAAATTTATTTTCCCATGTTTGTTTCACTCTTCCAATGTGTGTGCGTTTATTAAAAAAAACAAACTGGATGTGCATCGTAGGACACACTCCAATACAAACATTGCGAAATTTCGATATGCCAGAGTAGGTATTACAGCTTACAATAAGAAAGCAAGTGAGCAGAGAAAACATAGATGAAGTTCAATTCCCAAACAATTTCTCATTCTATTCACTGTTTCACTGTTACCACGGAAAACTACTGCAGAAATATAGGTAGCATACCTGTCGCCTTCACTGTTGATGAGGCGATAGGCATTGGTATTCTCAGAAGGCAGGCCCAAGTTTTTACGTAAATCCACAGCAGCATCAATTCTTGTCTCCAGTAACTTCTCCACATTCAATGCACAAGAGGGATCTCTAGTATGAAAAATAAGAAGTTTTCACATGAACCATACACACATACTTTCAGAGATTAAATGATGCCTATTATCAAAAGAGAATATTACAAAGATTTATATCTTTCATTGGACTCCCTAAATATCCTCAATTGAAACTTGAAATTACATTAAGTAGTCTTCTATCCATTGCAAATAATTTCTTTTCATGATACCAACCACCAAACAACCCCCCCTCCCCCCATCAATCACACACACAGAGAAAACATTCAATGATACATGTGCACAGGTCCATCTGCCAAAGGCAGTGAACAGGATTTTACTGGAGCAGAATTGATTCTCCAAACACCCATGTCAACAGAATTTAATTTCAATTTTTTTTTTTTGTGAGAAAATCTAGTTACCTCCAGAAGCAGAAGTTTACTCCGGTATAATATATGGAGTCAATTCATGCTTTTCAATTTTTCAGATCTATGTTTTTCATAAAACATAGAACTTCATAATCAAGTAATTTGTACATTTCATGATTGGAGATTACTCGATTTATTCAGGTAGTCAAAACAGGTCAATTCTTTTCTACATGCTTCATATACTAATATCAAGCATACAACCATTCATCAACACACATGGGTGGGGACACTCATAAATATAGGTACAAAGAATAAAAGGAAGAAACACTTTTCCCATCAAAGTTCATTTAACTTTTCCACTATAGACATAAGTGTGAAAGCAAAGATCTGTCTTTTGTACCGGCAGACGGCAGTGGCATGGTCACTCTAACTAGCATGCAATGAGGTTATCTTTTAGGATTCTTCTCTCAATGTGGAGAATATTTGGGAGTCGGTGCTCCGGTTCATCAAAGATTTGGGGAGAGTTTGTGAGGAGGCTTGTTTTATTTTTGTGTGCATTGGGTATTCTTCTCTTGAATAAATTGGGTTATGATGCCTCCTGTAATTTTGAATAAAATAAAACTTTTCCACTTGAAGGTGTATAATTCATGTAGCAAAGCATGTACATTCATAAAAATGAAATATATACTCCAATAAATTACAATACCCATTTATGCAAAAAAAACTCAAAATCACGTGTCATCTAACAAAGCATAAATCTCATTAGTGCATATAAGAATGTGTGTAACAACGCCTTAAAGACATATAGCATACCTTCTAGCCTCCTCTTCTAGTTGCATGAGTCGAACACAGAACATAGATATGGAATTATACAAGCCCCAACCAATGGGTTTTTCTGTACCGTCTGCCACCAGCACCGAATCACCAGTCTTAGGTGGTGGCCGACCAATTATTCTGTCAACTGCACCACTGTATACCATTGGGCTACCATCACGAAAGAGTTGCGTCTTCCCCTTCTTTAGAACAACCTTTGCAACACCTAAAAAAGAGTAAAATAACATCCTTGCAGTAAAGCTACCTGCCAACTATACATAGAAAACATATATATATATAACATTTGAAATATGATGCCAACATTTATTTCAAATGATTTCTATTAGGATGCTATATTGCTATTACACACAATCCTTAAATGTTGTTCCACATCTCATTTCACTAACAAGGTATGAGCTTCATTATATGAAGCATGTCATTTTTTGTTTTACGTAAGTAGATATATATAATTCATTGAAACATACACTTTATTTTCGACAAACATACATGTTTCAAAGTATTTATTTCCATTAAAATGTGGGGTCTGTATGTGGAAACTGTCCCTAATATAATCCTTTCAATTATTGACCACCACAATTCATGATTATCTTTTATGTTATTTAGCTCTCGCCAAAGCGCTAACCCACACCTTTCTACGATTTCCTCGATGCTTAGGGATTGGGTCAAAATCATCTTGGAGGAACCTACACATTGATCTATTATGGATGATTTGTGGATCGGGCAGCTCGTTTAATTTAATTTTTTCGTGTTCGGGGAGCGCCTTGATTTTCTGTAATTTTCGCTATTCTTTTGATGTAAGGAGATCCCTAGTCTCCTCACTTCGGGGGTTTCTTGAAATAAGATTCTCTTACATTTCTCAACAAAAAAAAAAAAGTGCAGACCCACACAGGATTGACACTTTGGCCAGAGCGATAAATTTTCTTCTTATAGGTCTTGAGTTCAAATCCTCGACTTACCCAATGCACAAAGTTTGTGGGTGATTTTATGCATCCGGGTTTTTTTTTTCCAAAAAAATGATGGGTTTTCTCGTCACCAAAAAAAAATTCCAGTAAAATAACGCATGTGAATATGCATTGATTGGATGGATTTTGCAGGAAGCTACCTCTATAAAGCTTCTGAAAACTAAGATTATGGACACTTTTTCACATAAATCTCTCTGCAGCTTTTGGCCCCAGTTTTTCTGTTTGGAAACAGGTTTAGGAAAAGCAGCTTCATGCAAACCCAAAAGCTACCCAAACCTGTTTCCAAACAAGGCTTAAAAGTACATAAAAATTGGGTTTTAAAAGGTTTTGCTATACTGTCAGAAAGGCATGATTTGAAATATGAATGGATATTTTTCCCCTTGGCATTGTATTTGTATCTTTCTGGTTTGTAGACATTACAATTCATTCAAAGAGCTTAGCAACTCAATCAACGATTCCATGGAAGGAAAAGACTTGAAAGAGAAATCACTTGAGCTAGGGAGGGGCAAACAATAACCTTTGCGAGTTGAGGCGATTTCTTCAAGCACGTTGGAGGAGAGAGAGGGTAGGGAGAGTGACTTCACCATTAGACGGGCTGGGAGGTTCATTTTCATCATCATGAGATGGAAATCGGAGAACCTCCAAAAAAAAACTTGAATGTGTGACTGTGTGTTCGTCACGGGGGCTGATCTATCATGTATTTTTTGGGATGGGTGTTTTTTAATGTATGGTTAAAAATAAAAATAAAAAAAGTCCCTCTATTACCACTGACCTAAATTCTACCCCCCCCCCCCCCCCCCCAACCCAATAAAAATTTAAATTTGGATTTGTGAATGTGTATGATAGGTTAGATATGTGAATGTTGACCCAACCCTATATGATTTATGTATGCAAATGTTGTTTATTTATGATATATTTATTTGTTATATATTTATGATATTTCTGATAAATAAGAAAATTAATTTATTGTCAATTAGATAGTGTTGGGCGACACACCTTGGGTCATGTTAAACATCATGGTTTGACTCAGAGTGTGTCAAACTAAACAAGTTACGGTGACCCAAGTGTGTCGCTCCACTTTTAAAATTTTACCGTTGAAAAATTCTGAACAACACATCTTGGGTCACATTAGACACCCTCGTATGACTGAGTTTGTGTCAACTCAGGCTAGTGGGATGAGTGTGTGAAATAGAAAGTGTAAAATATGTTAAAATTTTTATTAGGTTGGGGGGAAAAGAATTTGGGTTGGTGGTAATAGACGGGCTCAATAAAAAAAAAGGGTTATTTAGTTTCGGGGCCGATATATGCACCCCACTTTACAAGAAACCCACCCATTAAAAAAAATTAAAAACAGTCTTCATGCACTGTTGCAGTAAGAGGAAACCCACTCCGATGTCGACATTCTCTCTGACGATGGTGGTGAATTATGATTGATTGAAAGTTTGGTGTGTGTACCAATCTAGGTCGGCAGTCACTTAGACAACGGTATTGAAGTGTGGTCGCCAGAAAGCTTGGCGATAAAATCAGAGAAAATAAATTCACATTGTTACAAATTTTAAACCAATTATGATAAATTTCACATGTAAACATATATAATATACAACCATAGCAATATTCATCACACATCAAAATACAATATTCGCATTCCATAACCAATAATTCATGTGATTACACAACAAAATACATTTTCAAATTCCACAACCATTTATGTAACTATATCGATTTTTCCATGTATAAAAATAAATAATCTATCAAATAAAAACAATTACTCTTTCAAAAAATAAAAAAAACATAAAATCAATTACCTGGCAACAAGAAAAGGCATGCTTCGTCTCCACCCCCTCTCTGCTTTCGTATCGGTATTTTATTATTATTATTATTTTATGGTATTATCTTTTCTCCTCATGTATAACTTTTAAAATTTGGACATGTATTTTGTAGTGTAGTAACATATATGGTTGGTTATAGAATGCTGACGTCGTATTTTGATTTGTTATAAATGCAGCAATGATTGTCTATTCTATGTGTTTAAATATGAAATTTGTCATATTTGGTCTGAAGCTTGTAACAATATAAATTTATTATTTCTAAGTTTAACCCGTCAGGTCTTCAGACGACACCATATAACTCAATTAATATAAACATTAATCAAATATCAATAAAAAAATAAATATTTAGAATCATATGAATTATTTCATAAAATCAGATTTAAAATCAAAACATTCATCTCAATATTCACACATTAGGAAGAGAATAAGATATCAGAAGAGTTAATCCAAGCATACCCTATCAAACCCTAAACGAGAGATCTTTGAAGATGATTTTACTAATAAGAACTTTGATTTATGAAAACTCAATATAATGATCTATCTCCCTTCCATTTATAAAATCTACCAACACAATATTCAACATGTTAAGAAGAGCATAAAATATCATACAACTCAATCAAAGTATATTTGATCAAATCAAATACAAGAGATTTTTGAAGAAAGTAATACGAAATTCACATGAAAGGTTTCAAAAGAGAATTGATGGAGAAATTGATACTCAATAAAGCAAACAATATGAAGAATTCAAATCTAAATATAAGATCATAAACTAGCATTGCATAATTTCATCTTCAACCCTAGTTGAAGATTTAGAAACTAAAAGACATGATCAAACTAAAGAAAAGAAAAATAAAAGAGATCATATTATTGAAAAATTCTAAAAATAAAAACTTCTCATTTGGTTGTCCCTCTCTTCCTCTTTGTTGATTTATTAATTCATTTGTTCCTTTCATATGTGCTCCTTTTATAGCCTCCAGCCCCTTGAATCTCAACCATTTATTTGTAATATATTGGATGGTTAAGATTGGGTAGTTAAGATTGACCTCAACCTTCCTCATATGAAGTTTAGATTTTATTCCCGCAATTGATTTTCTACAGAATCTTCGAATGGATTTTTAACCTCGAATAATGTGAATTACGAAATCTTCATGAAATAATGATTTGTAGATCTTGAAATTATCTTTCGAACGCCATATCATGAGCATAGATCTGATACTTGAGGTAAAAGTTATGGCCAAAACAGTGGGACAGATTTTGAAGAATATTTGAATTTTGGATCTTCTAGAAACTCTTGATTCTCCTTTATATTTTTAACTGACATATCTTTTGATTTATAGCATATCTTGTATTGATAATCATCATTTAACTCAATTACCTGCAACAACATATGAATTATGAATATTAGTTATTATTATACATAAAATTAGGATATAGAAAATTAGATTAAGGGGTTCAAATGTATAATTAATATGCTTATCATAGACCCACTACTGTGAATGACAAGGCCATAGAGAAGATGTACGACGTTCATAAGATGTGTGGGGCCATGGTTGTCGAGATCTTTGTTACCCTAAATGATGGACAAAATTGTGGTGAAGATGCAAGAATAAGGTAAAAAATGTTATAGCCATTTCATAGAAATTGTATTAATATACACATATTACTAATAGTGTACACAGACATAGATAATAGTGTACATAGAAAAATATAACAGTGTACACACAAAATTATTTTTACACATAAATTTAGAATGGAATGTTGTATATATTATTATACCTAATGTATCCCATCAACGAAATAAATTGTAAGATGTCCAACATAATCCAAATGAACATGACAAATACCTCCGTTTCCAAAAATCAGTCCAGGGAAAAAGAAAAAAAAGGAGGATAGAGTTGTAGGCAGATCTAGATGCGATAGCCCACAATCGATGTTCAAGGTGCAAAAGATTTAGATATAACAGAAAGACATGTAGGAATTAAGTGACCTTTGAAGAATGATGTATTTTATCGAAAGTTATAAACATCTGTCTTTGTTTAATACTTTTGTATTTGGTACGTGTGAACTTAAGTTACTAGTATGTGAGAACTTCATGATGTATGAATAATATGAATGATTTATTCCTGCATGTTTAAATCTATATCTATGCTTATTTTTTGTAGTGCATTATTAATGTACACATAAAGCATAACAGTGTGCACTGTGCATAATAGTATACACACTGTGCATAATAATGTACAAAGTGAAACACACTGAACCTGTAACATGAATAACAGTGTACATAGCGCGCAACACAATGTAACACACAGAGTCTATAACAATGGAACACACAGAGCCTGTAACACACAATTTACACACTATACATAAAAGTGTACACAGTGCAGTCCAGAGAACTTGTTTAAATTATAATCGTGACAGACATATTTCGAACATCACTTAAACCTGATATATAAAATATTAACCACAACTGTTTAAATGACCACCACCAATTTACAAAATAACCACAACGTAAAATTTACATTTGCTGTTTGAATGATCAGATTCTTCTTGCATTTTTTTTATCCGATCCTCACTCTCTCTTGCTCTTCGAATCACTTTGGCAGTATATTCCCCTCGGAATCTTGAAATATCTTTTTGCTCGAATTCCATGTTAGTCCCTTTTATGAGATACTCAATGTATTTGATAACAAACATGCTACACTCAACCCTAAAAATAACATAAATGAATATCGTATTACGTACTTGAGAACTTGAGAATGACAATATATCAATAACACTTACCCATTGGATTGTTGTGGGCATGGTTCATCCCTTATGATTGGCCAGTCAACAACATTGTGCATGAAATGATTAAGGTTAAAATACATTTTAAACCACCAAACCTATACATTGTGAAATCACATACATCAATATAGGATGCATACTAGCGAAAATGATATCTGATATGATTAATAGTGTATGTAGACATATAACAGTATACATGAGTAATATAATAGTGTACACTCATCAATTTGTCTATGGCGTGTGAAAAGCAGGAACATTTTTTATAGAATTGTACTCTATGAATATGTGGTTCTTCAAATCCACCACCAATAGATGCTAATGTTGGCACCCTTTGCTCTTAGAGTGGACAGGCATAAGAACCATGTTCGTGTTCTTCAATAATTTTGTGGTGTATCCATCGAAGAATCCAGACAAATTACTCATGCAAGCTTCAGCCGATGCGGCGTCCACTAACAGGGGATCATTGTTCTTCGAGGTGTTCTATACATTATGACAACAAAATGGTAGATGTTAGTGTATTATCGAACACGAAGTGATAGGATGATGAATTATGAATTTACCTGTGCCCACGAACACACATAAAACCATTTCTTTGGCGATGACTCTTCTTCAAGTATATTAAAAAATATATATTCAGAGCCTATCACAAGTGCAAACAATTAAATGATTTTTGAATGAAACCCAATTGCACACATATCTCAATTAAACGACTTTTGAATGAAACCCTAATATATATCCAGAGCCTATCACAAGTACAAACAATTACATGTGCCATCTTTCTCAAAGTGCATTGAAGTTATTTGTCTAAGTACACCCTTAATCATATTTGTGTACACTATTATCACCTTTAACCTTTTTTTTAATCAATTCAACATTTTGAATGAAACCCCAATTGCGCACATATCCCAAATGTAGACACATTTTCAACTCTTAATCCAAAACCCAACAAAAACAACCAAACTAAAAAAATCTCATCATTCCAAACCCAACAAAAAATCTCATAATCTAATACACTGTTATCGCATTTGAATGAAACCCTTAACCCATTTTTAACTCATAATTCAAAACCCAACAAGAAACAACCCAATTAAAATAATCTCAACTTTTTCATAAAAAATCAAACAACAATCTCATTCAAAGATTAACCAAAATAAATTTGTCTCATCCCTCCATTCTCAATCAATCCGAAACCAATCAAACAACCCATTTTTCATTTTATTAACAAAATAAAGGTTTTGTTGATCATAAATCAATAAAAAAAACCAATGTCCTTTAGTACCTTAGTAGGGATATGGCAGACGGCGTGGTCGACATCGATCGGGTGGACCGGCACCTCCTTCACTAATCGGACCAGGTAGACCAGCGACATGGAGGCGTTGGTGGATCTCATCGAGGCGGGGGCTGTTAACGTTAGTGGAGCTTGTCGAGGCAGAGGCGGTGTTGGTGGAACTCGTCGAGGTGGGGTGCCACCTCCTTCGTGGCATCGGTTTTTTTTTTCTTTCCGATGAAGCCCGCAATGCCTAGGGCTTAAGGGGGAGAGAAATGTAGAGATGGGTGCTTAAATGGGAGGGTAGAATAGGAATTTCTAACGTCTCTTAGTAGGTTTGTTAGTTAAAGGGACCCAAACATAATAGGTTCAGGTATTGAGGGATTTAAAGAAAACTTAAAACAGTCCATGGACTAATGGTTAATAGATGTGTATCCTGACCCCTAATTAATTTCCCCTTTTATTTTTGTATGCTTTAATATTAATTATTATTATATTTATTATGTCATAATGATGTTTACTCAACTCATTTTACAACCTAAATCACAGTCTCATATACTTTATTAGTCATCTATATTTACTATAACAAGGTATATACCCTATTAGAAATCATCACACATTTTATAAATGATTCCATGAGATTTGTTAAAGTAAATATATTAACTACATACCTTGTTAAATAAATTAAAACTAGTTTTCACCTACGCACGATGTGTGTAAAATAAAATAAATAAAATAATATGATATATTAATGAATACGTAAGCAAAAACTATCAAGAAAAAAATAAACAAAATAAAATATCCCATTGTAAAAAACCCTGTAATCCCAATTAATTCTTTTTATAATAAAATAAAATAAATGGACCCAACCCACATCCTTAGAACCCGCCAAATAATATGATATGTTAATGTTAATAAATCTTTAAGTTTTACCCACCAATAAAAAATAAAATAATATAAAATAAAAATATACCCATTCATAGATAACAATAGTTATCTATAGATTATTAAAATGCACATTAAAGCCATAATTTTTTGAAATTTAATAAAATTCGGTGAATATGTAATATAGTTCATTTTTAAATTAATTTTATTTAATTTATTGGAGAATCTAATTATATATAAAATTTATAAAATGTATCATCTAGAAATAATGATATAGGATAATAATAAAATTTAATAACAAAAAGTTACATACATTATTGGAAATATATGAAAGGGCATGTCTATCCCCACCAAGGGATTCTCTTAATCCACCATCAACAAAAAAAAAAAAAATCAAAACAGTGTTTAACTGTTCCTACTGATCTAGGATGATCGAACTTGGTTGTTATTTTAGGTTTTGGGCGACCGAACTTGGTCAAACAGGGTTCAGAACTATCTAATCCTTCCTGATCTCGTTTAACCTGGAAAATGAGATTTGAGAGGTCGACCAAATGTTGTCGCCATTGTAGGTTTTGGTCGACCAAATGTTGTCGCCATTGTAGGTTTTGGTCGACCAAACGTTGTCGCCACTATAGGTTTTGGTCGACCAAACTTCGTCGAACAAGGTCTAGAACTCCCTGACCCTTGCTAACCCTCGTTTGACCTAGAAAATGTAATTTACACCTCCCAGATCGATCAAATGTAGTTGCCATTGTAGGTTTTGGGGAGACCAAATGTGATTGAACAAGGTCCAAATTTTTTTGTTGTTTATGAACTTTATCACAAACCCTGTTCGACCAAGTTCAGTAGCTGAAAACCTAAAATAACAATCAAGTTTGGTCGCTCAAAATCTAAAATGACGATCACCTTCGGTCGACCTAGATCAGTGGGAATAGCCAAACACTGTTTTGATTTTTTTTTTGTCGATAGTGGGTTAAGGAAATCCCTTGGTGAGGATAGACCCGCCCAATCTGAAATCCATTAGTGGTTAGTGTTAGGCTAGGATCAAGTCCTAGCCGAGCCAGTGGGCTCATGGCTTGGGTGCATGAGGCACCCAGGTGCGACAGAGGGTCATTGTGGGTGCAGGAGACACCTTGGCGCGATAGAGGCTCTGGGCACCGATCCAGGTGGCACTAGAGGTTCTGGATTGATCAAGCAATAGCCGCGCTGGCTCAGGGACGTGGTCCTCGACGCAGCGGGCGCGCGCACATCTCGCGGAGCGTGGAACAACCTGACGCACATGCCTCGGATCTCACGGGGTGGGGCGCCAGTCGTGGCATGACGTGGCGCACACGCCCGGGGCAGATCCAGAATACGCGCAGATGGTTAACACACCCAGAGACGTGGACACACAGTGATGCTGAGCGGTTACGGTCATGCACACTTCTCAAGCTGGCGCACATATTAGCAAGACATGCATGAATCTCACGGGGTGGGGCGCCAGTCGTGGCATGATGTGGCGCACATGCCCGGGGCAGATCCGGAATGCGCGCAAGCGACCAGCGTGTCCAAGGACGTGGTTATCCAGCGAGGCGGAATAGTTACACACGTGCGCGGTTCTCGCGGGGCGAGAACAGATCGTGGGACAACGACGCGTTCGTGGACACTCAGCGTGTTCACGAACCGGGCAACTCTGCGCCCACGTGCAGAGTGGGGGAGTTGCCCAAGGCAGAACAAGTCACACCCCTTGTAACTCTATATAACTCCCAAGCCGAAGGTAATAGGGACATAGGTTGTAATCGTTGAGTGAATACAATATAAGAGTTCTGCTCACTCTTCTTGTGTGTCTTGTGTGTTTTGTGTGTTGAGCAACTATTGGGAGGCTGAACTAGTGTTCGGGAGCATTAATGCTTTGCAGGATCTGAGATAAATTTTGGGTCTCTAATTTTCCCCTATGACAGTTAGCATAATAATAGATAATTTTTTTTTTTTGAAAAGAAGATTTTTTTTTTAAAAATAAGAGTAGAGGACTGCTTTTTAATTTAAAACGGTCTAATTTTCATTTTAATAGACGTATCCGTTGGCAAGTCATTTGACAGAATAAATAAAAGGCGACGACTTTTATTCCTTCCCAACCTTTGGTCTTAAAGAATCGAATCAAATTCTTTCTTCATAAACAAGAAACAGAAAACCCAAAAATCCAGAGATCATCCGAACAGATCGATCGAACAAAATGGTCGCTCGCAAGTTCATCGTCCGCCACGAAGAATCCGAGTTCGACGTCGAATACGACACCGAAGACGGTCTTGAAGTACTCTCTCTCTCTCTCTCTCTCTCTCTTTCTGAAAAGCAAATCATTCGCTGAATTTGTCTCCATCAATTGATCTCTGCAGGTGCTCAAGTTCCAGATCTTCTCTCTCACGTCCGTCCCTCCCGAACAACAAAAGGTCTCTCCTTTTCCATCTCCCCTTCCATCGTTTCACTCTCCTTTTCGCTCCTCAAGATTCCATTTTGCTTAGATTTTGGGGGAGGAAGAGAACCGCCTCGTCGAGGAGGACTCCGACCTCGACGCGGTCTCCGAGAAGCTGAGGTTGATGTCCGTCACGGAAGAGGCCGGGAGTTCGCAAGCGGTTTCGCATACCGGGATGTCTGATGAAGAATTGGCGCGGCTTCTGCAAGTAATTGTCATTTTGAGGGTTTTTGTTTTGATTTTTTTTTTTTTGTGTTCTGGATTGAAGTTTGTCTTGCTTTTGCGAAGGCAGAAGAGGAGGCGCTTTTTTTCCAGCAGTATCGTGCGAGTGACAACAGGGAAGAGTTTGGGAGCAAGGTGCGGCCTTATGTCTCACAGGTTCTCAAGGTAATAATTTCTGTACTTTATTATTATTATTATTTTTTTAAATTTTCAATTTGTATTTTGAAATTTGCAATGGTGTGGTGTTTTATTTATTTACTTATTCCTTGTGGATTTTTGAAGTATGAGGATCCAATTCGAATAGAGGCGGCTCGTAAGACTGTCCCCGTTGATGAGTTGGAGGAGAAGGCTTTGGTTTCTCTTGCAAAGGTAAACCCCTTTTCAGTGGCTTATTTCTTTGGATGCATTTGGAAATAGGTTTGAAAAAACACACATTCCTTTTTACTGCCCAACTGCAGTCCCATATACGTCGTTAATTATCCAGTGAGGTAAATATCTCGTCAAATTTTTTTTTTTACACTTGCTAAAAATGAGTCCATTTAAGTCGAAGTGGAATGATATATACTTTTCATCCAAGTATATATCTCATTAGATGAGATTTACTATTTTAAAAAATTAAAACATCTGCGGATTGTCCGTGGGACTGCATTTGGGGCTATACCTAACATTATCCTTGAGAAAAAGTCTTTTCACTTAAAACGACTTTTGAAAATATCTTTTTAGGACACACACTTTTCTTAGGGCCGTTTGAAAACCCATTTGAACATGCTTTTGCTTTTGCAGAAATCAAACATCGCAAATGTGTTTCCAAACGGTTCTGAAAAAACATACTTAATTAAAAAGTTTGTTTTCATAAAAAGGATTAAAAGTTTGTTCCAGCTTTTAACACAAAAAAATGCTTTTTAAAAAGCAAATAAAATGAGCTTTTTATTAATCTACTTTATACAAAATTATACTTTTCAAATGGGTTTTCAAATGGCCCCTTAGATACCTGGAAAGCTTTTTTTTTTATAACAAAAATTGTTTTTCATTTTCATCAAAAGACTGGGGGCGTTTGGAAACGAATTTGGATATGTCTAAACACGTTTACGCTGCCTTTGTTGCCTTTAATTGTTTGTGGTTTTGATGAAAAGGTTCTTTCACTTTGCCCCTGTTTTACCTGACTTGTTATTAGATGGTGGCTTAAAATTTTAGCTGATGGGTTCGCAAAATGGTGAATTAGGATAAGGCATAGAACAATTATAAGTATTAGGGGATGATGCTATGCTCTCTGTTGCTGTATTCTCCTCTATTTGCAACCAACTATGATGCATATGGCAGATGATTTGCATTTCTTGTGAAACCCATAGTGGGATTAACAAACTTTTGTGAGTTTACAGAAGATGAAGTTTTAGGATTTCTTCTAATTGATGGTTTGCTATTCATTTGGTCTTATGGCTGGTGGAGGCCATCCTCATTGAGATGAGAAGAGAAATAGTAATTTTTGGTTGGGATCAATGCTTTGGTAGGGCTATTTAGACGTATAAGGGAAAAATAAGAGAAGGATATCAGATTTTATGTTTTTTTTTACTAGCTTCCCATGTGTGTTAGCTTTAACATAATTTTTTAAATTTTTTATGAGAAAAAGCTTTAACACAGTTAGTAAATTAGGCTTTCCTACTTGCCAACGAATTTGAGCCAAGGCATGCATAAGGCTCCACCTGCTCACCAAATGACCTACTAGATTTGTTTGGCGGGATAAATAGAAATAGGAAAATGACATCAAGTTGAGAGTTGTTAGTAAAAGTAATTCTAACCCATGATGAGTCATACTTAAATCCATGCAGATGGATTCAAATAAGTGCAATATGATCGGCTGATATTTAGTTGTGATTATCACAATTGCTGCTCATTTTTATGAGTGAGACAAATACTATGCCAGTCATCACATCTTTTGAAATAACATATTATCAGTCATAGGATCTTATAAAAATCAAACCAATGAGACTTAACTTTGAACAGTATTAATAATTGAATGTGCTTTCTTACTTTTGCTCCTGGGCATAAACCATTAGGCCCCCATTTTTTTATAGTGTGTATGTGTGGTTAACTTTTTTTGTCAATGAACAACGTTATCTGCTGTTTTTTTTCCCTAGAACTTTACTGTGATGCTTCAATAGCAAGAGTGACTTAGTCACTTTCTTTTCACCTTTTCTTTCAATAGGAGGGAAACTTCAGGCCTTCAAAAGAGGAGGAAGCTCATTCTTTCTTGCTGCAATTGTTGTTTTGGTTCAAGGGATCTTTCAGGTGGCATTGATTTCATTAATTTAGTAGCTGAGAAATTTGTTATCCAAAATAAATATTACCTATATATAAAGAGATTGACCAGATCAGTTTTTGTGGAATTATTTTTTTCTATATCATGCGGCATAAGACCATCCAGCTTAGTATCAGCTCTTAATCATTTTCATTCAACTAAAATGGTACACAATGCAAGGATATTTGGGAGAATGTTGCATTATTCAACTAGGCAATAAACCATTATCTAAGCCATATAAGTGTAGAACAGTATGACCAATAATATTTCAAGAATACACATCAACTAAAACATTACATGATCTTTCTTTTGTATTTCTTGAGGAAGGGTGTTGTTCACTAGGTTTTACTAGGGAACCGAAAAAGCGACAACTGGGCAGAGGCCAAAAAAGGAAGAGAAAAGGAGAGAAAAGAAACCTGGAAAAGGTACACGGGAGCCCTGAACATGAGGGGCAGGACACCAGAGACATTCAAACCCAGATACAAGAGGGTTTCCCATCTGTATTTTGGTCCTTTGGGTGTAATCTCCTAATCGGCTTGTATTTTTCTTCATTTATTCTTGAATGAAGATCTCTCGTCTCCTTTGTTTGGGGGCTTTTTAATATAAGTGCCTATTTCCAAAAAACAAAAAGAGGGCTTCCCATCATACAATATAAAGCTTCCATGCCTCTCAATATTGACCTTTCAGCCTTCAGGATGGTCATTTTTATGGAGGAACAGGTAAGAGTCTACAACCAAAATATTTTATTGAATCTCGGATAAACCCCTTACAAGGGACATATGCCATTGAAGAAAAAAAAAAGATGAGAAAAGATACCTAAGGATAGGGAAATAGAGGATACCCCCACTCCACCCCAACCCACCCCACAATGGGCTTACCCTCCAATGTGATTACTAAAGAGGCTCCAGTACAGTTACAACCCTAATCTTTAGTGAACCTGGTCACTGAAAAATACAATGTGAAAACCAGTCTTCTTAACCCAAAATGTATAATTTTTTTTTCCAAATTTTGTCTAAATAGGCATCTATAAGGCACCTGTTCATAATTTGAGAATTTACCTAGATGTAGATGGAGGCCTACATACTTAAGAATTGCTCAATTAGCTCTGAGGGCTCTAGATTGTTGTCCAAAAGAGAACTCCTGTAGAAATTGATATTCAACCTGAAGATTAGTTCAAATAGTTGAGGACAAGTTTCAAATAGTCTTCATTGTATTTAGACCTATGACTTTGGCCACATGGAGTTTGGTTAATTTAGGAGTCTCCAGAGCCACTTTCCTATCAATGCAGTCATATATTTTAGATGATCACTCTCGGACATCCATGTTCCTTTTTGTATAAACCACTCGTTCACTCACCCTGTTTTTTTTGGAGCTAATATAAAAGAGTCTCAGTTCAGTAATATATGAATATTTTGGTTAAAATAAAAATGGACTTCCATTCAACTATGTTCAACTATTTTCATATAGTAACATATGTTTATTTTGAGATAATACTGCCATATGTTTATTGCAATCTGACTTTTTGGTTATTTTAGGTAAAATTATTTGTTTGTTCTCAAATATTGTTTATTTTTTTTGTAGATGGGTTAATTCACCTCCTTGTGATGGTTGCGGTAGTGAAACAAGTGGGATTGGTATGGGCGTTGCACTTCCTTCTGAGATTCAGTTTGGAGGTTTGCGAGTTGAACTTTATAGGTGAACTAATATAGCACAAGCTATACATCATCCTTCCATTGTCTTAATATTTTGTTTTTTTCCCAAACTTTTGATCCATTTCTATCATTTTTATATCTTATTACTATAATTTGTTATTTCTATCATCTTAATTTCTGTTCATGAAGTTGAACTTTGACGCCTGATCTACTGGGTAGATGAGACATCTACCAGCTGATCTTTGCATTTGGTTCAGCGAGGGGAAAATTGAGTACTGAAAGGCGAAAATCAGAGCAGCCAGGGTATCACCCCAGTACAGGATACCCCCCTACACCATTCGAAATTCAGTCAAATCTTTAAGCATCCCTGGATTAGGCAGAGGGTATAGTAAAAAAAGGATCGATGGTGATTATGGAGTACAGAGTAGTATCATCTGGACAGAAGGCTGCACAAATAAAGGAAATCCAATTTATTGTTTAGATTCCCAGTGAACATCAGGCTGATAATCCCGTGAGCCTGTGACACACTTCTGGAAGATCTTTGTTAGACTAGGGGGGTCTTTTTCATTGTCTATAAAAATTATTGTGTATTTGTGAAAGGTCATCAATCAAGATTTTAAAATTTGGTTGTCAGTTCATTTTGTCACAAGAATGATTTGATAGAATATCATACCATACAATTTGATCTAATAATTGATATGGACATAATATATCAACCAAAATGAACAATACTTCAAGATTCCTTAAGAAAGACATAGATGCTCTTCTTTATTCTGGTTTAAATTATTTTAAACATAAGGTTAATATGTGTAATAGTACTACTCTTTGCATGACTTTACTGTGTTTCAATACTTTCTAAGGTTGGCAACAGAATGGAAGTGAGATTCTGGATTATCACTTGTGAGTGGCTATCAAATCAGAAGCTTGTTGTAGATTTTCCTAGGCTGCCTAGATCGGCTTGGACAGAAATGACATGATCTGGCATGTGTATCTTTTAAGTGAGGGTGGTTCATTTGATGTGTGAGGCTGAAGAGAGATCTCATTGATGAAGAGGGTTCAAGAAGTCAGCCGAACATATTCTTAGAAAAGTGACTGATTTGGATTCCTAGTGAAGAGAAAGGGGATTTAATGGGGTCTCCCCTTCATTTTCTTTTCTTTTCTTGTCCTCTTCCTTCCATGATTTTGTAAGGCAATCCCGTCTCCCTCTTTGTTTGGGGGCATCTATTCTAATGCAATCGCTCCTGTCTTCTTTTGAAAAAAGAGAGGTTGCATCTAAAGAAACCAAAGGTAGAGAGGCATGCATGAAGAACACTTTGCTTCCAAGATTGTTTGAGCAGTGCATCCTTAGCATGAGATCGGAATTTTGTTAGGTGATGGGAATTGTCAGATGATCATAGGCTGAACCATGTATTAAGAATTATTCTCTAATGAGGCATATGTCATCAGGAGGGCACACAACTGATTCCTGTTGTTTATACAATTAAGACGATGGCTGATCATATCCAGATTTGAATAATTGAATCTGATAAAGATAGCAAGGTTTCCATTTTCAACTTTTTTGTTTTGCAGTAACTCTACTTGAAAATAAAACTTTTGAAAGTTTCTATATTCTTCATAAATTAGGCCAAGGCCAGTAGAGATTTCTCCAATATTCAGTGCTAGACCAGGCAACTGACAGATCATGTATCATCTTAGACTAACATCAACAAAGGAACTTGATAGCATATTCTATAGATCCTAATTGAATGTTGAGGGCTTTCAACTCTTTTATGACCTCTTTTGAACATGTCTATCAAAATATCTAACTTTGTTAGGATGCAAAACAGGGTGTAAATGGGAAACAACTTAACGACAGAGTTCTTGCCTCATTTTAGCTAGAAGACTTGAAGAGTCATCCTTTTTGTCTTTTATATTGATGTTTTCTTGTTCTTCGAGTGTTTTCCAAAATATTCATTTTTTTTCGAGAGTTTATTGGAACAGCCATCATGGATGGTTAAGACATCATGTTGTTCTTCACATATCCTTTATTATCTATGAATTAATAATTTACAAAATATAGATTTACTATACCTTTGATACCTATGCCATAAAATTTTTTGCTCATTGTATCTACATCATACCCTCCTTTTCACTTGGAATGATACACATACATGCTTATGTATCCGTGTACTCACATGCATGCACTGACAAATGTAGGCATCTTTGTCATCATTGGTTATTCTCAAGTTAATATTGGCAATATCCAGGTGCAATCGGTGTTCGAGAATCACCCGCTTTCCACGGTACAATGATCCATTAAAGGTATTTTCTTTTGATGATTTATGCTACATTAATGAAAGGATGTAAACATAGACCTCCCACAATACGTATCCAAATACGATATGAAAGATAGCTATGTAGCAAAACAAAGACAATAAAATCAAGAAAAAAATGATAAATGTGCGAGGTCACAAATTGTTTTTTTCTTGGATCTAGCATCTTACTCTTTATCAGCAGATTTTTTTGTGTGCATTGGATGTGGAAGCGCTCCAGATTTCCTCTGAGAGATTGAGCAGTCTCCATGATCCACCACTATGATTTTACATCCGTCTTAGCTAAAATTCTCTTCTGATGAATTTCCTATTCGTAATAGTCACCCTGTTTTTCTTTTCTTGTTTTTTTTTTGGGAAGCTATAATTTCAGACAAGTGCTTAGTTCTTTTATAGATCCCATGATAGGTGCATAGAAAGTTTCACACAGTTTCTCAATCAGCCCTGAATCCTCCCATGCCAGGTTGTCCAGGATTTCCAAATGATCAATCATCCAACAAAATTTTTTTTTCGCCCTCTCCTTCTCAAGTTGTTCGATTTAATATTTTTTTCTTGGTCAATATTGATGCCTAACATGCTTATTTCCTTCCCACTTTGTCAAAATTCATTGTGTGCTGATCCCATCTATTTTTAGATACCTCTTCTAAAGGTGTACTGTCTTTATGATTTCCTTGTAAATTGAGCAATCATCTTTTTCTTATTAAAAAATCTCCTTTTCATTCCTTTCCAGATGACTCACCATATGCATGGTAGCATTGACTCCGTAAAACCATCCTGCCCCTTATGTAGCATTCCATTGTGCTTGGTTGAGATTAACAAATTCTCCTAGTGTATCCATTTCATCGAACGACACACCATATCTTACAAGCTAATCTTCATAATAGTAAATGATTTACAGTTATCCCTTATTTTAGGTAGAAGATGCAGGCGTGTGATTTTTCTCACTAGTTTTAGCCATTCTAGGTAGAGTATCATGCCTCTCTATGCGGGTTCCTTTATACCAGTGGAATAGATTAGGTTACATAATTCCAGGAGGGACTTGTAATACCAATACCAGCTTATTCTCATTTATTTTATCATAGCTATACCCACTTATTTCTTGCAAACAAACATGTTTTTGGGCTTATTCACCCCTATTCCATCCTATTTCTCACCTATTCCGCTACACAAACAAGGGCTTAATGTTATTGTATCAACCCTTCAAGAGAATGATAAAAAAATTAGGTGATTTTGGCCTAGGGCTTAAAATGTCCTCCATGTCAATTATCCGGTTTTCTCCTTGTTAAAGAGGTCAAATCCAACCGTGCGCTAGAACAACATATAGGGAGGATTGGAATGTGTATTTTTTGGAAGGTATACGGTTGCTCTATCATGGTTGATCATTGGACAATATAAGATGGAAGAAAGTTCATAAATTTTTTCTAGTGCAATTAGTTTGTGAGGCGCATGAAGAACGAGACAAAGACGAATACCATCAACTTTGCAAAAATAACATTCTAACGAGTTCCTATAGAGCTTTGTCAGTCCATGTGGAAGAAGAGAAGTAATTTTCAAAAAAAATAAAATAAAAAAATATTCCAAACAATAAAAAAATCCCAAATCTCATTCCTCGTCAATGTCACCTTCTTGCTTCAGCGTGGACCTCTTTCCTTGTGTCTTTCCGCATTTTTTTTTAAGAATCTAAATGTGGTTGTTTCCATTGAGTCATTTGAACCTCCAAACTTACTAGGTTATATAAGATATTTCCCTTAGCCAAGCCTCTTTGAATTATATTTGAGAAGTGGCTTTCCCAACATATAGTGCGCCTAACCTAGACTTCACAATCCACTAAGGGGAGCAGTTTTTCTGTATTTAGCTGAAAATTTAACAACATTACTTATTATATATTATAATTTCTAATATTTAATTTATGTGTTTTGAGATTATCTTTATTTTATGCAGCTTTTGGAAACAAGAAAAGGGCGTTGTGGGGAATGGGCCAATTGCTTTACATTTTATTGTAGGGCTTTTGGTTATGATGCTCGTCTGGTTAGTAATCAATTGGAGACTAACTTCTTTATGATGTGCAACTGTTATTTCCCTTACACAAACCACGTGCTTAAGCTTTGAATTTGAAGTTTAATTGATTTTTTTCTACTTGATCAATGAATGCACAAGAGCATGATTTTTTTTTTATAAAATTGACCAAATTAGCAATGCATTTTCCTGCAGTAGTCCATTTTTTTTTTTGCAATATTATTTTATTTATTAAAAAACTTCTATTGGGATGATATTCATTGTGCAGTATAACTAGTTATCCATTCCTTGCCATATTTCTTCTTGTATTATGATACGCAGTCGTGCTCTAGATTATGTTTACTAGCTTAGTTCTTTAGGCGAGCTAGCTAGTTTCCTACTCTGAACTTTCTATAAAATAAGATAGAGATGATATTTGTATTAAAATTGATAAAGGAAAACTTGTTTCTCAGATTTTGATTCAAAATTACTTTTTTATAATCGTCTCTACATTTTGTGGAGGATTGAAAAGTAAATTAAAATATCTCTTCAACATAATACTACAAGTCAGGGGATCATACCCCACCATGCCAATTGTGCACAGGATGGCACCGATTTTCGAAAAAAAAATGAAACGGAGATTTCATGATATTTATAGCATCATATAAGATGATTTTTCTTGACATTGACTACTATCTTTTTATGGCATCATTCACATTTCACAGTGCTTTAATATTTAATGAATTTTATTCCTTTTCATATAGTCTAATTTTTCTATTGATATCTGTGTGGGTCATAGGATAATTAACTATCTAATTATCATAATTTGCATGGCCTCATAGAAGATTCTTCATTTTTTTGCTTGAACCTTTTTTTTCCAACATTTTATGCCTTGCACATTTGTATGCTTGTAAAAATGCTTTACTTAAGCAGAATCACGTCTGTATTCTTGTCGATGTTGGAAATGTTAATTAGCTCTGAGCATATGATTCATTGAAAACATCATATATGTTTGGCAGTAAAGATGAGTTGTTCATAATCTTGCTCTATTTCCAGATTTTGGATTTCACAGATCATGTCTGGACAGAGTGTTTTTCACCTTCTCTAAAAAGGTATTATATGTGTTCTTCGTAATTTATTTGTTTCAGAACTGCATCATGTGGGTGTTGGGTTTTTTTCAGCCATGTTTTTCATATACTATCTACATTGAGACATCAATTTTAATTCCACATCTTCTTGTCCAAAATTGTAGTCATCTGTTATTCACAAATCAATAAATGAATTAAATATCATCAATAAGGTGGACACATCAATTTCTTAATTCTATCCTGGTGATAATATATATTTGGTCCATTATTGAATATATGTTTTGATATAATTCATGTAGATGGATGCATTTGGATCCATGTGAAGCAGTATATGATAATCCATTGTTATACGAAAAGGGGTATGTTCTTGTGCATATTCTTTTGATCTTCTTTTAATATATCTACTACATTGATAGTTTTGATATTTGTAGACAAGTTCATTTATGCTTTCATACTGTACTCATTGTATTCCGTGCATTGCTTTTAGTTGGCAAAAGAAACTTAGTTACGTAATTGCCATTTCAAAAGATGGGGTACTTGATGTTACAAAGCGTTATACAAGAAAGTGGCATGAGGTATCTGCATATTAATTGTAGTAGATATATTATTCTTATCCCATCACTATACTTTCTCAAAGAAATATGTGTTTTATTGATTACAACATCACTGGGGGCAGGTTCTGTCTAGACGTAACATTACGATGGAGGATACTGCGTTATCTGTTCTTTCAGATATAACAAAAGAATGTCGAAAAGGTTATACGGCTCAAGCCATTTCCATGCTTGAGCAGCGAGATAAGAAAGAAATAGAAGATTTAGAGAGAAATCTCCATCTCCCAGATGATGCATCTATATCATTGCCTGGTAGACAAAGTGGCGCTAAGGAATGGAGAATAGCAAGATCTGAATATTCCACAGAGGAGGAAAGGTCTTTGAGCAATTCATTGTGTCCTGTCCGAACTTGTGTGGATAATCACGTTGGAAGCATTTACAATGCCTTTTCGGGTCTTTTATCTCACATGGGAAATTCTGGTCTCTCAAAGGATGAAATACTTGAAACTCTTGATTTCATTAGGAGGCTGCTAGTTGATCTTAAAAGTGCCCCATTCAAAATGAGGAAAGCATCCATAACTTCAGATGTACTGACTTCTCAGCATTTCAAGCATATAGCCTCCTCTATGGATGAGTTACTTTCTTCTCTTTCTCTAAAAAAGGAGATGGAAATTGATGGGCGAATGTTACATCTTTGTTTAGCTGCAGAACCTGTTCAAACCTCCATAGCCTTGCCCGTGTTTCTGGATATTCTTACTGAAATTATTGAAGAACTTAACAAGGTCAACAACTTTGATAGTGGTGTGCTTTTAAAGTTCTTGAAGTTTAACAGAATAACTTCTGGTGAGGTCCTGGCAAGTGGTGAAGAGATCCCTTTTGGAATTGTAAGTTGCTTAAACATGGAGCTTAGTTTGCTCTGTGAGACAAATAATGTGAATTTTCTTGGAGATACGTTAACAAATTGATTTAAATGCCTCACCTTGAATTTCAGGCTACATCAGCATTTGATGGTGTACATGCATCTAAATGGGAAGAACCAAATGGAGCAAAAGGTATTACATAGTTATAGACTTATAGTTGACCTTGCATGATATCTTCAACAATTTAGTTGTCTATCATTTTTGTCCAACTGTTGGATCATTTATAGATTGTATTTTTCTAATCACATCCCTTTTTAATGAGGTAGCTTGATATCATGTGTCTTATTTGTCATTGTGCTATAAATGGATGCTCAAGAAGGCCTTGTATCAATATCCACAGAGTACCTTGTATTACTAGGCTAGGTAAATTCTTGCCTTAAGCATGACAACTAAAATATAATATTCTACAACTTTATGCCCCTTTCATCTCCTTGTGAGCATCTATTTAGCCTCCATGATTGAAAACACTCATCTGATTATGTACTATATTTTGAGGAAGCATCCTCTACTATATGTTGGATCCATGTTTGACATCCTCGCTTGTGTTGTTCCTTCTACCATGTCTAAGTACTGCAGATAGTTGGGCCATGCCTTTAATTTGGTGGCTCATTGTCTACTGTCAATTTTTTTAATTGGATCTGTTAAGCACATGTAATACTATCAGCTTTAGATGAAAAAGAGAGAAATTCAACTTCCTTATGAGTCATGTTCCTGAATCTGTTATCCTAGAAGAGCATGATTGAGAGGAAATACTTCTTTGAAATTGGTGGTTATACCTGGCTATCTGAGGATGAACAAAGTTCATGATCGGCCTTGAGAGAAGCAAATTGTATATGATAACATGGATGATCGTCCTTTGTGTCCATAGAAATAAATCGTAAGATTGTTTCCCATTTTTCTGCAACAAGATAAGCATTCTCATCTGGCTTTGGTCTGAGATTAGGATGAAGATCCCTTTATGTTATTATGCTCCGTATATAAATTGACATAAATATTCTCATTCTCATCTCCATGACTTTAATGTGCTGTTAAATTTCTCGACAATGGTGGAACTGGAATTCTTATTCATGTTTGGATGATCTTTGACTGGGTTTAGTTAAATGCTTATGTATTGGTTCGGATCCTTAGTTTTGTGGATTTCAGAATTCCAAATAGAACAAGGTTCTCTACGAATTCCTCACTTTGGTAGATTCTTAGATAGTATATTTTATTAAGTTATTAACTATAATATCTTCTACTTTTGGCTATTTTGTATCTATTTATCTATTTGGGGGGTTGGGGTGGGAGGGTCTGTCATTATTGATTAACAGTTCCAATTCAAAATATTTGATTAATTCATATATTTGATGGATAATTCAAAGGTACGTGACTGTCATCTCTCCACATATCCATAGTCCCATATGAACACGTCTCTTCTGATTGGGGCCGGTGATCTTTAGTGACTTTCACTTGATATCCAATTTAAAGTCTTGTAGCCCAAGGATAATTACTTTAATCTTCGGTATTCTAGTCCACTTCATCAATGTCCTCTGGAAGAAGATTAACATGTATACAGTTAATATGGGGCATTAGAAATTTTGATCAATTGTAACAATATTTTTTAAAACTTTCACAATTTTACAATGACTCTGTTATTGTATGTTTTTTTTAATAATATTCTGATTATAATTTCTTGACACTGATTTAGCATGCTATATCCTTACTTCCAGGATGTTGGCTTATATATAAAGTCATGGATGGCCTGATGCATGAACTTGAAGGATATGATTTGATGTCAGCCAATGATGTCCCGGAAAGAGATCCCATGGATTGGTCAGTTTTCTCACCAAAACATGTAGTTATAAATTTCATCTTATCAGTAGCTATTTTGTGTTTCTTATGTTTGTAGTTGACTTACTTTAGCTAGCTTGAAATGTTTTACTGATTCAAATTTACCAAGTTATGTATAAGAATTTAATAATTCAGTAAAATAAATGAGAAATATAAAAAACTTCAAAATTTTCATAGCATCAATTGGTCAGCAATGTTCTTGGTGTACGTATAGAAATACAAATAATTTTTATTTGTAGGTATAATATAGAAATGCACCAAGATTGGTTTTTAAAGTTGATTCCCTCTGTGGTATGTATCCATACTGTTTACGTTCTTTCAAGGATGAATTAAGCATCTACTTTCCACAGTCACGTCAAACATCCGCCTTTATTTTCTCTCCTATATTATAGGTATCATTGTCAAGTAAGTTACAAATGAAGCTCCACACCTTGCAAATGAGGACTTCCCTATTTTATCTTAGGTTTTCACTTGTAATTATCCCAAATGGGATTAATCGTTGCGTACTTGTAGGCTTGCACTGATGCTTGACTAACAGTTATTTTTAAGGAGCCACCTTCCTCTTCCTGGGCAAGTGTGATGTTTCAGTTGTCTTTTTTTATTTTATCTTGTTGATTGTGAGGGATGATTCCGTTGTTGGCCTGGTCATCGAAGAACTATAGGCTTTCTTTACTGAATCTTTTTTATTATTGTCCATTCAGTCCCATTCTAAACCCCAACTTATCAACCCACCACGCCCTGTCCCCACCTCTCACCCCTGTCGAACGTTTCGAATTTTCATTTTCAGTCAGATTATCCCTTATAAATTTGATTTCATTAAAGCATCAATTTGTAGACAGATTGATAAAATCTGCAATTCAGGCATACCTCTGACATTCATGTTGACTTGACTCTGGTCTGATGACAGAACACTTTTCAGTTATCATTTTTTGTTCTTATATCAGTCAGTGTAGTCCAAATTGAGGGAATGCTATATATTTCAAGCCTGTGATAACACTAAACGATTTCCTCCCCCCCCCCCCCCCCCCCTTTTTTGAACACAATTGGTAGGAAAAATACCATCAAGTATTATTAATAGATTGGGGTATGTTCCACACTAAATGATGACATACCTTTTGATGATACCCTAAATAATTTCTTTTAAATAAGAGATTAGAACAAATAAACCACAATGATGAGCAATGACAGACATTTTGATGTTAATTATTTTATGCTGCTTGCAGACATAAAGTTTAAATATTGAAAATTTTTTAGATTAGCAGAAAGCAACTTCTGATAACATATCTATTTTTTTGTGCACAGTTATCATCATCCAACAATATATATATATATATATATATATTATTTCAATTGTTCACCTTCCAGTATCATTTATTTGTAACCCTAACTAAAAAAATGTTCTTGTGCTCATTATGGTGTTTAGGGTTCTTGAAGGAAGCGATGATGGAGGAGCCAACTGGAATGTTTTGGACAAGCAATCATCACAGATCTTTGGGCAGCGTTTTGAACGGAAAATGTACAAAATAAATTCATCAGCACGGCGCGCGTCAAATGCATTCAGGTCAGTATGTTTTAATGATTATGGTGATATTCTTCCAAGTTCTTCTCATCATCTTAATTGACTTCTGAGAAATAAAAAACTTACAGGTTTAGATTTCTCGCAGTTCGAAATGGGAAAGATCAATCAAGATTTCAAATTGGTAGCATAGATCTCTATGCCAAAGGTACTTAGTTTTCTCCCAAAATAAGATGATGAAAGCTGAATGGTAATTTATGCCTGTAATCATACAAATTCATAATGTCATTACAAATAATTCAATCCCACTCATTCAAATAATATTTGAGGTTTTATGTGCTCGGGACACGGACATGGAATTGATGCTTCTTTCTGTGTGATTTTTAAAATATTTTTGGATAATGTTAGGAACAACCCCTCATGCAGCCCTACGTGTGGTCCTCACGCGCTTTGATATGTTTTTTATTTAAAATGATGTCTACACTTCAATGACTGTATGTGGACCTACATACAGAACATGTAAAAAAATACATGCATCAGCATATACCTCATTTGAGATGCGAGACTACACGTGGGATTGCAAATAAGAGCTGTGTGTAATAGTGCCCTATATTTTTTTTGTTTCCAAAATAGGATATCCTAGAATTTTTGATAATTTCAATTCTGAGGTAGGAATGGATGGCCAGGAGAGTTCAGACAGGAGACAAGTCTTATGGCTCTACAAGAAATTGATAGCAAAATTTATGACCTGGTTGTGGGGCATGATATGGCAATAAGCCGTGGTCCACTTTGAGGAGTTCCAATGGTGTTTTCCATGGAAATTTGTGGAATAACTGGATCATTATGGGGTCTCTTCCCATATTTTTATGTTTGATTGAACTCAACCATTGTGGCTACAAATGCCCATATTGGAAGTATTGCCTTTGTTGCTAAACTTGAATGATCAAACTGTGTCAGCATCAATTATAAATGATTTCATACAGGTGGGGTGGATTCTTCTTAGATCACTTGAGAAGTCTCAATAGTTTACCTGCCTCACCGATCACAGGAACAAAATTTATTTTTGATTGCTATTACGCAGTCTCATTTATAGCTTCACGTGCAATCCTTATCAACCGCATCATTAGTGCTTAATGCTTTTTACAACATTGCATATGTTCAACAAGGAATATACCGCCCCCAAGGCTTGCCTGGTTAAAAGGGAGGTCTTGAGTTCGAGTCTTGGCGCTGACTTACCTACTTGTTTGTTGGCGATTATTCGAAAAAAATTTCCGTGGGACCGGGGCAAACAGGCAGAGGTAGCTTTTCCAGCTCGACCGTAAGGTCAGCCACGGGGAGTCCTTCTGATAAAAAAAAAAAAGAATATACCTTAATGAGACATGTAATTTTGTACTTCTTGAGGCTTAGAAAAAGAATGTAAGAATGATTGTTAGACAACGCTCAATGAAAAAGAATGCAAGATAAGGGTCATCATTTGACCCGAAGCTCGAAAGCTCAGCCCACCCATTTGACATGTAGGCCTGAGCGTGAGCAGGTTATGCCCAAGATTAAATCTTAAAAAGGCATTGGTATGCTGAAGACACTTGTGCAGTCATTCTTATAGTCTCTGTTTGGATAGCGGAATTGAGTTATTCTAGATAGATAACTATGCTAGTATAGATAACAAATCTACATGAATAAGAGATTTTCTGTTTGATTGTGTTTTTTTTTTTTGTCATTGGAAAACATAAGAATAAAGATTGAGTTGTTTGGTTGATAAAGAATAAAATATAAATAAAGTGTAAAAAAGTTGATTTGACATGTGGGCCCATGAGAATAGATAAACTGAGTATAGCTTATCCTAGGGGTTACTTAAAATTATTATACTCTCTTATACTCATTTAAACTGGCTTAGTAATACCAAGTTATACCCTGTAAACAAACAATCATTTTCTCTATCCATTTTTATATCACCCTTATACTACCCTTATACTCGTTTATTCCGTTTCCCAAACGGGGTGATGTAGTATACACACCAAATCATCATCTTTGCATATAAAATCATCTAATGCATTATATACTAATTTATGGCGGTTTATATTTTATTACAAAAGGATATAAAAATGTGCACATTCGTTCATGTACTTCATTTTTTTTAACAATATATACTCCATTAGATGAATTAAAAAAAGGGAAAATGACAAAAAAAATCTTCTAACAGTTTGAAATACCCAAGTTAGCTATTTTTTAAAATTATACATAAAAAAGTCTCATTTCAAAGTTTTGGAAATACAAAAGGCTAATATGTACTTATGTAATTAAATCTTTAATATTCTTCTTTATTTTATACTAAAAACTTATTTTTCCTACAAAACAACAATATTTTTATACATGATGAAAATCAATGCTCTTACAGGTTTTGTTATTACATATCATGCTGTGTGTTTCTTATATATATCTTACATGATATTGTTTATCTTTTTTCATTATGTATAATCATAATACGCAATTTAAATCTATGTTGTGTCCTAATATAACATATGATATTTTAGTATTCAAATCTTTATTCACATTTTTTATTTTTTAGCTATTTACATATTTCTATGATATAATTAATACATATCCATTTTTTTAAAAAAAACATCAATATTTAATTGAGTTCATTATAAAAAAATCAAATTATGTTGGTATATATTTCACAAAATCCACTTAATCACAAAGAATTTACAATAAAAAAAATTGACCTACATGAAAATGTGTGAAATATATTAATAAAATTAAGAGGGTGAAATATTTTAACAAAGTTAAGAGATATGAAATGTATTAAGGATTTAATTGTATAAGGGTAGATTAGTCATTTGTGTTTTTAAAATTATAAAATGAAACTTTTTAGATATAATTTTAAAAAATGGCTGATTTAGATATTTCTAACTTTTGGGAGACTTTTTAGTATAGGAGAATTTCTTTTAAAAAAATGCAAACCGTGTGTGACGTAAGAAAGAGTGACAAAAATGATTTGAGTATAGGAGAATGCTAGACTACCTCGCCTGCAGTCTGCACTTATTTTGATTATTAAGTATACATCAACTAATAAATTATATATATATTTTAAAATATAAGTATATACTCCAACGAATTGTATTGGTTCATTTTCAGAAAATGTGAAAAAATTTTAACCTTTGCCTAACGATGTGTATATACATTGCATGGATCTATTGTTAGAAAATGTGAAGTTTTTCTTCAACTATATGGGATTATAGGTAGGCTTGTACAAGGTATGTGTAAAACAATGCTCCTGATTATATCATTTCCTCACAAAATGTCTTTTATACATGGAAATGTAGACTCAGCCTCATTTCTAGCTCCATAGCGTTGTTCCCATTTTGATTTTTTAAAAATATAGTATAGGTGTAGGTGGCTAATGAGATATATTAAGGTTGTGAATAAAAGGGTTATGTAACAACATTCTTCATGTATATGGATAGGAAAATGATAAGATCCAGTCCCGTTTCTAAGCCTCAAAGGCGGTTCCTTTTTTATTTTTTTAAGAAATAATATACTTTATTTAAAGAGGTATGTACTTTTGTAAAAAAAATGAACTACATTATCTAATTAATTGTATATATATATACTCATTCATAAAATGTGCAAACAATTTCAACAAGGTATATATATCTAGTTACAGTGATTGCAGGTGGCTAATAAGGTATATGAGGCTATAAAATGGGTTAAGTATAACAATGTTGATATGGATAATGGTACGTACAACAACCTTCCTCTTTTCACGGGGGCTTTGACTCCTAGGTTATGTCTTCCGCTTGTCGACAAACTCTGGAAAAGGCTCCAACACTGGCATGGCCACTTGCTATCTATGGCTGGTCGTCTAGAGCTTGCCAAAACTGTGTTATTCAGCTTCCAAATTTATTGGTCCTCAGCCTTTGCTCTCCCGGCAGGTACTATCAAGCTCATGGAAAAACTCATTCGTAGTTTTATTTGGGGAGGCCCCTCCTTGAAAAAAATAGTTCATCATGTAAATTGGGAAACAGTCTGTTCACCAAAAATCGAAGGGGGTCTGGGACTTAAACGTATTGCTGTTTGGATGCAAGCTGCCTTAGGAGCTAGATTTTGGGAAGTGGCCTCTGGCATGGACTCCCTCTGGGTTAATTGGGTGAAAAAAAGGTATCTTTCGAAGCATAACATATGGGAAGTTGCTCCTTCGTCCTCGGGCTCTTGGATTTGGCCTAAACTTTTGAATGCAAGGACCTGGATTAAATCTAAAGTTCGCTACATCATCTACTCGGGTTCCCTTATCAAGGTCTGGTCTGATCCTTGGATCAAAGGCAGGTCCTTAATGGAGTGTACTCAATTCAGAGGTGCTGTGGACCCTCTTTTGCCTATTAAACACTTCATTAAGGATGGGAAGTGGGTTCAACCTCCATGGTGGTCTGCGGATTGGGATGATATCTGGGGTGACATTAGTGATCAAGAGTGCGGGGGGTTCGGTGATGACACCCTCATTTGGCCTCTCTCACGTGATGGGATGCTTCGAACTCCCCAAGCTTGGACATTTCTTCGGGCTAAGAAGGAAAAACCAAAATGGTCCAAGTGGCTCTGGCAGAAGTTTCAGCCCCAAAAGTTCTCAATGTGCACCTGGCTTGCCCTCCTTGGTAAGTCCCCCACTCTTTATAATTTACAACGAAAGGGACTAGTTCGTGAGGTTACATGCCCTTTATGCAAAACAGGTATCGAATCCATTGATCACCTATTCCTCCTCTGCTCCTACTCATCTTTCATTTGGGCTACCGTCCTGAGACAAATGGGAGTTAAAAGAGACCATGGTAATAATCTACATTCTTTTTTGGAATGGTTAGACAAAGTATTCCCTGTCGGTGCACTGAGGAATATTATGCAGGTCGTGTTGGTCTCAACGATTTGGGGAATTTGGAAGGAAAGGTGCTCTCGAATCTTCCGAGGCAAAGAGACTCATAAAATGCAGGTTTATAAGCAGGTTTGCTCTGCTGTCCAAAATAGTTTTGTTGGAAGACAATTGAAGGAGGAGATCACTGTGGAACTCACTAAAATAGCATCCTTATGGGGCATCTCTATCACACCGACCGAGCACTCTTCGATTGAGGTCTCTTGGCAGCCCCCTCCGAATGGATGGTTTAAATCGAATTCTGATGGTTCCTTATCTGCAGACAGGGCGGGGTATGGAGCAATTCTAAGAAATTGGAAGGGAGAACCTGTGCAAGCTACAGCGATTCAAGATACACTCCTCTCCTCTATCAATATCCTAGAATTCAAGGCCATCTTGGCAGGTTTTCGACTAGCTCTAAATAGACACATCACCCACATTCACATGGAGACTGACTCGTCTACTGCAGTGGCTTGGACCAAAGGTAAAGGATGTATGCCATGGCAGGTTCTGAGGCAGTGGAAGGAAATCCAACATATCCTTGCATCCCTTCAACAATGGCGGATCGCACATGTCTTTCGAGAAGGAAATCAAGCCGCGGACTGTTTAGCAGCTATGCGAACAACCCCGGGCAACTCTATACTCTGCCCAGATGAATTTGATCCATCACTCCAACTCATCCTGTCTAAGGACGCGGCTGGCCAAAGCTACACTAGATCATGCAAAAGTTAATGTCCTAGGGGCTCTATTCAGCAAGGGTGGGATTGAAGGGATGCACTCTCACTTGGTTGAGCTTTCCCTCCTTTAATTCTCTCATGCTGATTAAGCCTACTGAATGTCAATGATCTCCTTTTTGTTAAGTTTGTAATTCCCTGAATGTAACTATCCAACTATAGCAATACATATTCTTTTTTACCCACCAAAAAAAAAAACCCTCACATGCTTTAAATTATAAAAGGTTTATACTTCATTTAAAGATGTATACTCTTTCATGAAATGAGGTATATATGTACTTCAATTAATTATACAAACTTACTTATTGAAGAAGCAAAGAATTTACATACATAGGCCCCATTTGGCAACCCATTTTGGGTTGTTTTTAGCTTCTTTAAAAGCTAAAAGCCCTAACCAGATTATCAAATGAGTCCACTTAATTGAAAATCTGCCTTTATGATTACAACAATAAAAGTGTTTAAAAAACTGTGATCTTCCAACAAAAATAACTTTTGTTATCAGCAACAAACGTATTCCGTGATTAATTAAAAAGCATTACTCATGATTATATCCTAAAAAACTGTGTATAAAGCTAAAAGTTATTTTTCAAATTGTGTTTCTAAATGTACCTAATTTAACTCGACATATTTTCGTTGGATGGAAGATGGAATCCCATCAATGTTGAATCCAATCAATATATGTCAATCTCCAAATTGGAGATCGACATGTGTCCCATTATATGGTAAGTATGCGAGATTTGGAGATGATTTGAGACACATGTCATCCCCTGATTGATAATTGACATGAATGGTGAATGGAGCAATGACTAAACCCAACCTCCATGTAACAAAATCTCTTAAAAGAATTTGTTACATTCCTTATTTATTAGGAATTTTATGTTGTTTATGAATTATTTTATTTTATTTTTTTAAAACTTGTCTACTTTTTTTTTCTCTTCTTGTAATTTTGTATGCTTCTAATTATTGGGTTTTTTTTTGTTATTTTTTATTTAAATTGAAAATAACTTACTAGATTATTTTTTATTTTTGTTTTATTTATAGTTTATTTTCTCAAACAAATTTATTATCTTTTTAATGATGTGAATATTTATGTCATGATAATTATCCAAATAATTATTAGTTTATTGGGGCATCTCAAGCTCTAGTATGATCCCAGAGTTCATGGGAATTGACAGTGTCTTGGTACTGAAAATTACATAGAGAGAACATATATTTTCATGAATTTGAAGTTGAGACCAAGGGAAAGGAATGAGAGGCATTGTGATGATGGGTGGTGGTACTTCCATGGAATCATTGAGCATAATTTCTTGATCCTGAAGGAAAGGTGAAAAGTTGTTGGAATTGAATGAGTTTTTTTTTGGTTGTGGCATGTACTTAAACTTAATTTCATATTAGCATAAGTGGATATGGGTTTAAATATCAAAGACTTAAGTATGGATTAATAGGATCGTGCATTTCATGATAAATGGATTCTTTGGATTAGTGTGTTTGGATTAGTTGATTAATTGGATGTTAAAGTTTAACTTGTTTATACTTATATAAATCATCACTATCTGAGATTCTGAGGTACAAATATTTAGCGAGCATGATTTTATGACATGTTTTCATAGTATGCTTATAGGATGTATTTTCTAGCGTGCTTTTAGATGATATTTATTAGCATATTAATTATATGTATAAATAAATGTACATGCATGATTTGAAGATTTTCATGCATGTGATATTTTATTATGGGATATGCATGAGTGATTGAGTGTTGCATTACATTTGGTCCATTATTGGTTGGTTTAGTCTAATACTGGGTGTATATGGATTATGGTATCCCAATATCAATGCTTTTATACCTGAGATTTGTTGGCTATGTTCATGCATCAATGGTGCACAATAAGAGATATTGGTCAATGCCACCAATACATTTCAAGGAAATTATTCTGTACATATATTGCTGGATGGATGTCAATATGTCATGATTATAGATGTGCATCAACCTAGAAATAGGTGCAGGTCAACTTCTCCTTCGATTTAGGAACCGACAAAGAAGCGTATTTGTTTGAACTCATGACATTATTTTATACAATACCCTAAATTTAGGTTTTAGGACTACCATTGTGTTTTGATAGACATGAGAATTAATTGTGTATAATTTTCAGTTTGATACAATAACCTAGAAAATTTTCCCATTCAAAAATTCTTTTGGAATAGCATAATCTGATATGTTTGTTATCATGATCATAGTCACAAAATACTCCAAATTTATTGATACCTCATGTTCATGCAAACATATTCCTGCTATCAAATTGTGTATTTGGTACACAATGGATATCCATCCATCTTTGACCCATTTCATGATTTACAAAACTAAACCTAATTATTATTCAGATGTTTTTGCGTATACTTTCATACTAATTGTCAAAATACACCTAAAAATTGATTTAATTGTCTTCATACTTTTATTATATTTACCCCATATAATTTATGAATATCCACATGTACAATATTGAATTAATTTGTTCATTTCAAAGAAAGATCACACGATGAACTTCAGAAACTAAAATGTTCTTGAAATATTCTTATTATATCTTTTCTCTGTCTCAGTATTATGTTCTCAAACTTGTCAAGGCTTAAATATAAAAAAATTGCATATATCACAATCTTGAGTTGAATTCCTGAATCAGAAATTTATTATTAACAATAGCATATACATGAATGAGTCGACCCACAAATATTGATGTTGTTGGAGTAAAATCAATATCACTATGACTATCTTTTGATACAATGTGTAAGAAGTATCGCACGCTTTAAGGAGATATTATTTGTCTCCACTACTTTAATGCAGATCAGCAACAGATTCTCTAATAAACCCGATCTAGATCACAGTCACAAAGTTCGTGTATGATGAAAATTTAGTATGGGTACATAAGATAAACTTAAGTCTTCCACTAATGTTATAACCATATGTTGAACTTATAACTTTCAAGTTCTTAAATAGAACTTTACATCTTTAATAGTAAAATAAAAAAAAATAATGATCTTTAATTGGGATATGATGTTATGATACCACATGAGTAGTTGAATCAATCAAAGATATATCATTTATGTTACTTCCAAATATCCATGGCACTAATATTTGTTGGGGAAGGTTAATTATTAACATTTCCATTGTTCCCACATCATGCATGTATGTAATGAAAAATAAGTGAGTGAAGGCAATAACCAATAACTTCATCTCAATAAGTCTGATCAGAACCACAACTGGTTGTTGTACCTTTATAATGACAAAGTGAATTAAAAAAGCATGACATTCAACAATCCCATTCCAATTGATCCATGATGCTTGAACTGCAGAACATCCCACCGTGCATGAAATCAGTCTCCATGAGTTCCATGTCAAAGCTCAAGCTATTATTGTTTGTGGTTTCCAATTCATGGCACCTACCACCATTAATATCATCCAATCTCATCTTATACTCTATGGACGATGACCGATCCCGGTCTAATGCTTCATATGCTTCATAGTTACTCTCTTGCACACAATTCACATTAGATGAGATGTGTTCATTCTCTATGGATGATGATCCATCAGAGATTGACCAGTCCTGATGGAAACCGACCATGTCTTGGTACTGAAAATTAGATAGAGAAGAACATATATTTTCATGAATTTTAAGTTGAGATTGAGGGGGAGGAATGAGAGGCAATGTGATTATGGGTGGTGATCCCATGGAATCATTGAGTGTGACTCCACTTTTTGATTGTGAAGTAATGGTGAAAGGTTGTTGGAATTGAATGAAAGTTTGGTTGTTGTTCTTGTTCTTGTGGATACTGTTGAGGTTGTTGTTCTTCTTGTAATGTGAAGGGATTAAATTGTGGGTCTTTGGATCCAAACCCTGTGCAATGAGCTTCTTTTTTATGCAGGAATTCCAGAAGTTCTTCACCTCATTATCTGTTCTCCCTGGAAGATGCTTTGCTATCTGAGCCCACCTGCAACCATAAGAGAAAAAAATGTTAATTTTCTAGGCCACACATAAATATGTTTGGGCCGATCTGTGTTTCAGAATATCAAAAAAGCTAAATGCGGGCCCACACATTCAGCTTTTGCATCCCAAATTAAATTACATGAATATTTTTCAATGTAAAAAACCACCTTTTGAAAAGTTATGAAAAATTACGCATTTGAAAACCTGAGGTGAAACACATGATTATAAGAATTACTAATTTTCAATTTCACATCCAAAAAATGATCAGAAGAACATAAAACTTAGCTTGGTTAGACTGAGTGGTTAAGGCATGTGCCTGCAAAGTCCACATGATTTCCCTGCTAGAGTTTGAATCTCTTATGTGACATTTAATTTTTTATTGTGAGATCTTACTAACACTAAAGCATCGGATCCATCAGAATTGTAAAGCATGCTTGGTGAAACAGTATTGGATGGCATTCTAGAAAGTTCTTGTAGTAACTGCACCCCGAAATGTTCATGCATGTGTTTACTCTTCACGTCTCTCAAGTTGAAATCCTGTGGGCTTACTTGATACGAGTTTCAAGTAATTCTATGCAACTTGCATATTTTCACATAATGTTATATTTCTCATCAACAACTAAAAAAGGGCGCTGTTAAACACAATACTACTTATAACCTTGCATATGTAGTCTCATATAACTCCATCACTGACAACGAGGTATGCATCTCGGTAGATGAGATAAGTATACACATTGCTAACTGAGGTCTGAGGCATATTGTTATTTAAAAAATTAAAACATGTGTGATACGTAAAATGGTTGTAAACGGGACTGTGTCTAATATTTTTTATAAAAAAAAAATTGTGTGGATACTACATCCCTAGTTAGATATAATTGTTTTTGAGGCAAACCTGTTTCCTAGAATCCTATGCACATCAATGATGATCCTCTCTTCTAGTTCTGAAAATGAACCCCTCTTCAGGTCTGGCTTCAAGTAGTTAATCCATCTAAGCCTGCAGCTCTTCCCACACCTCTGAAGCCCTGAAAACCAAAAAAATCCATAAAACCAACAATAAACTAAATCAGTTCTTAAGCCCATCCCCCAGCGAGAGAGAGAGAGAGAGAGAGAGAGAGAGAGAGAGAGTTAAAGTACCTGCATGTTTAGGAAGAGAGCTCCAACAGCCATGGCCATGGGAGGTGATGTAGTTGATGAGCTTCTCATCCTCCTCAGGAGACCACAGACCCCTCTTCACTTTCTGCTTGCTGCAGCATTGATGGCCCATATCAATCACTGCTGCCCTTCTTTAACAGTAATGTGGAGAGACTGCTAGTGCATTTAATATGTCATCTCCTTTTCATATAGTCCTAGATATAAACAAATACAAACACCACTTGAAGAAGAAAAAATGGCACACATGCTGTCTACAATTTCTTGGGAGTGGCTTGATGTGTGAAAGAAGGTTTTGGAAGGTGGTGGTCCTTGTTTTTTCCCCCTTCTAGCTAGTCAATCCTTCTTGAGGGTTTTAATTGGGCTATGCTTTTCATGGAAGACTCAGGTCCCATAATTAATTAATTTTAGGGGTCACTTGCGTTTTTTCAAATGGTTTTGAAAAAAATATCTTTAATTTAAAAGTTTATTCCTCCAGCTTATAATATAAAAAAATATTTCCTGAAAATCAACTTTTATTAAATTATCTTATACAAACTCATACTTTTGGAACAATTTAAACCTTTAATGGTGTATGACATTTGAAAACAAAATTGGATGATTATACTTTTATAATAAACTCAATTTCAAAACATTGATGTATTCTCAGACCCAATTTGAAAATTTAAAAATAATTGTCAAATTGATTCTGTTTTTATATAATCAATTTTAAAATAATCAGTTCTAAATGAGTTTTTTTTTTTAATTTAAAAATGGATAGATTTGATGTTTATGAAAAGAAAACTGATTTCTTTATTTAAAAAAAAAAAACAAAATTGGTCCCAAACATATCTTTTTGTTGACTTATCCTTCGCACTCCAATGGAGTGCTGTTTCTCAATAAAATATGTAATTCATGTTTATTAAAGTAAGCCTAAATCAATGAATCTTGTTAAGGAAGGATACTTTGCACATATGGAATAGTATATCTTGGTTGGTGCATGCATAAAAACTGTGACAACCTCTCCTCTATCACCATCAATGGTGATTGCAATCTTCATGTCCAATTGTATTCAATAACTTTTATATGATAAATTTAATTTTTTAATTTTTTTTAAATGAAAAAAATGCTAGTTTATTTAAATATATATATATATATTATTTTTTATAACAATATGTACCCTAAAAGTAGAGCGTATATTTAAAAAATAAGATATCATTATCCTTTTGTTTCTTTTCACGCTTTCGATGACTCATGCAAGGCAGTCTAGTAAACCACCTCTCCAAGAATAAAACTTCTCTACATATCCTATTTTAAATTAATTTATTATTCTAAATTATATATATAAAAAAGCATGATGACTTGGTATATTTTTGTCATTAGTGACTGACAAGAACAAAATATATTCCAATCACATTCTCACATTATTGGTAAAAAGAACAAGAATAACGGGCGTTGCTACACTCGATTCCTTTTACAGCTTGAAATTCCGTCTCATAAATATTATTAGAAATTCAATAAAGTATATATATCATTAAAAAAAATTTACATTTATTAAAAATGTATTCATTTATTTTGAAATGGAATAGAATGATATATAAATTTTTATTAAAAAATAAAAAATTAAAGAGAGTCTAATATTTTCAAGAATAATTACAATGTCCCTCATGGGGGCAACTTGACAATGATTTTGGATTGAAACCCACGTCACTCTTCCCCAGCCAAAAGCATACCCCTCATGCAGTGACACCTGTGACCAAACATATGAAAAAAAATTAAAGAGTGAGTACTGAGTTTTTTTTTCAACTCCAATTCAAGTTTGACACTCAGTCCATAGAAAATCACAAGATCATATACTCATATTAATGAATAATTTACTTCAATAATTTTTTTTAATATTTTTATATAAATATATTTATATAATTCATTGGACTACATGCTTCATTTTATATATACATAAAAACATGTACTTCATTATGTGATGTGTACTACTTGTGTTAAATATATTTATACTAGAATTGAGTTATACGTAACATTATCCAAAAAATCTTCATAAATTAACATGTCGATTGAGGTTGTGCATTTATGTGAGACTTTTTTTTTGTATTGTATAAATAAATATGACTTTCCAAATAAATGTATATAAAATTTTAAGATGATTTCGAGTGTATCAAAATAAATTACAAAAATAGAAGTGATTATAGTATCCATGTGGATAGTCCCACGAACAGTATGTATATATTTTGATTTTTTAAAAATAGTAGATCTTATTTAATGAGATATATGTTTTAGAAAAAAAATATATCGCTCCATTTTAAATTAAATAAATAAATATAAAAAAATTACCGAGATATATATATCTCACCTAAAGAGGTAGATAAATGATTATAATGGTACATGGTTTGTCTTTTCTATCTCCTACTGTTTGTTTCGGTTCCACTGAAATTCTTTTAAATAATCGTTAATAAACAAATAGATAAGTCAGCGTCAATACTTGAATCCAAGATATACTTTTAACACAAGTAAACTCTGAATTGAGTACTACATGGATTATCTTGGAACTATCCGACCACGTTGAACAATGCCCTTTGTTTATTCCATTATTTAGTGCAGCAACACCATAAAAATACGAAATCGAAGAAGTCATGATTTAAAAAAAAAATTATTATTGTTTTTCTTTCTTTCACTCAATTGTTGTTACTCTAACCTTTTTATTTTCTTGTTCTAAAAGTTTTATTCGATGATTGGAATGCTCTGTGAACTACTACTTTTTTTTTTTTGGTGTAAATGAACTACTACTTTTTTAATCCTTGGCTTGTTTTATTGGGGATAAGTAATCACGTTGGAGTGGTGGCAGTTGTGATGTCAAGAGTGAAATGTTAAACAAAGAAAAGAAAGCAGTTTAGCTAGAGACATGCTATTTTGAGATTTATAACTATTCTATTAATCTATTAATAAATAAATATATAAGTAGAATAATTGATTTCTTGTTTGCTTGTATTTTCTGTTATTCTTAAAACATATGATGAAGTTTTTGTTGTTTGGTTCGTTAAAGATAAGTTGTGAATAAAGTATGGATAATGATTTATAAAAGGTGAAAAAAATGATTTGACTTGTGGATCGTTCCCCTGATTTATAAAATGTGATGAAAATTAATTTGACAGTGTGACCCTTTTGTTCAAGTGAAATGGATTGAGTGGAATAACGCAATTCCAGGGGAATCGGCCTGGAATACAATACCAATTTATTCTCACCTATCATGTTATAGTTATACCCATCTATTCCGTCAAAACAAATAGTTTTTTAGACATATTCTCCTCTTATTCCATCCTATTCTCCCTCGTTTCCTCTAACCAAACAGCCCATTAGGGTCCGCATTGCAAGGGGTTAGGGTCCCAATTCAGATGAGTTAGAGCTCAATCCGAATTTAACCCGAATGTTAAAAAGCCAATCCAAACTAAGACCAAATGCTTTAATTACTCGATAAGATAGTTTTAATCCAATCCATCGGGTTCAGTTCGTACCAGATGCTTTAATTACTGGATAAGATAGTTTTAATCCAATCCATCGGGTTCAGTTCGTGTTTTGGGTTGGATTCAAGTCTGATTCGACTGCTTCTAGTTCAGATTGTTCAAATATGATTCGACTACCTACCACAAATGATATCTGTATTTTTTTCACAAAGGATCCGAAACATTGTTTCCACAACTTTTCTACCGTGAACAATTTTTATCTTCAAATGCCATTCCAAGACTCCAATGTGAACCCGAGTTTTTTGTTTGATGGGAGATAGTATTCCTGCGTGTTTTCCAACACAAATTCTACTTTAACGCGGTCCCAAACGGGGCCTTAGACCATATGGAATTTCAAGACTAGAATTGGGTTACGAAGTTTCTGTTTGGAATAACATAAGTTCAATATCAAAAAGTTCAACAGGAAGATTATAATTTTGGGTTCACCTCTTTCCATCTCCCCGGGCATCACCGTTGCCAGTCTTAGTTTCTGGCGCGCCAGTTTTTGTTTTTCATGTCTACATAAATGCAAGTTTCAAATGGAAAGTTCAAGTTAAAGATATTTTGATTCTACAAGGTCTCAACAAAGACATTTAATGAGAAGTCTAAATTGCTAAGAAAAATGAAGGATTATGAATGGGATTAACCTTTAGCCTTGCAATGCCATTCATGTAATGAGTCTACAATGCCAAGAAACAAGACATTTAATGAGGAGTTTAAAATGCTAAGAAAAATGAAGGAGAAGCCGGCAGTGGCTCTCTCAGCCAAGCTTGAGAGTAGGCCTGTCAACGGGTCGGGTCAGACTGAATTAGGACCCGACCCGTGGTAAGACCCGGCGGGTCCGGGTCCAACCTAGGACCCGTTGGGTCCTAGGAAATGTGGACCCGGACCTGGACCCGTCGGACCCGGGTCGGGTCCGGGTCCGACCCGACTAGAATATGGTTTCTAAAACAAATGAAAAGCTCATGAATTTGTTTGTTTTATTATTATATTATGAAAATTTTGTATAAAGCATTAGTTTTGAGCTTCTCTAAATTGATGTTTTGACATTATATTTGAACATATTTTTATAAAATTTAAAACAATAAACACTAACATGGAACATTCAAAATAAATATAAATCTAAGCAATATAATAATGAACTAAAAGGGAGAGCTAATGATTATTTGTGTTACAAAGTAAACGTTCAAAACAATAGACACTACATATTAATCTAAGCAACATTCAAAACAATAAACACTAACATATTAATTTAAACAATGAACATAAATCATACAACAAACCAATTAATTATACAAATTCAAAAGCTAATAAACTAATAAGGCTTGTCAATGGATGGATTTGGTTGATTATGGGTTATGATTTATGAGTTTGACTATAGACTTATGGATACAGAAATGAGTTAAAAGTTATACTTATATTTGATAAATAAGAAATAAAATTATGGGTCAATTAATACTAATAGTCTTGTAATATATGAACATATATTAATAAAATAGTCTTCTCATACAAAACTTCGATGGTGGGACTTGGTGATGAAAAAGATTCATCAATATATATGAAAAGATCATAGCCATTGAGTAGAGATTTAAATTGACTTTGCAGAGAATATTATTGCTCTCATTGAGTTTGATAGAGGATTGACCAGGGTGTGGAAGACCCCCTTAGTGGGGTGGTCGAGACACACCCTCCCCTAATGGGAGGTCGAGAGTTCGACTCCTAACTTTACCAAGAAAAAAAAAAGATTGACCAAGGTAGGGAGAGTCTTTGTGAGATTAACAAGATCCATTAGATATCTTGGATTGGGAAAGTCAATGTTGTGGCAATGAACTACGTCGGTGTTGCAGAGATAAGCTACAGTGCTATGGCGGAGATTTTTTTATAACAAATCTCTCTTTCTTACTCCTTCTCTGATACCATGAAAATATTTTTTTAAAAAAAAGGCTTCTTTCAATCTTATGAATAGAAGTATATCATGCACTAATATATATAGTTGTTACAGAGGATGGGTTTGTTACATAAAGATAACTTCAAGAGATTTACACATATCTTTTTAAGAGAGAGATATATGATTTACACTAACAACTCATGAGATCTCTTGGAACAACTCATAACAAATTTACTAGGATAAGATCATGTAATCTCATTTGTTATTCTATCATGTTGAGAACATCTGAGGGATGCAATGGGCCTCATTAAGGCATGGGGGGAATTCATCGGGGTGCACGATCAGTCAGCTTGTCTGTTGGTCACCTATGCATTGAGGAGCTGCCTGTCATTCGGTCTGGCGGGGGAGTAGTGCGGTAGAACTCTCTTCTTTCTCTTCTCCCCCACCCAGTCTCCCATTTCCTTCCCTCTCCCCCCCCCCCCCCCCACTTCTTAAGTTTATTTTTGTTGTAACTTTATCCTTTATCTTTATGTTAATCTTATCTTTGGATTTGTAACTACGACCCAAGCAATGAAATCGTGGTAGCATTGACTTAGAATCTTCTAGACGTCAGTCGCAAGTGGGCCGATGGGCTGGACACGTGGATCGTGGGCTATTGGTGCAAAGCCTTTGGGCTCAAAAATGACATTAAAATAATACAAGAGAAATACAAATTAGGAATGCAAATTAGGTAGACTGAACTTGACCCTAAACCCAACCTCATGACTTTTGGATTTTGCGTTGAGCGTTGATACACTTAGTCTTTTTTGCAGCCTGTTTTGCAACTCCATACTCTATATATGATAGCATATTAAACACTGCACTAGCACAATTAGAGGTGTAAAACAGGACGGGCTAGCCCAGCATGGCCCGTTACGGGACCAGGCCGTGTAGACACCGCATGATTCATGCCGTGCCGTGGGCCAGCCTATTTAGGGGCCAAGGCAGGCTGGGCCTGCCCCCGGGCCCGCCGTGCTGGCACAGTAGGCCGACGGCATGATTTGTGCCATGGGCCCCACCGTCCAATGGCTAGTCCAACTAACCGTTGAGACCGGCCAATGGGTCAAACCCAAATCCCCTCCCCCCCTTGTTGACTAAATTACCCCACTCCCATCCCAAAAAATAACTATATCTAAGGGTATTTGAGGTACTTTTTCACCCAAACTCTACCTATAAATACCCCACCCCATCCACCCATTTTTTTCATCAATTCAATCACAAATCTTTCTACTCCTCCACTACTACACTCTTCTTCCTCTAAAATTTTCTAGTTTTGTGTTAGAATTCCAAGTGCTCTAGTGTTGAAGTGCTCTCTTTCTTTTCTAGTGAAAACTTCAATCAAATTGAAGTAGTGGTGGAAGCTCTCTCTCTCCCTCCAATCTCATTTCTTCAAGGCTTTTTCTAAGGAAAGGTTCTCTCCAAAAGGTGGCAAGATCCAAGGCTCCAACTCTCCAAGCCTAAGGGGATTAGGGAAAACTCTCTCTCTCTTTAGTCTCTCAGCTCTACTAGTCTCTCACTCTCCCTCTCTAGTCTCTACTCTTTACTCTCTACGCATTTGAAATTTCAAATTTTACAAATTTCTATATTTAAAAAACAAAGTGTAATTTAATTTTAAATTTCAAATTTCTAAAATTTTAAATTTTAACTATTCAAATTTCAAATTTTAAATTCAAATTTCAATTTCAAATTTTAAATTTTAAATTCTAATTTTAAATTTAAATTTTAAATTCTAATTTTAAATTTAAATTTTAAATTTTCCCTTTTCAAATGGTTAACCTAAATATAGAATATTCAAACACTGATGATGAATTTGAAAATATAGATAGCCCACCACATGATTTACTCCAAGACCAATCCAAAACCCCCCATGATTCAGTTGGAGGTGATGTTGGTGCATCATCTAGTCACCCCCCAACTGGTAAACAAAAAAACCCAAAAAAGTAGGAAGTCTGAAATCTGGGAGCACTACATAATACAGAATATTAAACACTAAGGCAGAATGGAAGATAGGGTTGTTTGTAAATATTGAAATAAAAAATTTAGTTGCGTAGCGCGGGTGGTACTGGACATCTCAAGAGACATGCTAAATCATGTCTGAAAAGGCATCAACAACAATGGAATCCTGGTACGTAGTCTGAAATTAGGAGTTTCGGTCAAACAGGTAGTACTGAAGGTACAATTTCAACATTCTCTTATAATCAATCTAGTATTAGAAAAGGTTTATCTGTATATATAGCATTTGATGAGCAACCATTTATATTTGTTGAAAGTAGAAGATTTGAATGTTTTCAAAAAAAGGTTTGTTAATCCACAATATAGAGTTATTTCTAGAAATACTATTAGAACTGATATGATTAGAGTTTATAATGAAATAAAAAATATTTAATTCAATCTTTCGTGAGCATTAAAAAAAATTCATGCACGTCTGATTTATGGACCAGTAAGAATGATTTAGCTTATATTTGTGTTACTTCACATTATATTGATTATCATTAGATGTTAAATAAAAGAAAGTTAGCTTTTTCGTCCACTTAAATTTTCATACACCGGCACAGTAATTTATCAGATAATGATGGATATTTTTAGATAATGTAATATAACTGAAAAAAAATTGTTCATAACTTTTGATAATGCTAGTAATAATGTCAGTTCTCTTTTAAAATTTAAATCTTCTTCAGATTTATCTTATGATTTTTAATTTTATGATTGTAATGTGTATGTCAGATTATTAATTTAAGGAAAATGATTCACAGGCCCCATTACATAGACCCCATATAAGCCCCATGAGGTGGCATTGATGACATTATTCATAATTATCTTTTATACCCTCCTAAGTCATCTACTACTTAAAAAAATTATTTTGGTCTGTCTGTTTATCTCTGATGACCAACGTCACCACCTCTTGATTCCTCTCGTCGTCCTCTATCATATGAGAGGTGATTTGACTACCATTAAAGCCTTCCTCTAGCCTCCACCTCCTCCAACCTCCATCTCCACCATTTTTTTTGAAATTCAGATATATTTCAAATGTATCTGACAAACCAATTGCATTAGTTTATGTGATATTTTTTAACATGTTTTTGTGATGTGGTGTTTTGATGTTGAAGTTTGAATCTCGAATGCTATTGTTAATATTCAAAGTCAGTTACGTATTCATAATTTTATTGGACTTATATGCATTAATTTTCTAAAGAAAATTACATTCCAAACTAATTTGTAGATTTATACACTTTTTTATAAATAGTTACATTTATGAATGTAACTGCTTTGTTATATGAATATATTGTAAAAGTTAGTTATATTCACAAATGTAATTAGTTTTTTGTGTGCAATTGATCGATTTGGCTATCGTTTTCAATGTCTGTTGATTCATGTATGACTTTTCTTTTTGTTTGTTTTTTTTACATTTATTACAATTTTTTCTTGAATTTGGTGTTTTATATTAAATATAGTAGCATTTGATATGGCTTTTGGTTATAATTTTTTCTTTGAATCTGGTGTTTGATGTTAAATATGTTTTTTGAAAGATTTGATAGAGCTTTGATGTTATATTAGCATATAGTTGTATTACATTTTCAAACTAATATGAACATTTATGAATTATATTTTGTAAGCCAGTTATATATTTGAAATATAACAAATTTTACATGCCCTAAATAATAAAAGTCAGTTAACTGAACTATTTGTGTAATATATTTTGAAACTAAGTTATATGCACGAAATGTAACTTACTTTTTTATATGATCTTAATGTTTTATTAAAAGTTAGTTACATTCATAAAAAAGTGGATATGAAAGTTGAAAAATGTAGAATCCGGAGGAGGACCAAAAAGGTAGTCGAACTACCTCTCATATGATAGAGAGCGACGAAAGGAATCCAAATGTGGTGACGCTGTTCGACGATGATGAGTATGTTGGCCAGATTAGCTTTTTTAAGTGGTGGATATGTATTAGAAAAAACGGTTAGAAATAGGGGTAGTTCTGTACTTTGATTTTTTACCCTTTTATAAAGTACAACTAAACATCCAATAAAAATTTGACACCTCACGGGGCCTTTGAGTGGGGCTTATATAATGGGGCCTATGTAGCAACCATTTATATTTGTTGAAAGTAGAAGATTTGAATGTTTTCAAAAAAAGGTTTGTTAATCCACAATATAGAGTTATTTTTAGAAATACTATTAGGCCCCGTTTGGTTCGTGTTATTTTTTTTGGTGGAATTACTTTACCAAGAATCAGTTTATCAGGAATCAGTTTACCAGGAATCTTGATTCCATCAGACTGTTTGGTTCGTCAGTGGAATTCTCTTTGGAATCATTTTTCATTGTTTGGTTCATACATGGAAAATGAAAAGGAATTTGATTTAAATATTTAAAATACTCTTACTATTATATATACTTGCAAAATTTATTTCTTATCCATATCACAGTATTAGAAAAAATTATTAATTTTTTATAAATATTTTTATAAATATTTAATTAATACAAATAAATAAAATAACCAATTATATAATTAAACATATAATAATAATAATCTTATCAGTTGAATATTTATAAACTCTCTTAAAAACTAATTAAAATAATATCTAACTCCATCACATATAAAAATCAAAACTAAATTTAAAAACATACATTAAATATCTAAATTAATAACAATTAAGATTTTTTACATCACATATAAGAATTATAACATATTTTTTTAATTAAATAATAAAAAAAACTACATATTTTGGAAGGGATATATGTAGTAATTTCATTCATTTGTAAATGACACAATAATAATCTAATTTAAGATTCCAGGTGGAATGTGAGATTACTACTACAAATGGTGGGAATCTGACTCCACCCTATTTTCCCACATAGATGGATTTTAATTCCAGTGGGGCTCACAATTACTATCAAGATTACCACCAACCAAACAATTGATTTTATGCACATTCCTGGTAATCTCACATGGAATTAAATTCCATCCCAGATTACCACAAACCAAACGGGGCCTTAGAACTGATATGATTAGAGTTTATAATGAAATAAAAAATATTTAATTCAATCTTTCGTGAACATTCAAAAAAATTCAAGCGCGTTTGATTTGTGGACCAGTAAGAATGATTTAGCTTATATTTGTGTTACTTCACATTATATTGATTATCATTAGATGTTAAATAAAAGAAAGTTAGTTTTTCGTCCACTTAAATTTTCATACACCGACACAGTAATTTATGAGGCAATAATGGATATTTTTAGAGAATGTAATATAACTGAAAAAAAATTGTTCATAACTTTTGATAATGCTAGTAATAATGTTAGTTCTCTTTTAAAATTTAAATCTTCTTCGGATTTATCTTATGATTTTTAATTTTATGATTGTAAATGTGTATGTCATATTATTAATTTAATTGTACAAATGGTGTAAATACTCCAATATTGATTTCCAAAGAAATGAAAATATTTCAAGTAATATTTAAAAAATAATCAACTTTTGGAAAATATAATAGAAAGTAGATAAGACTGAACCCAGGCTTCGGATCGATCGACTCGTCGACGGTGCGAGTTCCAGAGCAAGAGATCTCCTCATCTTCTCCAAACGCATCCTACAAACAATCGGTATGTATGACCTCCCTGATCTCTCTAAACCCTAGAGAAAAAAAAGAGAGAGAAAATCGTTGACCAGTGTATTCAGATCCAATTCTCCTCATCTTCTTCTTGATTTTGTTGGTCGCAGTTGATTGAGGAGATCCAGAGATGGGAGGAGGAGGAGGAGGGGAGCATGTGGAGGATTTCAGGACGAAGGTTTGGAGCATGACGGGTGGTCCAAATTGCAGGCCGAAGCACTGGAGGAGGAACACCGCCATCGCCATGGCCGGCATCTTCCTCATCTGCATCCCCATCGCCATCAAATCCGCCCAGCTCGAGGTATCTATCTATCCCTTCATTTCTCTACTACTTATTCTACTTCTTCATGATTCATTCATCTATCTTTTTATTTTTGTTTTAGTTGTTTTAGTTTTTTTTTTTTCTTATGGGGGATTAGGGTGTAGTTGATTAGGATTTTCATGACAAAAATCAATGTCCATGGATTTGTAAATCCTGTGTTGTTCAATCAGAACATTAGTTCGTGGATAAAAAGTTAATTGTTATTTGATTGAGACATCAATTCATGGAAAAAAAAGAATTGGTCATGGATTTTTTGGGATCCCTTCTTGATTGGCCTTGGTTGATGGGTTATAGGACCTGTATGTAATCCGTCTCATTCTCCTTCTGCTCGAACACCCAGGAAAATGGCTTTTAGAATCCTTAATTTGCGTGGCCTGGCAATCCAAACAAAACTACCTTTAGTTCTCTTTCCTACGGAATCTATGAGAACTTGATTCACGGGTCTCTTTGTGGACCATGGTTACCAAACTGGCTCTTAGGGTTTATTTTATTTGTTTGTTGAAAATGAGGGGTTATGGAGATATGGTATTTGTTTTCGGATAATTTAGAAGGGAGAGAAGGAAAGAATTGGATAATACTGCCTTTTGGTTTGCTTGAGTTTTGAATTTGAGGAATGGTTCATGCTAAAATTTATAAAATCTCCTCTCTCTATCTTGAATGTGATATGAATATCTCACTTGTGTAATGTTTGGAAACATGTTTGGATGATTATGCTTTTGCATATGTTTCTAGACACCTAAAATGGTCGTAGTGCAGAAAAATGTATTTTAGTTATAAACGATAAACAATTAGCTTTTTCAGGAATCTAACAATTGTATTCTTCCTGTGTTTGCGAATCTAATCAAAATCAGCTTTAAGTGAAAATGTCATTTTTAATCGGGTTTCAAATTAGTTGATATTGATCCAATTCTCAAATTATATTCACTTGCTGAGTACTTTGATATCTGCACTATGAGAATGCCATTCATCCTTGAATCCATGTTGTGGTTCTTTTATTCATGGTTCTTTCTGGTCTAATGCTTGCAATCTAATTCACACAGTATTGTTCCAAAAATATATTGTACTTGTTTGTTTAGTTCTCACGTAATTTGCAATTTGTTTTATGATACTACTATATGTTTATTTGCTTAATTACAAATCTGGTATGGCTGTTCACATAATGGGTAACTTAGCTGATGTCTATGTGGGGTGCAGACGTGTGTGGCTGCCAGATATGGAACCCATACAAGTATCGTCTTGTTTGTGTGCCGACATGAGTAACTTACAGAGTGTCCAACATGGCATCCAACCTTCAACACGCTGTGTTTGTTAAAATAATAAAAATAAGTCTTAAAAATTGGAACTGAAATTTCAATGTTGGAATATGATTTGGTATATGTTTGAAATATAAACAAAAATAATCTGCCCCGTTAAGGTGATGTGTTGGCTCTGGGTCGCAAGGGTTGGTATCTTCTTCTTCTCTGTTATTTTCTGTGTTTGCTTCTCTTCCTTGACCCCAAATTTCAGACTTTGAATCAATTTTGTTTGAAAGTCGTAATACAATTTTCATTCAATTTCAAAAAATAAACAAAAAGAAATTTTGTAAAATAAAACCTCAAAATCACTCTTCTACTGGCTCCTTGTGTGTTTAGTTTGCTTTAATTTTTAAAATGTATCCCTACATTTTATATTGTGGTATAGTGTCTGCCTTTTCTTCATAATATTTGTCCTTAGAGTACTTAAAGTCACGAAGATGTGATATAGTTAAACAAAAACTGTTCTAGTTAGGGTCATTTTTGTTACAAAAATCACTGACATTTAGGTGCATTTTGCTGTCACTTAGGTTAGTAGGTAATTTTATCCATTTGCAATTTTGTTAGGAGAATTATGGCACTTGAAATAACTTATATCAACAAGAAATTGTCATTTGGAAATTTTATCAGGGGAACTCTAGTCTATGAAATTACTTAAATCGTAGTTTATTATTTTGAAATTTTGTATCATGATCCATAAAATCACCTATGAATAAGTGCCAAAAAGTAATCTAGGAATCAAAGCTTGTGAAATTTTACTTAGGGTCCGTTTGGAAACGGGTTTGAAAAATAGCTTTTCCTTTAAATCTGTTTTTAAGCAACTTTTTATTTTTGTTTTGTAAACCAACTTTTTGTTGAAATAAAAAATCATATTTTTATTATTATGAAAACGGTGGGCAAAAGACCTTCTATAAAAGAGGGAAAATGCCCAAAGAGAGAGTTACTACAACATGAAAATGAAAAAAAAGAGACAAAAACCCTAGTAGAAAAGGGATCTATGAGTGAAACAAGGAAAAAAAGATCTAGCACCCTACTCCTCAATCAAGAAATGACCCCCCGAAAAAAATAGAACTCTTCCCCGCTCAAAATCTACCCCAATCCAAAATACATCTAACCACTGATTCCCAAATGTTCTCCACGTAGGGAGTACTCTCTTGTAACAGAGAATGGTTACAAATGAGCCAAATCGACCATAGCATAGCTGCAACAAAGGACTGGGATATCTTCGCGCGGAGTCCCCTATCCCCAGGCTTTCTCAATCTCTTACCCACCTCTGAAATCTCCTCAAGAGTTGAAAAATTATATTCCATCCCTGTAGCCAGACACAGCCACGCCCTGGCACGCCTCACCATAGGAAAAAGGATCATCAGGCGCTCTCCTGTCTCCTCCTCCTCTCTGCACGGGACACAATCAAGATCCCCCTCCGGAACCGATTGGGCTCTGTAGACCTTTGTTATGATCCTTTGGAGATACACTGTCCAGGTAAAAGTTTTTACTTTCAGTGGGGCCCTAAAACCCCACACTTCTTGGATTTTTGCGTTGTGACCGTGGTGAACTGCGGTGACCTGCCTCTCTCTCCTCATCCAAGCATAACAGCTCCGAACAGAAAACCCTCACTCTGGTTGGGCTTCCATCTGACACCATCCCTAGCACCTTCCACCACCAAGGTCCCATGAAACAACACCAGGATCTCCATATAACTGACCACCTCTTCTTCATTTAGATTGTGCCTCACTTGAATCTCCCAATAACCTGTTTGCCCTCTCCCCATCCAGAATTGATTCAGGGGCCCCTCTTTGTTACAAGAAATCTTGAATATGTTCGGAAACCTGACCTTTAGAGTTTAAAGGAAGCTCACCCAGCCAAGCATCGTGCCAGAACAGAACTGAATCACCCGCCCCCTCCTCCCACAATAAATCATGTTTGGATTGGATAATGAAAAAGGCTAGATTGCATATGAGGAAAATCATATGTGATGGTGGTAAATAATCAATCAAATGGCTTATTCAAAATCCAGATTACTTAAATGCCCTTCACCCAAATGTCCAGGAGTTCCAAAATTCTACACATTAGAAATTGAAACTTGTCATTGCTCTTCTACCATTAAAACCTGCTATTATTGAAGTTGAACTTGGAACCCGGCTGAGCCGTTGTGCAAAATTAAAAACCTGCTATCCTAGACTCTACATATAGTTCATTCATTCATTCATAATACCTATGAATTGACAGCCTGCTATCATTTCCTAGACCTAAATGACCAAGAGTTCACAAAATCCAGTTTCAATGACTTGTAATAGCTTGTAATAGGATTGAACAAATCTATTCCAATTTCCACAGTATTTTCCAGTGCTCTCAAATAAAATACACAAATGAAACATCTAAAAACATGCCAGTTTGTTGAATTAAAAAACACACATGAAAAGCTCATTTATCTATTATTGAAATTCATATCATATATCTAACCATATATATTTCAGTCCACGTCTTTTATTTCTCATCTGCTTTTAGCTTTCAATGGACTTTCATTAACATTTCCCACCATTTACTAAGAATGCACAAAGAGTTTTTCCTTGGGCTGTCAAGTAAACTTTAGTTAGCTGCTTGATTTGGATGTGAGCCAACTTTTCACCGTTTTTTAATAACACATGAAGCATGCTTATCTTGGAATTAATAGGCATCACAGCATAATATCATTTTTAACAGCACAATATCATTGTTAGAAGCTTCTCCAAACGTTAAAAATGTTATATATTTGAAGTGAAGATCATTTTGCACTCCCTTGAGTTTATGGGCTAAATTCATGTTAACCAAGTGTGTTAAACATATATAGATGCCAGACCTACTTAATGCAAGGCAAATGCAGACAAGTCATTGAGGATTACTACATTTTTTTTTTAAAAAGTGTATCTATTATTCGGCAAGCATTGTTATGCCAGAAATCACTAAAGGAAATTTCTTCCTGTTAGTCATGTAATTTAGACAAATAGGCAATACTTGGTTTTTACATCTGTAGCGAATGGCATCGCTAGTCTGTCCTCCCACAGGTTTAAACTCATTAAATTGTAACTTTATTCAGGTTTATTATCTTTGGTCTCTGTGCTTATGTTATCAGGTTGGATCATTCTTAAAAGACCTCCAATGTTTTTTTTTCTTACTTTACTGATGTCTGATATTTTCTATGTTACAGCAACGGCCTCATCATCCTGTTCGCCCAATTCCTTCACAGCTCTGGTGCAAAAATTTCGGGAACAAGGAATATTAATCTAATGAGAATTTCTTGATTTATGATTTGCTTTGAACTTCCTTTTGAATTATGTCAATAATGACTCAAATCTTGATGAGGTTGTCGTATGTTCTCCAGCGAATTCGGTTTGTCTATGCTGTTTTTTATGCACATTAACTGTTTGCATGTAAATTTTACCTCGAGAGCATACTTTCATTTATGAACTCAACCTGGTATACCAGCATTGCAGCTGGATGGTCTTTTTTTTATTTTTTGGTGTTGGCAGGTGATTTGCATGGAAAAAGAAAAACTCTTATCCCATGCCCTTCCAAAGTGATAATTATGGAGAATTTTGTCCCTTTTAATCTTTTATTGAATTGGATCTTTTGCTAGTATAGCATTGGGAATCACTGAAGATTAAACCCCAGATATCACCCAAAGAAAAAGAGAGTAAACTCGAGATGATATTTATATCCTTCACATTGTATTTTTGATTATGTATTTTCCTTTGAATTATAGGACTTGCTGTATTTGTCCCTGAAATTATTGTTTGGAATTACAAATCAAACTTTATTGATTAATTTCATCTTGTTCAAATTATCTTGAGTTCACACCCTATTAACATATTTCAGCCTATAGCCGATTTAATCTAAGATTAATTTATTATAACAAAACAAAATATATTGCCCCCCCCCCCCCCCCCCCCCCCCACATTATATCAAATAATAATAGCCTTTTAAAATGAACCTTCAAAATTATGCAAATAAAATACATACATAAATGAATCTGTCTTTTCCCACTTTGAAAAAATAATTATACAAATTAAACAAACATTAGATTGTTTTTTTCGTAATCTCTGTACGACATAAATCAATTAAAAGAAATATTGGACAAATCTTATATACCTTTACATAGCTAAAAATGTTTATGTAGGGTTAAATGTTTATAAACCGAGAAAATTAAATAATAAATAACAATCAATAAATTTTGGGATGAGAGACTAAATTGATTTTTATAGAAAATAAATATACAAATGATATAAAACACTTGAGTATGTGTGAATTTATTTTAATCAATTTTCTCCATCCCTTCTCAATGGATAATGTTACATCTAGCTTCAATTCCAGTTTACATGTGTTTCAATTTTTTTTTAAATAGTATACCCCATCTAATGAGGTATATGCTTGTATAACTTAATATATCTTATTTGATCTCTTTGTACTCAAGCCACATAAAACAACTTAAATCTAAAAAATGACTGGAATTGAACAATTCGAGGGGGAAAAAAGAACAATATTCTTTGTGAAGATTGAAATCTATGATGCATGATCAATGATTCATTCAGATTGTGTTTTGTAGTGTGAATTCCATAGATATACAACTGATACACTCGATACATTTTAAGCCCCAAATAAAATTAGCGCTCATTTTTATTTTTTATAAGCAATATTATTCTATGAATTACATGAACTCATTTATTAAAAATTTAAAAATATTAATTGTTATATATAATTAATAAATTGAATGAAGTGACTAATGGTGTATATAAAATTATATTACAAATGAGGCTATTAAAAGAATTGCATATAACAACATCCATTTGTAAATGGCCCTCGATATTTATTCATAAATGTAAATCCTGAATATATATATATATATATATATATATATATATATATATATATATATATAGGGAAGTGTTTGCGTGCGGCGAACGGCGGGTGCGGCAGCGATCACGGGTCATCGATCACGGGTCCATCGCATCGGACGGTCGGGTGCGATTCACGTCGACCGTTGGATGCGATGGACCCGCGATCTAACGGCCCACGTCGCGGCCGTACCTGCCGTTCGCCGCACGCAATAATTTTATGGCTTTGGTTTGGTTCATCTACGGTTTTCAAAAATATTAAAAATAATCTAATGAGATATATAATTTTATAAAAAATATAAATAAATCTTAACATGTTGCATAAATCTATTGAATAAAAAACTTGAAAATTTGTTAATTAGTTATATACATCGTTTAAGGAGGTATTATCATGGTACATGGAGTGTCCACGTGACTATCCCCACAAACAGCGAGTAACAACATTATTTTTTTAAAACCCTTAAAACAAGTATATTATGTATGAAAATATTTGATGGGTCGTGCCTTGTGTGACACGTTGACGTCCTATTTTACACCTCTACTTTTGATGCCCCTCCTAAATTATTTGTATAGTTTTAGGCTCCATTTGAAAACACAGATTGAAAAGTAGATTTTGAAATAAAACTGCTTTTTAAGATGATTTTAGACTTTGACTTTTTTAGGATGCTTTTTTTTAATTCAGGAATCAATATTTGAAAAGAGTTTAATGTTTGGTAGAAAAAGTTGCTTTTCAATTCAAAAAATCGATTCCGACCAAAAAGCGTTGTTTTTGAGATTTTAAAAACACGGATTTCGAGAGAGAAATTAAAAGGAATCCAGCTTTTGATTTTGCCGGAATCCGACCCGTTTGGCTGCACGATTTTGGGATTTTAGCTTTTTAAAAAGCAGAATCTGACCCAATCGTGCTGTCAAACGGAGCCTTAATTTGAGTAATAAGCATGCTATTTGTAGAGAATTTAATTATTACAATTATATCATTTTCACTTCTTTCTTGTTTGATGATTATGGATGAAGCTATTTGGAACTTAAATCCTTCAATTTGTGATGAAGGTACAAACAGAAAGGTAACACAATATATACTAAGATTTTTTTATCAAATATTATGATTTTAAACATTGGATTATCATAAAAAAATTATGAATTATATCTCCATCTATCTACTCTCCCAGTTCTGAACTAGCTATGCCAAATTTTATTCAAGTGGGAGGTTGTACACAAAAAACATTTGAATTCACACTTTGGATATGATATAAATTCACGTTCAAATAAATTTTGGTCATTCATTTCACATTTCACTCCTCACAAAATAGTGCTTTCATTACCCTCAAATGGTCCAAATTTATATATATATAGCTTTGAAGCACTTTAATTACTACGGGGCACAGGCAGCTCCCCACAGTATGGTAGTTTTAGTTTGTTTTAATATCTAAGCAAATGATGGTAGAAAATTGTATTTAATATTGCATTTATACCATTTTTTTTTCTTTTTAATTTGCAGATTTCATTTTTTAATGCAATATAGAATTTAAGTACACCAATTTAACACATTTGTTTACGTGCTTTAGGTACATAGAGATCATCTAAAGTGATGAGAAATTGGAGTAAATTGATTAAAGTATGTTCACATGCAACTGTTTTAGATTCTGTGTTTGTTATATATGTTTTCTGTAAATCAATTTAGCCTCTCATTCGAAAAGTAAACATTTGATATTTATTGAAATATAATATTTTTTAATCTAAAAGCATTTAATTTTATAAGAAATTTGTCTTCAGCAACCAAAGAGGAGAAGCAATTGCTGAGATGTAAAGAGCAAAAGTGACTTCTATTTGGCCGCTTCAGCTCTGTAAACCACGCACCAATGTTTAGTTCAATATTCTATGCTCGTCATTACAGGCGTCTCCATTTGTGTGTTATAACATCAACTTAATCGACGAGTTCTGAAAATGTGTCATTGGGATCACAAACATGACTGGATGAAACAATCGCTCATCCACCCATGCTAGAACACGAGATGTCATAGTCTCTACAACTAATATACCAGCTAAGTCAGAACTTTGAAAAAATCGTTATGAGTATAGATGGGCACAACGTTGTACCGGTGAAACAAGGATGACTTCTTTTTTGTTCGGCTGGATTGGATGAGATCATCTAGTGAAGATGATGGCTTCTACTCGTATTCCTTTGACGGGCATGAGAAAGTTAAATAATAAAACGAATAATATAATGGAACAATTATATGTTTAAAATTTTTATATGGAGAGAAACAATTAATAAAAAAAATGTATATAAAAAATATCCCTAATAGTCGCTAAAATAACATGTAAGTGCGCATCTATAAATGCATATGTTTTTTTCTTTACGGGTGATTTAAAATTTACCTTATTCACTTATTATAATTATTAAATTTTAAATGGTCAATTGCCCAAATACCCCTGCAGCTCAACCCCTATATTTTATGTGCCCCCATCTTTTGAAAAAAAAAAAAGTTTTACAAACACCTAATTTTTTTCTACCCTCATCCCATTAATTCCCTCAGCCGCACAAAATCGCAGTTTCACATCTGTAAGTGCATATATGTTTTTTGTAACTTAGAGAACACAAAATGTAATTTCTATAAATATTATATGTAAATACATTATTATGTTATGTAAAAATCGTAACTTGCAAAACAATAAAGAAACAAACATTAATGCATAACATTAATATATATGTGGTTTTTATGTTGTCATGAAGTAAACACTTATTGATGTTTGATTTATTTGAGTGTTTGACTAATTGTTGCATATCTAATATAGTTTAAATTGCGCTTTCTTCCTAATGATGTATACTTGCTCATTCGAAGGTATAACAATATATTCGATTTCAGCTAAAATGACATGAAGATGATCCAAGTAAATACATCTCAGTTCATTAGGATAGGAAAAGAACGTCGAAATACAAACATTCGATGAATTCAAGTGTTTTGATGTACTTTGTGATAAAATATTTTCAGATGTTCACGTATGTTTCTCTAGTATTTTATAAGTAACCATTTTTACATGACATGTATAATAATACACTTATATATAATATTTACAAAAATTACATTTTGTGTTCTATAAGTTACATAAAACATACATACACTTATAGGGAAAAAGAACGTCGGCATGCAAACATTCGATGAATTCAAGTGCTTTGATGTACTTATTGTGATAAAATATTTTCAAGTGTTATATGTATGTTTCTCTAGTATTTTACAAGTTACCATTTTTACATGACATATATAATAATGCACTTACATTTAATATTTACAGAAATTACATTCTGTGTTCTATAAGTTACATAAAACATAAATGCACTTACAGGGAAAAACTGCGATTTTATGGTGCTACAGGAATTAAAGGGAGGAGGGGAGAAAAAAAAATTGTGTTTGCTGGAGGGGTAAAAAAAAAATTTCAAAAGGTGGGGGCACAGGAAATATTGGGGTTGGGCTGCAATGGTATTTGGGAAATTGACCCAATTTTAAAACATGTTACACATCATGTGATGGATACACATTACCCTAATTACACAGAAAATAAACATATTGTTTTATAATAGAACAATCGAAAAATAAAATTAAGATGATAAGATCAAATATTCAATAAATTATTATTTTTTTAAATATAAATTTTTATGGATAAGAACCCAACAAATAATTCTCTAATTTTTTTGGAGAAATTAATTAGGGATATTTGTTGTCACTAGTGAATTATTTTTAGGTCCCTAGTATTCTTTAAGTTTCCTTTAGTCCTTGAGGGGGTGAAAATCTATCTTTAAGTCCCTGGAACCAGATGTCATTACTAAGTCCTTCCAAAATATTGAAAATACCCCAGGTCAATTTTTTCAGTATACTAATAACACTTCCTATACATTGTTAAGTATCTCTGGTACACTATTAATACTTCCTAATACATTGTTAACATTCACAAAATGTTAATAAGCGGTGATGGGCTTTTTTTATATTTATGATAGACAAACTAACGACATATGTTTTCAAAGATCTAAAGATAATTTTTCACCACTTTAAGGACCTAAAAAAACTTGAAAACTTCCAAGGATCTAAAACTAATTCACGGGTGAACACAGAGACCCCTAATTAATTTTTTCTTTTTTAAAAAATATAACTTTGCGTATCTGTAGCTCTTTTTATTATCTCTCCTTTGAATTTATAGATAGAAATACATGTTTTGAATTTTTTGTAATATTGTAAGTTGAAAACTCTATTTAGATACACAAATGAAACCTAAAATACTATAAAAGAAAAATAAGAAAACTAAAAAAACCAAAATGACATGATAATGACTTTAGAAAAACTACAAAAACAATAATGCTATAATAATAACTCTTTAACACGTCATGGAGGGCAGAGCATATACATACACTTGAGTTTGCATAAAAATGTTTAAAAAATCTCAACATTCCAATAAAAACATCGAGGAGGGTGCGCGGAGGAAGCTCGACTGTGACGGCGGCGGCGGGCAGGGCGCGCGGTGCATATAACGACCTGCGGACGATGCGAACATGTGAACAGGTGCATGTGGCAGAGGTGCACGAGACGTTGCACGAACAACGGTGGGTGTGTGGGATCGAGACGCGTAAAAGCGTCCTACAATGAATGAAAAAATTGATATCAAAAGTCCTCCTCCGTTCCGATTGAAAATTCTTCAGTTAAAATGGGAAAGAAAAAAAAACTTTTGTGAATCTAGGATTTTTAAGATGACTTTGATACCATGTTAGAATAATGAAAATGAATTTTTCTATATTGTTTTGGAGAAACCAAAAGCTCTATTTATAGATATATAAAGAAACTCTAAATTATCTTAAAAGGAAATAAAAAAACTAAGAAAGCAATAATATCATAATAATGACTCTAGAAAAACTAAAAAATGAATAATTTTATAATAATGACTCTTTAATAGAAATTTAAAAGTATTAATTTTGATATAGGTGTTTGAAAGAGTATTTAATTGTAGGAAAAAATCCAAATAATCCCTTGTAAACTACCTGAAATCCATATAAGCATCTAATTTTTCCTAAATTCCATATAACCTCCTTAAAACAAGTATGTAAATCCAAATAATCCTTTGAGTTAAATTTTCGTTGACAAATGAGGAATATTCTACTAATATTCTATTTGATTAACATTAACTGAAAACACAGTATATCTAAACTCTCCTACAATATGTTACAAATATAGAAAAAATTGTCTATAAATAATGATTTTACCCCCTTTGAATATATTATAAATAAAGATTTCATCTTATATCGTTTAGCTAGTTAATATATGAAGGATAATGGTGTATCATGTAATGAAATACGAAATTCAATCAACCATAAGCATCAAGTTTGAAGCCTGCAAATCAGACCCACTGGAGCATAGGCTCGCACATAGACCATGACCGTGGACTCATGGCATGGCAGGGGTAGTCCATTTATCAGTATATGTCAATCTCCAATCAAACATTGAAATCTCACATAATTATGATGTGATATGATACATTCCATCCCTTGATCTCTAATAGGAGACATGTACTAATAAGATCCATCACTTAACGGATTACAATCCCCCCCCCCCACCCATGCAAAGAAGGAGGGAAACAATTGCCCTCTCCTTTTTTATTTTTTTAAATTATTAATATGCAATTTAAAAAAATTAAATATTCTGCCTCCCTCGATAACCGGCCCAAGCCGTGGGCCTAGGTTTTATCCAAATAACTCCTTGTAAATTACCTAAAAACTAAAAACCATATAAGCCTCTGACTTTTTCTAAAGTCAATATAACCCCTGAAAACACGTATGTAAATCCAAATAATCTCTTGAATTAAACTTGACTGAAAACACAGTATACCAAAACTATTCTACAAATTGTGAAAAATATGAAAAAACCGTCTATAAATAATGATTTTACCCCTTTGAATATAATATAAATAAGGATTTAATTTTATATCATTTAGCCAATTAATATATGAAGGATAATGGTGTATCATGTAATGATATACGAAATTCAATTGACCATAAGCATTAGGTTTGAAGCCTGCCAAGCGGACCCACTGGACCATCGGCTCACACATAGACCAGGCCCATGGGCTCACTGCGTGGAAGGGGCAGTCCATTTATCAATATATATCAATATGCAATCAAACATGTGTAATCAATAATCTCAAAATCTCACATGTTTATGATGTGATACGATACATGGCATCCCTTGATCGATAATTGGAAATATGTACTAATGAGATCCATCACTAAATGGATCACACAACCCCCCCCCCCCCCCAAGGGAAATAATTAAATAATTGCCCCCTCCTTTTTATTTTTTAAACTTATCAATATGCAATAAAAAAAACAAATTTAAATATCTAGCCTCCCTGCTGACTGGTCCAAGCCCTAGAGCCTGCGTTTTATCCAATGGGCTAGTCTCACCTGAGCCTGTTGATTATGAAAAGCCCATGCGCTTGGGTTCAGGCTGCGTTTGGACCTAGCATGATGCTGATGCCTACTTTCAATTATATGATACCTTATGCAAGAAAACTAAAAAAAAAATTACATGAGATATAAGCCTTGTTAGCAATATGGGACTGCTGGGTGCTGCAATGAATGTGCACCCATTGCAGAATCAGGCTTGATACATTAGTCCTAAACCCCATTTGTACGACCCCCTACAAACCGCTTAATGTCCACATACCACTATGTTTTCCTAAATTTCATATAACCCCATGCAAACACTAGGTAAATCCACATTAGCTCTTTTGTCAATCAAACTAACCTTTGAGTTAGTACCATTTAACTCTATGTCAAATTACTTTTTTACTCCCATGTAAAAACTTTCCTCTCCCCTCTCTCCTCTCACCATAGTTGAAACCTTGAAAGCTATTTCCCTCTGTTGCATTACCAATTCATCACATACTCCTCTCACCAATAACAAAGAAATATATTGGATATGTTGTGAGTCTCATAGAAATGATTGGTGTAACAGAGAAGAGAAAAGAGGGTGATGATGGGGATGAGGGAGGGGGTGATGGTGGAGAATGGATGGTGGTGGGGAGGAGGGATGGGGAGGTGATGGAGGAGGGGTGGTGGTGGGGAAAGGGGGGCGGGGGCAGAGGCGGACGTATGAGTTGGCTGTAGCCCGGCCCAGATTTTGTATTTTTTTTTAATTATTTGATGATATAAATTATAATATTTATATTTCATATTAAATAAATTATATTTTATACATAAAATATATTTCTAACAAGCTAGATATCAACCTAATAAATTAATAACAAATCAAATAGTATCATAACAAAGTGGATCTCAATCTAACAAATCAAATCGAATCCGGTCTGTTTTTGGGTTTGTAGGAAACTGTTTTTTTCAAACTCATTTTCAAACAAAAAAAATGGGGTCAAAAGTTGCAGGCATATTTTTGTATAATGGTGCACAAAACCTGAGTTTTTCAGAAGTTGTGGATAGATAGCTTCTTACAAAATTAGATTTAAACTTAGTTTTTGCTCAAAATCAATTTTACAATCGTGCAACCAAACGCAGCCTCAATCTTATTATAAATTTTAACAATTATAAATTTTAAAATTCAAATATTATCTTAAGAATTTATTTAATATCAATTGAACAATAAAGAAACATTTATATCCATAAAACAACTCTTCTTATTTTTCTGGCAACTCTTCCTATTTTTATGATGACATATTTGGTTATTTAAATTATAAAATTTGTTATTATACCGTGTAAGATGAGTTTATATATCATTTTTATTCTTACAATACATTTCATTTTTTTTTCACATGTATGTCTTTTGAATATCACATTATTTGGTATATAAATAATTACATCAAATATAAGAATAAAGAATTTTCATATAAATATTTAATATAGCTATCAAATATAAGAATAAAAAAAATTCATATCAATATTTAATATAAACTATGTACCCCACCCTAAAATACTGTCATGGATCCACCCCTGGGCGGGGGGGGGGGGGGGGGGTTGTTCAGGGGTGGTGATGGTGGGGAGGAGGGAAGGCAACACTGGTGCTGGTTTGGGTGGTGGAGAGGGTGTAGTGGGGCTATGGGGTGGAGGTGGTGGTCTGAAGGAGGGGGGTGGGCAGTGTCCCAGTGGTGTTGGGAGGGAGGGAGGGAGGGAGAGGCAATGATGGTGGAAGGGGTTTGGTGGAGGTGGAGAAGTAAGAAATTTGGGGAAGAATAAATTAAAATTGCCATTCAAATGGGTGCATTTAATTTTTTTCATTGAACATAGAGGTTTAATTGGATAATATTTTTGAAACATGGGTTAACATAACGGGATATTTTTAGAATATTCTAATTTTGATAGCAAAATTTTAACTCAGGGTCTCATTTGGATTTATTATGTGTTTATAGGGGGTCACATGCATGGATTTCATGAAAATACAGGGTGTTATGTGCATATAGGGCAATTTATAGAGGGTTATATGGATTTTTTCCTTATTAATTAATATTACTATGATTATTATTTGGGCAAGGCCATAGATCAATCAACTGGTCCATGAGTTGATACAAGTGAACACGTCCCCGAGGTAACATGTAGAGGAAGCTTTGCTTCTTTGAATCTCTAATTTGGAGGATGACTATAGCACACCAAATATAAGTACCATAATCACTATGGAGGGAAATCTTGCACTTATCCTAGACGCAACACATATCCATCTCAAACGGGTTGACCGGCCACTCGACCCAACCCGAAGTCACTTGCCAACCTGACCTTCTATTCGAGGAGGATAGCTCGCAAGATCCGTCGAGGTAGAGGGAAAGACAAGACTAGTCACTGCCCAAGTAGCCATGCGAACCAGTCGTGCGGTCAACCTCCCAAAGACAACATCGTTAGAGTGTCCCCTGAGCCAATCGGTCAGGTCCAGGCCTAGTACAGGCTACTTAGCTAGGGCTGGGGACCACCTCGACCTAATCGTGGCTACATGGGCCAGGGAACACCTTACCTAGCATTGCTGGAGCAGCGCATTCTGAACCTGACAAACAGATTGGCCAAGTCCTAGTTGGCATGTATGGTTTAACGACATGTGGCCACGACATCATAACAAATCGATCTATGCCGAACCTTCTCTGACAGAGAATATTCGATACGCTGGGAATTTGTCTTTTTCCTGGCCATAAGAGGGGATGAGAGGAACAAACGAAGGTAATTGACTCTTGATTAACTATTCCATTGTGATGCAACGGATTACCTAATCCTCTAATTAAAAAAAAAAAGACACACAAGTGATTAATAGGTCAATGCTTTGTTTATACTGTTTAAGTTGGCAATTCCACGTCAATCCTTTGGTTTTAAAAAAAAAAATTAAAAACAAAAAAGACAGATTCCACCTGTCTGTTTTTAGTGTACTTTTATACAAAACTAAAATAAATATCTTTTCAAAAAAAAATATTAGGGACATGTGCAATTCCTATGAGTTTTAATTTTTTTTTAATGTATATTAATGTTGTAAAATATTTAATATTTAATTTTATAAGTAAAACATATTTGATAAATTATATACACCCATTTATATAAAAATATAAATGGGTGTATATAAATGGTTAAGTTGATAATTCAATTAAAAAGTAAACCCCATAGTCTTGCCGTGCACTTTCATCCTTCCCAGTTCCAGTCTCCCCCTATCCCAACTTGCACTCCACGGCTAATTAAAATACAATAAACACCCCCCAAAAAATCAAAATTCAACTCCACATGGAAAGGAAAATGATAGAGCATGCTTAGCTATTAAAATCTATAGACTGTTCATAGAATTACCTGCTCAGACGACGTGTAACAACACTCAACCAATACATGTATTTATGGATAATAGTGGGATCAATTTCAGATGCATTCGATTATAAAATACACATATTCTTTTATTTTAAAAAAATATGGATTTCGTACGGTACATGTATCTTTAAAAGAATAAAATGTATGTTTATATAAAAAAAAATATGAAATTCATCTAACTAAATATGCAAAATTATATATCACTAATGGAAGGAAGCTATACCGAGTTGAGAAATTGCAAATATAAAATTCTTGAATGCTCATAATTTGTTAAAAAAAAATAGCGTTGATATACTCAATCTATTTTGTAACTTAATTTGCAATTCCTACATCACCAATGTAATGCATAAAATCATTTAAAACAGTATGTATTATACTGTTTTCATATATATTTCCTTATGAAAAATTTAACAACATATACATTCAATTAGGAGGAGTATGTATCTCTTTTTTTTATTAAAAGAAGTATATTATTACCTAAATATATGTTTAAAAAATATCAATACGTGTGCGGAGAGCAGTGATCCTGCGAACAAGGCTAAACGTATCATTTTCACATTTTTTATTTTTTAAAGTATTTAATTACTTAACTAATGAAGTATATTCTTTTACATATATATATATAGATGAGTGATAATATGCGGTATGTACAGTCTATGCGGATCACGTATGGACCGTCTTGCGCAAATCTTGCGATCGGACGGTCACTTTTTTGAGAAATTCTTTTAGTAAGAGTTGAATGAAAATAGGAGTATCCTCCAATCCGCATGCTGACTCAGTCCACCCCCCCTCTTACGCACATACATCACATTTTCTTTTACGTGATACAAACGCGAGACAATAGAGAGAGAGAGAGTAGTTGAAATATCACCTGTTTGACCGTTAATAACTATCGCCCAAAACAAATTCTTCTTCTCTTATCTCAATCACACACACACACACAGAGATAGAGAATCCCAAAAGAAACTGTAATTCAATGGGAAACCTTCAAAGATGGGTTCCTCTGCTTTCAACTGTGGTTTGGGTCTTATTGGTCCTGGACCCTCTGGTCGTCGTTATGGGTCGGTTTGTGGTGGAGAAGAGCAGCATAACTGTTCTATCGCCGGAGAACTTCCGGTCCAGGCACGACGCCGCGATTGGCAATTTTGGCATCCCCGAATACGGCGCGTCCATGACCGGCGTCGTCGTCTATCCGGAGAAGTCGTCGACGGGTTGCGAGGACTTCGGGGAGCGGTTCAGGTCCCTGTCTTCGAGGCCCGTCGTATTGCTTCTCGATCGCGGTGGTATGTATGTGTTTTGGGAATTGAATTGAATTGATGTGCTTCCCTTTTTGGTTGTTGTGGTATATTTGGCGATGATTGATTACTCTGTTTTTGGTTATTGGTTTTTTGTTTGTTGAATTGTGTGCCATGTAAAGGTATTGAATTATTTGGTAGTTATTTGATTGATTTTGATGCTAAGATGTTTTAAAACCATGAGTCTAATGAAGACCAAAATGGACAATTTCTTTGTATGAGTCCAGGCATTACATTTGGTATCAAAGTCCAATCAGAGTGATCTAGACACCAACAATTGGTATCAGAGCGATCTGGTTTCTAAATTTAGTTGTGGATCAGTTTCTTTTATTCATTTCATTTGGTGTGCCTGACTTTTGGTTTTGGCTCATCTAATAGTATTCCATGAAAGGTGTCAAACTTTGTTATTTTTCAATAGATGTCCTAGTTGTGAAGAAAGAAAACTCTGTTTTTTTATAGATTGTTTTGTGGAGTTATAGATTCTTGATGTTTGTTGTCAGTTATAGGTTATGTTTGTATGATGGTGGAAAGGTTTCCTTGTAATGGTGATGAATTGATTCTCACGTTTGTTGAAGATTCAGATATTCATTTAAAATACTTTACTCTTTTTTCTCTTTTTGTTGTTCCCAAAAGGTTGCTTCCTATATAGAAAAGGGCTCCACAACTTTATATCAAAGTATAATTGATAGGTGAAATAGTTTGGTGTGTATTGATGGGATGTGTCATGCATGTAAAATACATAACACGAGCTTAGGTTAAACCAAATCCAAGAGAGCATCTATTATAATACTGATTAGATACAAAACTTACAAAAGATTCATAAACTCTCATGTAGTTTAGCTCTCTAAGCCATCATTATCAAACCTGTAGTTGTCAATCTCTATCATGCCAACCTTTATTATGCAAAGCCAATTTGTCTTGCAAATCAATCATTTCCTCTGTTTGGTTGTATTTGCTGAGAAGTAAGTATGACAAACTATCATAGAATAACAACATATAATTGCAACTGAATCTTATTTACAATTGCTTTGTTATTCATCAAAAAAACTATCCTGCCAAGTTGGTGCTCATCTCTCAGTATGACTCGATGAGGTCCATCTGATGTATGTTATCTATATCTGAGACACGATCCCAATTGGATGAATCCCTCTCTTTCTTCATTTGATAACATTGTCCAATTGTTCACTCATTGACCATTGAGTAAGCAAGATCGTATATTCGTTTCTATTCTTTTGTGGAGTTTTTGGATTTGGATAGTGAAATTTGGCAAGCAGGAATGGTGAATTGTTCTGTTTTGGTAATCTTAAATATGCTTAATAGTTGGTTCTGATTGTATACTCTATGAAACCGTATAGTTCTAACTTCTAAGTTTATTGGAAGATTTTTGGATTTACAGTTAATATTTCCTGCATTTAATTAATGAGTAAATGTTTTTGGATTATCGATTTTGGTTGAATACATATTTTAAGGATGTGCTCAGAGACCTCAAATTTAATTCAATGATCAGGTGGCTTCTCACTGTTGTTAGTTCACATTTTTTTGAATTCTGCAATTTGATCATTCTGTTTAGTATGCAAATTGATTGCAACAAATTAGATTTATCAAAAAAACAAGTCTTTATGGTAATGGTTTGTTACATTACATTTTTTATGTTTTAAATTTAATCTTTAATGATTAATTGAATTCATTCATATATTTCTATTCTCTTCTGTTTTACTTTTTCTTCTTGTAAACATTTTCAAGAAAAAAAATCAAATCACTTTGATTTTCTTTTTTTCGCACATGGCATGATAAATATAGCTATTTCTTGTTCTTTAATTTTCTACAATGTTATTCTCTTCATCATAATGAAAGTAGTTTCTATTCAACTAAAAATTCCTTTCCCTCCACTCGTTGAAAACAATTAACTGAATGAAGTGAAACATTCCATGCACTTGGAAGAGGTGTCTCATTAAATTTAAATTTTCTTTTATCTAGATTGCTACTTTGCTTTAAAGGCATGGCATGGACAGAAAGCTGGTGCGGCCGCAGTTTTAGTGGCAGACAACATAGATGAGCCTCTGATAACAATGGGCACTCCCCATGAGAGCAGCGACGAAGGCGGATACATAGAGAGGATCAAAATTCCATCCGCACTTGTCAATCGAGCTTTTGGTGAGACCCTGAAGAAGGCCTTGCGAAAGGCCTCAGAAGAGGTTGTGGTAAAGCTAGACTGGAGTGATTCAATGCCCAATCCGGACGAGAGAGTTGAATATGAGCTTTGGACCAACAGCAACGATGAATGTGGTTTGAGGTGTGATGAACAAATAGATTTTGTGAAGAATTTTAAAGGACACGCTCAGATTCTTGAAAGAGGTGGTTACACTCAGTTTAGACCACATTACATAACGTGGTTCTGCCCCACAATTTTCATAAAGAGCAGACAATGCAGGTCTCAGTGTATAAATAATGGGAGGTATTGCGCGCCTGACCCTGAACAGAATTTCCATGAGGGGTATGAAGGGAAGGATGTCGTCATTGAAAATCTGAGGCAGCTTTGTGTGCATAAGGTTGCGAATGAGAGCAACCGATCTTGGGTTTGGTGGGATTTTGTGACGGATTTCCACATTAGATGTTCGATGAAGGAGAAGAAGTATAGCCGGGAATGTGCGGAGAGTGTTGTCAAATCGCTTGGTATGACCAATAAATCGATATACTTTTGAATTGTTCCTCTGTTTCTTATGATACTGACAATGGTTGTGATGTGAATCATTAGGTCTTCCACTTGAAAAGATCAAAGATTGCATGGGTGATCTAGATGCTGATGTGGAAAACTCTGTGTTGAAGGCTGAGCAAGAACTACAGGTTTCTTCCTGCTTATTCTTTCCATATAGAGGATTACAATGTCCTTTTTTATGTGTATTTTTAAAATTAATTTGAAAATAAAATGATAATTGGATGTACTTCGAACTACTATACTCTAAATGTCATGGTTTTTATATGAATGATCAACATGAACATTTCATTCCACGAATTCTAGGTTGGTAAAGGATCTCGTGGTGACGTGACCATCTTGCCTACGCTGGTTATCAATGATGTGCAGTATCGAGGTATATTTTAATATGTTTCCCTTATTCTTGCAAACCGTCACCTGTTCATTGCATCGTATGCCTAGGACATTTCAGGCTTAGGATATTTTCTTTTTAACTTGCTTGTTCTTCAGGGATATTGGATAGGACAGCTATATTGAAGGCAATATGCGCAGGTTTTAAAGCTGCCTCTGATCCTGCAATTTGTTTAAGTTCAGGTTTGTGTCCCGGTGCTTTTATGATCATTATGTCTTTTTAGCATCAATTTTATCAACGCTTTTTCATATCTTGCAGATATCGAAACGAATGAGTGCTTAGAGAATAATGGGGGCTGCTGGCAAGATACGCGGTTAAACATAACTGCTTGCAAGGTAATCATGCTAGCACAATGTTATGTCATTTGTAGATTAATTCGTATTATCCTTGCCATTGGAAATTGATGGGACTGAGTCTAGTTAGAACATTTTTTGTATCTGATACCCTTATAAGAATGGTCCATCTTTTGTTGTTTAGGACACATACAGAGGAAAAATATGTCAGTGCCCTACAGCAAATGGTGTTCAGTATCACGGAGATGGTTATACATCCTGTAAAGGTAGTATCCTTGCCCTTTTTTCTTATTGCACTAGTTTTTTTATATGGCAAATTTAAAATGAGTATCTGCTCAAGGAAGGTGAATGATACATTTGTCTCAAAGTTTTCTTTATTTTTTACAATATTTGCTGTACATAAAGGAATCTTAATTTTCATTAATTTTTTTTTACTGAAACAAGATATCAGATTATCCTCTAATTTCTGATGATAGCCACCATATGGCAGTATCATAAATTTTTCTGCATATGTAATGTCTGATATTTGTTAAGATTGTACATTCCTGACAGAATAATGTTTGATATTTACTTATCTCCAGAATAATATAGACAGGAAATCATCATTATCATAACTTTTTCATGAAGCTTTTTTTATAACAACCTGTCAATTTATTAATGTTGTATCACCTCTTTTTGCACAAAGTGGATGCTCACAGAACTCGAATCTAAGGCTTTGTCCTATTAGCCATATCACATTGTTCCATGCCACCCTTCCTTCTAAATTAAATTGTTCACTGAAAACTGGCTATGATTGCAATATGATTCATAAAACATAATCCAAAATCTGGAGGAACAGATTGATATTTCAATGAAAAAACTAAACTTATTTTCTGAGATTCTTGGTCATCAGTTAAATTGGATGAACCACACTGCTATTCCACATGCCTGGTTACTTACAGATTTCTAGAAAAAAATTATATTCAATAAGTAGAACAATTCATGCTTCCTCAATGACATTTTATGTTAATTTATATTATATGAACATCAGAAAATTTGAAAGGTCTTGTGGTACATATATCTGGTGTTACTGAATCTATCCAACTCCTCCGTCAAATGCCGCATTTTTTAGATCATCACCCTATTGCAGCATGTCGTATTTCACTAGAAGGAAACAATCACAGGATTCTTCCTTAATTGATTATTCTGGTCCTTATATTTAAATATAAGCATTACTAATACAGATATATGAAGACCCTTGAAATGCATTTTCTTCTGATGATTTGCGTGAAACTTTGTTGTCTATGATTATCTATTTAGGTTGACTTCTCCAGCATTACCTTTTAGCATCTATAGATTTCTGTATCTGTTATTATCAGATCAATTTTTCTCTAGAATAAAGTAGATCATCCTATTCTTTCTTGCTTTGAAAATATGTGGCATATATATTACGGGGTATTCCAATAGGATTGCTATTTAATTGATTTCATGATAATTTTGCATTATGTACGTCACTTTAGTGATTCCTTGTTTTTAATCTGCAAAAAAGAAACTCATGAAACTTGATGGAATCGTTGGAGAGGCCACAAGAGTCATGTATGGTTCAATAATGAGTGGTTAAAAATTTATTTTGATTGTGATAGTCAATGTGAATTCAACTACGAGTATGAAACCATGAATATATATATATATATATATATATGTGAGTGGAGCCCTCATAGTTGAACATATTCTCACTTTGGTTAGCCACCAAGATAGGAACCCAATATATTTCAATGTGGCTAAATATCAATAGTCCCAATGTTTACTTTATATTTATATAGGCTAATCAAAGTAAATACATTTAGTTCGGCTACCATCAAGCTTCATGCATGCCTGACAAACCCCTTGTAAGGACATTTGTTCTTGTAGAATTTTTATCTCCATGAATTTTCCAAATTTCTAAGAAGCAGAACGCACCAGAAAAAAGTTTTCTACATATTTTGCATGTGTTTGTCCAATGTTCCCCATGAATTCTTCTGACCAAGTATCTCACTAATTTTAGAAATTTCCTTCCTGCCTTGGAAAATAGTTTACGATCATAATTTTGATTATGATATGTGAAACTTACTCTTTTCTTGCATTTTTACCAGCTGTAGGTCCAGGAAGATGTGCAGTGGACAATGGAGGTTGTTGGTCAGAAACTAGAGATGGACGAACTTTATCCGCTTGCAATGTATGGATATAATATTTCTCATCATCTTTCATTAAATCACTTGTCCATTCTTTTCTTCCATCTCCCTATTGAATCTCTATATTTCTGACTTCTACCCATATTTTCATGAAAAAAGGAATATGCGTTTAAAGAGTGCCACTGCCCATATGGCTTCTATGGTGATGGATATAAATGCGAAGGTACCAACTCTTTCACATCTATCTATTTTAATGTGTTGATTCTGTAATTGTTTGTTCTAAATGGAGACTTTACTTTGCTTTCAGACATAGATGAATGCAAAGAAAAACTTGCCTGCCAATGTGATGGTTGCAGTTGTAAGAACACATGGGGTGGATATGACTGCAAGTGCAAGGGTGACCTTTTGTACATATCAGGAGAGGATACATGCATTGGTATGAACCATGATCTCTCTCTTATTCCTCTCTTTAATTTCTTTTCAATCTTGATAAAAAAAAAATTGCTACACAATTAGATCTTTAGATTTCTTGCTTAATTTTAGCTATATCCAACTCACATTGGATTCTGCATGAGATTTGGGTGGGCTTCCTAAAATCATTTTGCACAACTCCCTAGGAAGTATAGTAAAAAAGTACTCCAAACTTTTCTAAATGTTCTAAAAACTTCAACAATTGGATATCTCACGTATCTATTGGCCAAACATACTTCAATTCACAAATTGTTTTGTTCCTATAGAATCTAGCATCCATTTCGTGAGGGTGATTTATCACACTTCATAATTTAAAAGTCAATCACAATTGTCATCATATTTCTCATACTAAAGGTAAAAATACATAGAAAAAAAAAACTTGACTATCTCTATATTTTTACCTCACTTATCTTGTATGGTATATGAATGTACACTTACTATACTAAATAGAACCCTTGCTGAATATTTACCATACACGAATTTTTTTACTATGCATGGAAGTAATCAATACATGTATTCTCATCATTCAATGCTCATCTCCTCTTGCAGCCAAAAACGCATCCAGGTTCGGGTGGTTTATGACACTTTTGGTTCTCTCATGTGTGGCTGGTGCCGCAATAGCAGGTTATGTGTTCTACAAATACAGGCTCCGGGTACGTCTCTTTATCACAAATAAACCATTCCAAATGCATGTTTAAATGAATTTTCTATTACAAAATGATGGATCTGATGCATGTCATTACATAATATAAGCCAGCGACATTAAATTTAATATTCATTTTTTAAACATGTTCTTCATCCAGTCTTACATGGACTCTGAAATCATGGCCATCATGTCACAATACATGCCACTTGACAATCCCCAACATGAGGCCCAGCCTTTGAGACAAGGTACAATTTTCCTTCACATATTGATTTCACCACCATTTGATTCTGTAATTATAATTTTAATCTCCTCAAATTGTTTGGTTTTGTAGGACAATCTGTGGCAGTATAATACTGAATTCCCAGTAGAAACACATCTACATTTCGAATGGCAAGCAATGAATGTAAATCCACATGGTCTAGGAAAATTGAAGTCAATGTAGAAGTCATTCTCTCTTTTTCTTTTCTCTTTTTTATTTCCAGGTATTGATGTGAAATATATGTAAGTTTAGATTTAGAAACAATAAAATAGGACTTCATCATCATACAGATAGGCAAAGATAGGAAACTATTTTAAGAAACTAGTGACCTGAGTTGTACAGTAATTTTTATAAATTTAAATATCAAAGACAGTTTGTTCTGGCTTCTGCTTTTATGCTTCAACTAAAATTGTTGGGAGTTTGTTTTAAGGTGGCGTAAGAATTACTTCAAATGCCAACCTTCTCTGAGCATTTCACATTTGAAAGTAGTGTGTGCACTTTTATACTCTCTCCCCTGTTAGATTTGTGGATAGCTTATCTGGGAATGAAAGATATATGAGCTTTGTTACTCTCAGTCTTTTTTACAGTCTCAAATGCAGTCCTATATACCTCGTTAACCTCCTCCACTCACTGTATCAAGGTATACACCTTGTTTAAAATTTTTCACATTTTTTATAAATGATATCACATTTTTTTATTAATACTATTATTTTCAAACAATAGATAATCAGATAAATGCGTATATCTATTAATAATTCATAACAATAGATAATAAGATTAATACGTATATTGGGCCGTCTAGCCTTATGCGATTCGTTCTCTGGACCGAACCGCATATGCAGCCGCATAACCCACAAAGACTATATATCTGAACAGTGGTTGTGCCTATTATGCCTTGTTGTGCCATTTGAAACCGTACCAAACAATGAGATGATGCACTTAATTAATATATTCTATACCCTTCCTATTTAGATATGGAATAGCCCAGAGAATAAGTGAGAATAAAGCAAAATAGGTGCTTTTTGTTGTTTGGATGCAGGGAATATCCAGGGATAAACTATGTCAGAATAAACTGGTATAAAGTGGTATATAGATTCCAACCAACACTTGGAATTAAAGTTATTCCAGGTTATTCCACTCAAAAAATATATGAGCCCACCGTCAAATCAATTGTTATCACCTCTTATAAATCACATGTCAAATCAAGTATCATTATTTTTTTACCTTTTATAAATCATTATACATATTTTATTCACATTTTACCTAAATAACAAAAATTTTATTATTACGTTTCTCAACGTGAATAATTCAAAACACAAACAAACACAAAATCACTTTATCTTTATTTATACCCACTTATACCATGATAATTGTATACTCAAAATTCATATTCTGTATCCAAACGGGGGAGCTTGGTTTGGCATTGGGATTAAAAGGGGTTGGGATAAGGAAATAATTGAGTTAAATCACATGTTATCCTATATTGCATAAGAAAAAAAAATGATAAAACATGGACAATTGTCCGTGTTTTGAAAGAAAAAATGAGGATATTTTATTTTAGGTAAAAGGTGAAACGTACTTTATCTTCATTTTTAACCATATTTTGTAAAACAGACAACTTCTATGACTGTCCTTCCCAAAAAAACAAAACCCAAAAATTTCATGAAACCAAAACCAATAATATTGATGTCTAATTAATAGAAATTGTCGACTTGGTATTTTTAAAAAAAAAAATTGAAGTTATGCCATATTTTAGATTATGTGATCTAAATGCAAAATTAAAAATAAGAACACAAAAAATAGGGATAACAAAATGCATTACCAAATGTAAATCTGAATAAAAATAATAATTTTTTATCTCCATAAATTAGACTAACTTATCTTAAATATTTATCTATTTACTAAATCAAGCCTTAATCTATATATTCTATATTATATACTGTGCCCAATGTACCATTGTCGTCCCATGCCAATGTATTGGGAGACTGGCCCAACAGGCCCTTATCCCCTTAATGAGTCATATCATGTCATGCCAATAATATCTCATGTCATGTAGTGTTGATTTCTTAACATGTTGTGCCATGTCGTCATCTTGCCGTTTTACACCTCTACTGCGAAACACTTTTGTAGTTCTCACATTCCCTAATCTACTATATACTAAATTATGCTAGTATATACCAAACTAGAAAAAAAAAATTGTATAGAAGTTATGGATTCAACTCATTACAGAAAGAAAAAAAAAACACAGATGATTGTTCCTAATATTTTTTCAAGCTACGTGCCACTTTGTTTTTTCAACTAGTAAATGGTCAGTGGTTTTTGTTTTTTTTTTTTAAAAAAAAAACTTATATAAGTAAAAAAATTTAATATAAAAGGATTAGTTTAAATTTTTTTAATATAAAAGGAATGATTTAATAAATATTGATTATAAATCATGAGTTTAAATATAATATAATTCATTTCATTGCCGGTTTTGTTTTTTTTAAGTAAAATCAAATCCACACCCAGTTAAATCGATTAAAAAACTATTGATCCAAACTCAAGTCCAATCGACTTAGATTTGGATCAGTTCAGATTCTTTTGACAAAAGTTACATATCTGCATCATTTCTAATTTGATTTGGATGGCTACATTTAAAATAGAAAAAAATCGGTATAATTCGCTAGAAGTTTTAATTTCTGTAAAATTAGAAAATCGTCACAGGACTCCAGAAAGTGTGTATGGTTAACGGATTTAGTCGTGTGTATGGTTAACTGATTTAGTCGTGTCTATAGTTAACGGATTTAGTCCCTGGATCAAATTACCATCAGTTTACATGAAATATTCCATTTACTAAACGTAGCTCCAATAAATAAAATTCAAATAAGTTCTTGCAAACTATGAAAAATTCGATTTAATCCTTTTGATGATAAAAATGCTCATGTTTTTTTCTTGAAAATTATTCTTCTATCTTATATTTACCAACGGTAAACAAAAAAAAAAGGAAAAATCCATTTAACTCCCTGAAAACTTTTGAAAATAAAAAAATTCTTATAAAATCAATAAATCCTCTATCTTACAGTAAATTTTCGTACTAATTTTAGAGGTAAATTTTCTGATTTTCATAAGTTTTCAGATAGTTATATCAGTTTTTCACAAGAAAGAAGTAAATCGTGGTATTATAATAATTAAATCATGTAGGGTTAGTCATCCACATATCTAATTAATTTCGATTACACTATGGACTAAAATAAATAGTGTTTAATAAGTTAAAGACCTGAGAAAATTAACCTATTTTAGAGCAATCTTTTCTAATTTTCATAAATTTCTAGAAAATGAAACTGATTAATTAGAGTGACAATAGAGACTAAACGATATTTTTCTAATAACATAGGAACCTATAATGATTTTTTAATATTACAAGAACTAAAATAAATTTAGCTAACTTTACAGTGGGTTATATCGATTTTTCCCTTAAAAATTTCCCAAAATAATATTATATGACTGGCTAGCTTTTATCCGGGCTTGTGGCTGAATCTATCATTTTTCATTTAAGATAATAATTTACACATTAAAATATCGGTAAACCTCTAATAAATACTGATGTGAAACAGTACAAATATGATTATCAAAGAAAAACAAAAAATTTTGGGGTAGAAACTGCAAAAATTCCCCACCAGAACTAAGAAAAGCAAATGATTTAACTCATAATCCTTTCAAATTTCACCCTGCCTTCCTCAACAGCTGAAAGCTGTTTTCTTTTCTTGGACAACTTGGTAGGGTTGAAAAACCCATTCTGTTCATCTGTGAACTGAGCAGCCGTTCTCGCTCTCAATTCTTCTAAGCTTTCCCCTTCTTTCGCTCGCTCAATCACCTACCCAAATATTAACTAAGCATGAGACCTTGTGTCAGGTAAAATAAATGTATGCATTTGATGTTTGAAAAAGCCTTGCTTACCAGATGCCGCCCATACAAATGGGTGCTCGAGAGAGCCTGTATCGCGTTCTGAGCCTCTTGTTTGGTGACATACTCAACAAATGCAAAACCTCTGTGCTTGCCGACTTTCAATGGTAACCTTAAACTCTTCATCTTTAAAAACAAAAAAAACATAAACAATTTGTTAGAACTTAGAACTAGATTACTATATATGGAACCATTGGCCAAATACAAAACATAAATGTGACAGAAGTGCAGCTTAAAGTGATGGGAGATCAAAAGATCAAGTGGCAATGGCTATATTCTTAGTTCATGAATCACACTGATGGCCCTATGATTAATCATCAATCACGCTGATGGTTCTATGATTATCTATCTCATTCTTCCCTGCCCATATGGGATTTTTTTTGGTGCAATATTTTGGTGGAACCTGTGCATCTGGGATATTAAATTTAAGAGTGATTAATTTAGAACAGTGCATCTGTGCACATTTCTTGGGAGTTGTAAGAGAAGTGCAGGCCAAAAAAGACAGTGCCATCAACAATTAAATTCCTGCTTTTTTATGCAACACATATAAAGATGCTGACATAAAAAGTGCAAATAATGAGAAAAAATTGGGATGGTCTATAATGCAGAAATATATAAAGGAAAGAACTCTGAGGATGACGAACAACGCAGGTTGCTCACAGACAAAGGTATTAGAGAGGCATAACTCTACTCTGGAATGAGTGAAGCTATAGTTTATGATACAGTCACTTGTATCCATATTGCTAAAGTTAGGTTTCATTGCCCATGCAAGGCAGACGATCTTTCTTTCACTCTGATCTCTATTCATGAGAAAAGATAGAATTGTGGGAACGATATAGAGGAAACTTTTTCTAGTTAACTTATTTTGTTGGTTTCATTGTTATAAAAAAAACCTAATTAAAACACAATTATTCCTTATGCCCTCGTTTGGATCGAGGAATAAGCAATTCTAGGGTTTATACCTATTCCAGGAACAGATAACTTTATCAATTGAATAAGTGATTTTCTATTTAATTTTTTTTTATTCTCATTGGAAAACGTAATAATAAAGGTTGAGTTGTTTGGTTGATAAAGAATAAAGTGTAAAAAGTTGATTTGACATGTAGACCCTATTGATGTATAAGAGGTAGTGATTGATGATTGGTGATTTGATGTGATGAGATGTAATTTTTTTTATGTAATGGTGAGCCCCACCTTCCATGGGAATGGATAAGATGGGGTTACGTAGAATTGTTATACTCTCTTGTACTTATTTAAACTAGCTTAGTAATACCAAGTTATACTCGACAAACAAACAATCATTTTCTCTATCCATTCTTATACCACCCTTGTACCCCCTTAACCCTTGATCCAAACGGGGTGTTAGGTATAGGTGGATAACATAAAGTACTGACTACTATTCATGAAAAATTTCGTGCAAGAATTTCATTCTGGTGCTTACAAGAACACAACTGTTAATTATGATGGAAATTGAAAAGAATTGATGCTGATGATTACTCATATATCAAATTCATTTTCTTATTCCGTTACCCAATAGTATGCCTAATGTCTTATTTTTAATTTGTTGCCTTTCAGAAAAAAGAAAAAAAATAGAAAAATCGACTATCTAAATAGGTAATTATCACGTGCCTCTACTTCCTTTTTTCTTCTAAAAAGCCCCAACTTTTATGTCTTTACATGAAAGAATAACAAAGACACCTTATTCTTAGCCAACATAATTCCAAGAATCGATTAGTATAGTATAATAAGAAGGTAATTATGAAGGTTTCTTGCTGTTTTACATATATGTCTTGTGGAATTTCCCTTTGGTGGAACCTACAATTCAAATAATCATCTTAAATCAAGTTTCAACAATATAGGCTCAAGCCTTTATAAATTCCCCATCTTAGCCAATGTCAGTCAAAGAATCGATTCAGTATAGTGTAGTAGCAAGGTAATTAGGAAGGTTTCATGGTGTTTTCCAAATATGTCTTGTGGAAATTCCCTTTGGTGGAACCTACAATACAAATAAGTATCAACAAAATAGGACTGGACCTTTGCCTCCAATACTAGTATAATCCTCCGATATTACTACTACTAGATCAAAAAAAAATGAGCCTGCCCAAGTCTAATGATCAAATCATCAACCCGAGCCTGGACCGGGAGATTGCACATTTCAGTACAATGGTAGCAGGGGCCAGGACCCAGATTATATAAGCCCCTAGCAAGACACAGCCAACTGACATCCCAAATAGGGCTGCAACTTGGGTTGGGTCCAACCCGAACCCAACGGGTTGAACCCGATTTTTAGTGGGTTGGGTTGGAAAAACTGGGTTCAGGTTCGGGTTGGGAGATTCGGGTTGGACAGATTTTCGGGTTAGGTTTGACTTGATATCTCAGACAACCCGACCAAACCCGGACCCAATAAATATGAGTACTTTTGATTAAATATTAACCATTAGATGTTTCGTTTTTTATCTACACCGTTGATCTTACTTTTACCCAAACCAAAAGGAGAGAAACAACCCTAGCCGCCACTCTCATCTCCCTCGGATTGTTAAAAAAAAATCTCCCTCGGATTGGGATCCATCTCCCTCTTCTCTCCCTATTCCCTCTCTCCCCCTCCCCCTCACTCTTCTTGAACCCCCAAATCAACCCCCCCCCCCCCTTCTTTTTTCTTCTTCTTTTTGATTAACTCCAAACAAACCCAGCCACCACCCCCCTTTTGTCTACTTCTTCATCACAGCAGCCCAAAACCATCCCTCCTCCCCCTCTGTTTCTTCTTTTTCCTCTCTTTTTTTCTTCTTCATAAGAGGCCCCAAAAACAGTGCATTTTACTTTTCTTTTTTTTTGTTTGATTTGTGAATCTTTTATTAATAACACCCAATTCGGGTTCCTCGGGTTGGTTTGGGTTTTGAGTGTATATCATGGGTTGGGTTCGGGTTGGGATCACCGGGTTGAAAATCGATTAGGGTTGGGTTCGGGTTGAATATTTCAAACTCCAACCTGAACCCAACCCGCCCCCGGCTGCAGCCCTAATCCCAAATCTCTCTATAATGGGAGAGATCTCATGCTTACTGACTGGTGGTCATATATCTTAACTAGAAAGTCCAACTAATCCAACCTATCAATAGCAACAACAAGATGAAATTCGAAACTTCAATTCCTACAAAAACGACACATCATCTGAGTAGAAGCTCGAAGTAATTTAGGCATTGACTGGATCATGATAATGTCAGAAGCAACCACAGGTATAAATCTATATGTATCTGCATGAACCACTTTATGTGATTTACCTAAAGCAGCAGAAGACATTACCTGGCCAAACGGACTAAAAAGCTGTCTGAGATCTTTTTCTGTCGCCTCAAAAGCAACATTTCTTACAATTAATTTTGTCAAACTCCTGTCATTCTCAACTTTTTTAATCGTCCGATCATCCTTGGCATGACAAAGTTGCAACATAAGCGCATGCCCATCCAAAACAGTCCCCTACAATACAAACAGTGTACTTGTCAGCGTCCAACTCACTTCTGCAAAGAAAATATTTAACCAAACAGAAGTAAGCCTGTGAGTGGGAAGATACAGATCATATACATACATAGATCAACATTAAAGGCACACACTGTTACCTGTAGATCCTTGCATACTTTTGTAGCTGTTTCAACAGAATCAAACTCAATGAAACCGAAACCCATTGAAACATTCTTCCCATTTTTCAAGTGCTTTTTTATCTACAAGGAACATATCAATATTGAGAAAGTTTAGCCCAAAAAAAAAGATACCATAGATGCTACAGATCAATTCTGGAATCACCTTCACACTGCGGATCACTCCATTCTTCACATTATCAGTAAAATGTTTGTCCAAGCTCTCGTCAGATGTTCTAAAATTGATATTCTTCACAAATAATGTTCGTGACTGTAAAAGAACAATAGCATTTCAGTGGGTTTCAAAGCATATCATACAAAACAAGATGATCTTGATAAGGACTGAATTATAAAGGTTAGTTAAGGAAAGTCATGTTTTCAGTGGAGCTATATAAATTTAATAATATAATTCTGGTTCAACTTGGGAAAGAAGGTAAAATAGTAGCAAGTTCTAAATAATCATGATCAGTTCTGCCAGTGCCAGTTTGGCTGATAAATGCATGTGCTTATGGCTTTCCAAGCCGATAACAATGAAATGAAAAGAGAACAAGGATTACAAAATTTGTTAACAAGTATTCAACAAATAAATAGTGTCCAACAAATCCCTCCAACTGCAATTGACCACTTGACCTACCAAATATATACCATTCTGCATTTTCTTAAACAAAACTTATGCATTATACACAGGTAAAAGAAGAAAAAGCAACAAAAACTTGGCTAGTTACTCGGAAAAGCTAGGATTCAGATAAACATATCACAAGGATGCAAGAAGAAAATGAATACTGTCTAGCAAATACCTCAACTCTATCAGGATCGATATCCTCTTCTGATATTCCCTCCACACTCTGCTCCAGTAACATCTTCTTGACATCTTTTTCACCGACAACGGCATTATTTTGTTTGTCTGTCTCCGATGAAGGGTTCAAGGAGAGAATTTCAGAAGGAGCCCACTCCAGATACAATGGAGCATCCCTACAATATTGCAATGGTCAAGCTTTCCACTTGGACATCAAGCCAATGATAACTAGTAATTAAATTTGAATTTTTAAAATGCTGACTTATTCTTCTACATGTTTTTTTGTACAGAAAGAGGCTCATATATTTCCAAGTGGTCATGTGGAAATATATTATTCAGATGTGCATTATCTCTGCACATATGATAAGTAGCAGTTATTTCAGGATCAATTATATAGGAAATTCATGCAGATATATTAAGATTTCATGTTGAAATATTTTAGGAAGTTTTTATGAGAATATATTTTACCTCTATTTTAGAAACCAAAATTCTGAATGAAAATAATGAAGCCTATTAACTATGTAGTCCCTTGTGAACTCCCCCCCCCCCCCCCCCCCCCCCCCATCCTCTATCACCTCACTCTCCAATTTTATATTTTCCACATTTCCACTGCACACAGTACATTCCAATCAACAATGGGTTTCGATGCCCTTAATTATGTGATGCCAAATTAACCAATGCCAACCTATATGGCTCCAGAATACACATACCCTTCCCTCACAATACTTCTTCCCTTTCTCAATCTGAAGCCCCAACTTCACTACTCTTTCTCTAATACCTTAGGCAAGTCCATATAGGGAGGGAGTCAGCAAGCATCCATCTCATCTCTTTTGGTGGGTGCCAGTCCATCTCACCCCGCGACCAACAGGCAACAACAATATCTATTATCAAGAGAAATATCAATATAAGGTCAATGTATTTTATTTCTCAATGACTCTGATTTCACATAATGTTTTAAATAGTCTAAGCATATCAGCTGTGATTTAAAAAAGAAATAAAAACAAAAAGGGAATGACTCTATTCACATAATTGATTTTGATGCTTTTCCATTGTTTTAAGCATATAATGTCTGACATTCTTGGCATATATGCCTCGGGTGGCCAGAATACCTCTTGAATCATTTAATGTGGAGATTTTTTATGGTAAAAAAAAATTCCTTTCAACCTAGATATTTCCCAGTTTGAAATTTGAAGTCAGTAGACTATGACCAGCCTACTGATTTGAAATTATGCAGAAGCAAATGGCATCATTTCCAGTGAAAATGGGAATTTATTGTGATGGTTGAAACACCTTAATATATTAAGAAAATAGGAACATGTGGGATTCCATTATAAAAACACAGTGACATGATTCACTTGATATATTTTAAACTTTTTTTAAAGGAATTTGGAGCATCCATTAACAAGACGGAGATATCTAAAAAGAAAATAAAAGCAAACCAATAAAAGTAAATATATATAGAGAGAGAGAACACACAATACAACCCCCCCCCCCCCCCCCGGAATCGGGGCATACCCTTCTTCAATGGTCTTAGCCCTTAACCTTAGAGATCACATTCTGAACCAAGCATTACCCATAATGGTGGAAGGAGGATCCACACCAAGTAACACAAAGACACATGATTTGAGGAGCAATTATATTGCTGCCCAAGTGTTTTCCAAGTAACTCCTCTCATGTTAAGAGATGCTTTCGTTTCAAGTGATCCACATGCACCAACACACCGCATGTGCGATGAGACATTGGAATTTGGCAAGGTTACTCCAACCACTTCATTTATGCCACTTCTGAAACCATCTCCACATTCCATCAAGCTCTCTAAAAGAACAATAGGACCCTAAGGGCAATCCCACCATTTCCCATATTCGAGAACTAAAGGAGCATCCGAATAAGAGGTGATCCCTAGTTTCCTCCTCCGAACCACAGCCTGCATGTGACATTTCCATCATTTATCCATTTCACTAGATTAGCTTTGGTTAATACCTTATCTAAAGTGACAACCACATGAAGCAACAAACCTTTAACGGCGCGAGAAAACTCCAAATGATCTTCAAATCGAGCGAAAGATATGCCGGTCAAGGGGATTTTATAAAAAAAATTCTATAAAAAGTCGGAGGGCAACTTCCAAGACATTGTGTCCTCTTCCAAATTCAATTCCACCTCATGTAAGGCTGCAAGGAGAGATGTCATCTACTTCGCTTCAAATCTTCAATCTCGTTTAGATTCCGACATAACCATGGGAGCATGTAATAGAATTGTCTCCACAAGTGAAACAATCACAAATGAAATCGTTCTCATCCTTTGCCACCCTAAAGAGATTAGGATATAATGAAGCATAATGAAGCCACTATCTTTCCAAAACTGGATTTCCATCCGTTTTCGGGATGATTGGATCTCCTCCGTAAAAGTAATGGCCACATCAAGGATACCCTTTCACATCTTCTAAAGAAACACTCTAGATTGTAGAACCAACAATAATCTAGAGCACCCCGATTAGTATTTCTCGCGGATTACTCAAATCCATAGGGAATCTAGAAAGCCATATAGGCTTGTTCATATTCCAAAGATTTAGAACTCCCAAGTCGCCTTCCTTTTTTTCTCGGCAAATGAAATCTCATTTGGCTGAAATGGAGCCCTTTACCATTTTCCTCATTCCCCGACTTGAAAAATCTTCTTCCAATGTTTTCCATTTGGTTTAAGTTACCAGAAGGGGCTTTGAAAATAGAGCAGTAGTAGAGAGGAAGACTTGAGAAGATCGCTTTGAAATGCACAAGACGACTTCCCAAGCTAAGAAGTCTTCCTTTCCATCCATCTAGCTTATTATAAAATCTGAGTGGATCTCATTCCCTCTTCTGAAGACAATTAATATGGAGGGGATGCCCAAGGTACTTGATCATTCCCTCTTCTGAAGACAATTAATATGGAGGGGATGCCCAAGGTACTTGATGGGGAATCCCAATGCGGATCACCCCATCATAGAAGATAAGTGCAGTGACCTCTTCGGATGGTTAATATTGATGCCCACCAAATATTTTTAGACAAATTGATTGAGGCCGAAGACCAACTCAAAGCATTTGATGATGAATAAGAAGCCCTCCAATTTGGATTTTAAATTCATTGAACTAGTTTTTTTAAAAGAAAATTTTAATTTTCACCTCTTCTAAGGTGGAGAGGTTCAGAGAGTCGGGGAATTGTTTTTGTAATTGAAGTCATTCACATGTCAATATTGAATTTAGATTACATATGGTAATAAAAAAAATTAAACTAAACGATCAATGGGAACCACATGTACCATACATGCCACTGCATGTAATATTTAGGGCCCCATGGTACATGCGGACTTCATGTTACATTATAACTTGGTAAATACGTAAAGGGGTAAAAGAAGGAAAAACAATCAAACAGTATGTCAATCATATTATAGGTGTAAGTAATATTTGTTAGGTGAGAAACCTAAAATACTAAACAATATGCATATAAATTCATGTCCGTGAAGGTCCATCGATTTATACAAGGTTATACTCATTCAATGAGGAAACACATTAATATATACTTTTCTTAGATTTTAGGAGATATCTATCAGAAAAGGCTTATTAAAGCCATGGCCTTAACTCTTAAAAAAATGCCTTACATTTGACCACTGGGGTTGTTAGCATTATAAAAATGATAAGCAAAAAGTTGCTTAACCAGGAAAGGAAAACTGAAGATCAAGAAAGCAACTCACTTGAAGCGCTTATAAGCTAAACATTTAAAAGCTGCACGTGCCTCGGCAGCTTCAAGGAAAATCACCTGAAAAATTGTGAAAAGATTAGTAATTGAGAGATTAGCTATAGGAGAACTTTGAGGCAAACTTTAAAAAAATTAATTTTGGATTGATTGATTGTTGTTTCAAAATTGGTTATGAAATGGTGAGATGGAGACCTCACACCATATCAAATGTCATTTAACTTCAAGGTGACCTTCACCCCCAAGAAGCTACCACGTGGGAGAGTGTGTGAGTGCGTGCGCGCACACGGGGGTAAGTGTGTGTGCGCGTGTGCGCTGAGAGAGAGAGAGAGAGAGAGAGAGGGTGGAGAAGAATAACCTTTACAACCAACAAAAGCATTAATGAGAATAAGGAATTTAAAACTCAGACAAAAATATTTCCAATGTGATATAATCCCTCCTTTTCTCCCATAAATAAATATAAATACAATCCTGCATATCTCCCTCTTCAGAAAGTGATTTTACGCTTTTACTGGTGGCTAGAAGTTGACAAACACATAAAAATTGTATTTTCTAAAACTATGTTAGTAAGGCAAGATTCAAACAAAAGAAATAAACTACTGCACGGTTACATTACAAAAATGCATACCAAGGCCAATGTTTTTGTTGGTGGAAGAATAATCTTGTCCAAACTCCCGAACTTTCCAAACATTTGGGCAAGGTCTCCTTCACTGGAACTATATGGCAAGTTCTTGACCAAGATAACATGGTTGCTTCTCTTAACACTGTCTGTACCTCTGGAAATAAATTCTTCTAATGCAGAAACATTGACTCCAGCATTGGACAAAGCTTGCTTTGTCTCTTTAATCACATAAGTTTCTCCCAGTGCAAGACGTGAAGCAAGATCTTTTGCTTCAGGATCAAGTACGTCACTTTTACTAACACCAAATATCCGAGCAATATTGTCAACTACCTAATCAATATTAGAAGAGGAAAAGAAATGACTGTGAACACGGTAGTTAATTTGAAATGAATAAATTAGCACACCCCAACCAACTTCAGCCAAATAAAAAAACAGAAATAATAATATGCGCAGGTGAGTTGGCATAATTCTGAAACAGACCGTATCAGGACGCATGAACAAACTGTTCCATGCTCGTGTATCACCACCCAATTCAGATGCCCTCCTCTGTTCCTCACGCTGCTGCTTAAATTTTTTGCCAGAAGTGTCACCAGCATCAAAAGACCTGGAAAATGTTCAAATGGAGTGCACAATTGAAAGTTAAGCTCAAACAAAATAAAGGCATTTAACAATAAAAAATTTTGTAAATTCATGAGTTAAAAAACATGTCATCTTACTCATGGTTCTCAATAGATGGTGTTTGTTGTTTTGCTGGCATAACATGCAATAGTCTTCCTTGGAAGACTGATTGATCTAATTCCTGCAATGCCCTACAATATCATAATAAAAAGTTTATGTATATGTAGATTTATACAAGTCAAATTAATCAAACTATATAATTCCATCCTTTATGAATTTATGAATACATGAATATGAAAGAAGTCACATCCAGCCAGTCCTGTGAAACACTGAACAGATGAGGAAAGAAAAGAAACAGAAATGGGGGAAAAGCATCAAATTGTCTCCATATTTTAGGTAGATCAACATATGACTTCAAACTTCCAAGTCAGATAGAGTGGCTCTATGTGTCAGTGAGTGTGTAGATTGCATGGATCTAATAGATATGTTTGAAAGTTTGTGAAAGATTTCATCAGGTAAATTACCAAATTCTGAGCTCTCGTAATATATTGCAAATCCTTTTTAAAGATAACTGACACATCTCCAACTTGAGCATTTTATTGCAAGCTTTTTCTGTTTAACTGAAAACAAATTTCTATGCATAATGGTTACAATCAATAAAAGACACATAAAATTTTAACATTCTTGAACATGAAACATAAACATTTAATGATTGACTAAGAAACAGAGGATTTTCCGTATTGGGAAGATATGGACAATCAGTTGATCAGATCAATTGTGATAATTCTTTAATTGTAGGAAGTATCAGTCTTCTAGTAACCAACTTAGCTTTTGCTCTGTCTTCCAGTCTGTCATAATGAGTCTTTGATCAGGCTTTTTTTTCATTCCCATGTCATGCAACGAACATATTAATCAATATGTTGGGATCCTAGTGCCAACTTGGGTTTTCATTTCAAATAGTTTACATATAAGTTTCAGTCTCCTTACTGTTTGAGAAAAGGTGGGAATTCTACCACCACATATTCAATAATTTGGGATATAACTCCAAAATGCAGATGAGGGGCCTGCTACAAAACCCAAAAAAGAGGAAGATGCTTGAAGGCCTGGTTTACTTTGTAGACAATGGTCTGCCGGCCATGTTTGTGCAATTTAAGTCCTCAACCATCAAATCCATTTTCCAATACTTATGCTTTTAACAGAAAACCAAGGACCTTTGACTACCGTTAAGTCTAGATTCCATTCTGCATGCTGAAATGCTTTAATTCATTTGAATTAGTGACTCACCCGATGTTCGTATAATTAATGAACCCAAACAAGGGCTGCGATCTCTTCACATTTCTCACATTTCCTAAAGATGCCCATTTTGCATTAAAAAATGTGATACATAAGTAGAACCTGGTCCACATAAAAACCCTCCTCTGGAAAATATGAAGTTGCCCCAGTTCCAAAGGAGGGACAAAATGCCTATGCAAACTTTTTCTACATAAATCCTCCTAGTTTTTCTTTTCTTTTCTTTTTCGTGGAGGGCTGGAACTGGTATGAATATCTACCACCAACCTTATTAAATCATTGGGGTACAGTCCACAGAAAAAGAAAACAAAATAAAAATGAAAAGGGGTAAAGGAAAGGAGACAGGAACAGGGGAAAAAACACCAAGCAAAAGATATTTCTACAGTGGTTTGTTAACCCTCCTCTCAAAAAGTTTTTCGTTGCACACCAAATACTCCAGCACAACTTATGAGGGAATGCATCAAAATTTGATTACTTGTTTTATCCCCGTCATTCATACACCTCTCTATTTGATCCGCATTTGCAATGGACCATTGAATACCAATGAATTCCCCACCTTCAACAAAATCATTTTACTCAATTCAAACTGCTAGAGAATATAGTTAACAGCATCCTCCTGATTACCGCAAAAGATGCAAGCCATATCCCATCCCTCGCCCATTTATGATGATTAATTTTATTAAGAACAGTGTCTAAAGATAGCAGTATTTAAATCATACACTAAATGATCAAATTTTGGCCAAATCCTTTCTCTTTTGAGGAAAAATTAATAGAAATACTACCACCAAATTTTGGTCAAACTGACAAATAACAATGAGCAATTCCTAATTTTCCTCCTTAACATGCCATAAAGCTTCAGAAAAGTCTAGCCCCCCCCCCCCCCCCCCCCCCCCACCCGGTAAAGATCAAGGGATCAAAACCTGGAGGCACCAATCTTCAAAAAAATAAAGCCAAAAAGCTTTTAATTAGTCAATCCCATTGTACTAACTCACACAAGAGTAGGGGTGGTAAACGAGCCGAACGAGCCGAGCTTTGACCTGCTCACCGATCGTTTAGCAACAGGCTCGGCTCGGGCTCGGCTCGGCTCGGGAAGGCTTCATTTCGTGTTCAAGCTCGGCTCGTTAGGCAGCTCGGTTAAAGCTCGACTCGGCTCGTTTGTTAAGTACCGAAGCTAATAAGGCTCGGCTCGGGCTCGTTTAACAAAAAAACCTTGTTTAACATTTGAAAAGTCAAATTTTACAAATCACAACAACTTATACATGTGAAAATAACATAAATTCGGGCTCGGCTCGGCTCGGCTCGGCTCGGCTCGGCTCGGGCTCGGGCTCGGGCTCGGCTCGTTTACAAACCGAGCTTTAAAAATTGTTCAAGCTCGGCTCGTTTACCAGCCCTACACAAGAGTGGGTCAATCCACCGATTTTAAGGAAAGGATTGAAGCACAGAATTCAAGTACTAATACAGTTGAAAGGGAAAATTCAAGTACTAATACTCTTCAATTAAATTACCTGCATGCATAATAAAATGCATGAGAAAGCATGTAAGTTTGTGTTTTAAATATGGCAACCTTACATCCTCGGTGGCAACGACATACAAACTCAACATCCCATGAGTTATAATTAAACACATAATTAAACGGGTACAATTGTGAACTTCATATAAACATAATACCTCACAGCAGATTCTGGAACTGTGTAAAGAATATAGCCAATTCCCTTGGATTGATTGGTTGCTTTGTCAACTACAATATGGACCTGCGCAATATCGCCGAATTTTCCAAAAAGCGCTACGAGCTCTTCTTCACTGAGATATATGAGAAAAGATTAGCATAATCAGAAATAAATAAAAAAATACCACATGAACATCCAAAGCAAATCAAGCCTATATATTAAGATAATTATTACTTTGTTGCATATGGAAGATTACGAACAAATAGGCGGCCAGATTCAAGAGAAAGTCTGTCCTCATCATTCAACTCCATTGATGATTTTGTGTTGTCCAGCTTCTCGTCATTGATGTCCTCTATGGCCTCATGTTGTTGATGGGCTCCCTCTAAATTTACCTCTTCATCACTTCCTTGATCATCCATGAGATCTTCATGAACCATGTTGTTCGCTTGCTCCCCTAAAGAAGTATCAGTATACCCACTACAGTCAGATTCACTTCCACTCTCGATGCCATCCTCAGGCATGCCAGTTGATTTCTTTTTATCTCCCTTTATTGATTTTCTTGGCTTCCCATCAACTTTTCTATTTTCATCAAGATGATCATCTAGCGTATCATTGGCCCACAACTTTGTTTTAGTCCGAGGCTGCATAAGCTGAAGAAATTCTTGCAACCGGGGATCACTATTTTCTTTGCTTTTCAAATTTTTCACTATTTTATTAGGGACTTTCAACTCCTTAGAATGAAGAGGGCTTGAATCCTTAACACCCTTATTTTCCTTGTTCTTTCTGCTTAACCGAGTCTTCTACTTTTGCAGAATGCCGACTCCATGGTCGTGGGATATTTGGGTCCCCAATTTTACGAGCAATCTGATAAAACCAATATAATTAGCAACAAGTTCTATTTTCCATGTGACATGCATGCACAACTGAACATGGATTTACATAGAGATACTTACAATTCATGATGCATTAAACACAATTCTCTCTCTCTCTCTCTCTGTCTCTCTCTCTCTCTCTCTCTCTCTCTCTCTCTCTCTCTCTCTCTCTCTCTCTCTCTCTCTCTCTCTAAATAAATGTTTTACCAAATTTCAAATTTAATCTTGCCTACTGTATAAATCATTCTTTGATATGCTTACTCAGTACTATAATCTATTGAAATAAAAATGAGAACGGTCACAAATTCAGCCTTTTATTTTTCCACATAAATTAGCATACAAACATATTAAGCATGCTTCTTTTTATCTTTTTGATATGTCCCTCAAGATCGAACAACAATGAATATCTAAGCAGCCTCAGAGACTCAGTTCCCTGTCAAAGTAGATACAAGTTCAACTCTTAGAACCGATCCTTTGACAAGGAACAAAACTAGGTAACAACACAAGCAAACAAGAAGTTGTATATAACAAGACCAAAAAAGTGTATCACGAGGTTTAAAGGGGTCTTTATGTTCATTGATGTAGGTATAAGCAACATCCAAATAAAACACACACAGTATTAAACCATAAAAGCTATTCGAGCCATCAATTTATGTTGCTCATATTACGATTTTAGCAGTCTAATCCACAATCATATCGCACAAAAAATTTACTAAAAATAATATAAGGGAAAAAAAGCCAATCAAAATATTTATGCCCCGTTTGGGAAACAGAATAGGCGGGTATAAGGATAGTATAAGGGTGGTATAAGAATGGATAAGGAAAATGGTTGTTTGTTTGCAGAGTATAACTTGGTATTACTAAACCAGTTTAAACGAGTATAAGAGAGTATAACAATTCTAAGTAACCCATAGGATAAATTATACTCACTTTATCTATTCTCATGGGCCCACATGTCAAATCAATTTTTTACATCTTATCACATCAAATCACCTATCAACACCTCTTATACATCAAAGGGTCCACGTGTCAAATCAACTTTTTTACACTTTATTTATATTTTATTATTTATCAACCAAACAACTCAACCTTTATTCTTACGTTTTCCAATGAGAATAAAAAAAAAACACAACCAAACAGAAAATCTCTTATTCATGTATATTTGTTATCTATACTGGTACAGTTATCTATCCAGAATAACGCAATTCCGCTATCCAAACGGGGACTTAGGATTTTAGCAATGGTCCTATGTGCAACCACACATGATATCCCCACATGATTTTATTTTTCTTGGTGTATACTTCATGTAACAAAATATGTATCTTCATAAAAATAAAGTATATATTTCAATGAATTGCATAGACCCATTTAAAAAAATTTGAAAATTACACTCTTCACCTAATGAAACACATGCCTCATTCGGGATATGGGACTGCACTTGGGGGGTTACAAATAAGGACTATGTATTACAACAACTAAATATTCAAGGACATTGAAAAACTTAGCCATTCCTGCCGTCCTAATTACAATTTATCTGAACAAGTATACTCGGATAGAAAAGATATACTCGATTAGGGAAAATGCAAAAAAGTATGTTAATTGCATACTTCATTTTTCCAAAAAAGTATGTATTTTATCAGACAAGTACACACCTTCCCCAAAAAAAATTTCAAACTTGTTTCAAAAGATTGCAAGAATGATTGCCCCCAACATTGCTCAATATTGAATATGGCTTTGAACAAAGACACACCTCACAAGTGATTCTGCAAGTATCCAAATACGAGTTATTAAAGTACTTGATCGCCGCCTCTGCCTCCCCTTCCGAACGGAACCCAACAAACCCAAATTGTCTGCTTTTCCGATCTCTACAAAAAGAATATATATATATATATATATATATATATATATATATATATATATATATATATATATATATATAAATAATGACTGCTTCAAAAAACCAACAAAGAATATAAAGTAAAACAAAAACAATTCAAGTGGTACTTGGTGCGGATGAGCTTGACGTCTGTTACTTCCCCCTTCTGGGAGAAGAAATCCCTCAAACGGTCCTCCGCGACGTATTTTGGCAGATTTTTTACGCACAAACGAGACCTTCAAGAAAGATAAAAAATTAAAAAAAAAAAAGAAAATAAATTAGAACCCAACGATCCTATATATATAGATCCATTCAAAGAACCAATCATAAGAGCTAATCAATCCATAGCTCACATTGCAAAAAAGAGGATGACTTTGACGGTGGGTAGAGGAGGAGGCGCCGGTGAAAGCGTCACGGCGAGAAGAAGAAGCGCAGAGAAGAAGAGTCACGGCGAGGGGTCGGAGAGTCGTAGCCGCAGAGAGAGTCACGGCGAGAAGAAGAAGCGCAGAGAAGAAGAGAAGAGACGATGATTTTTATATATTTTTTTTGTGGGCAAGAGACGGCGATGTTAGGGTTATTGTGTGGTGTAAGTGAGAAACTATGTTATTTTGAGGTTCATCACTACTATACTATTTATTTTGATAATGGATAGGTTTTGATGGTAAGTTGTCCTAATTTTAAAAAATAAAAATTCATTAAATTTGTTTATATTTATTTATATTTGTAAAAATTAGAATAAAAAATTGAATAAATGTTATGATGGCTTTTAGGTAGAACAAAATATCTAAATTTTCATTTCAAAATTAGTACAACTGTTTGCAGTTTATTTCGATTATTTTTTATATCAAACATGAATTAGTTGTCCTTCCACTCACTTATCCCCTTGTCAAACCAGATATAAATAAGGAAGTAGAGTGATTTTTTTGTTTTGATTGTGTTTTGAATTATTCTATTGGGAAACATAATAATAAAAAATTTGTTGTTTTGATAAAATGTGAATAAGGTATGGATAAGAATTTATAAAAGGTGGAAAAAAAGTGATAGTTGATTTGAAGTTTATTTATAAGAGATGATGATAGTTCATATTCTTTTGGATTGGATAACCTGGAATAATTTAATTCTAGTGGTTAATTGGAATCCATATAACATTTTATACTTGTTAACTCTGGCATACTGATTTTCATATGTTCAACCTTCCAATCACTCATTTTGAGACTATTCCGACTAATTCTCACTTATTCTTGACTTTATTCTTCAATTAAATGTGTGAATCTAAACCCTTAGATGAACATCCAAGGGTTCAAAATATTTCAAATATTCATATTAATTAAAAAAACCTAGCAAATGCGGATATTTTTCACATCGGATACATTGAAAATTTTTGAATATCGGATACTTTCTAAATTTTTGGATACGGTTAAGAAGCAGATAAGGATATTTTTTTGAATAATTGACAGCTTAGTTGGGATGAGAGTAAGAATTGTCTGGCAAAGACTGTGACGCTAAGCCCCTCTTTGGATATCGATATAAGTTATTATGTGATAGATAATTATTCTAGTATAGGTAAATAATAAATCATATTTTGTTTAGTTGTATTTTAAGTTATTCTCATTGAAAAATGTAATAATAAAGTTTTTGTTATTTAGTTGATATTGAATAAATTAGGGATAAAAAGCAAATAAGATGTTAATAAACATTTATAAAAGTTAAAAAATTAATTTGACATGTGAGATCACTGATTTAATAGAGGTGATGACAAGTGATTCGACATGTAAGCCCATTTTATACTAGTGAAATAGATTGAGTGGAGTAACATATACAATTCCAAAGGGGACCTGGAATACCAATATCAGCTTATTCTCATCTATTCTGATATAGATATACCACTTATTCCTTAAAAAGAAACAATTATTTGGACTTATTCTCCTCTATCCCTCCTCTATTCCCCAACCAAACAAAGGCTAAGGGTCCATTTTGTTCTATGTTGTTTTAATTACAACAAAATTTATTTTACATGGATAAAAATTTTCAGGAAAATGAAAGCTAAATCTGCCATTTGGCGGTAACTATTTAATGGAAAATGGCTTGCTGTTTGTTTTTATAAAAAAATATTTTAGTATTTGTTTGGTTCAAATCAAAATTTTATATAATCTTTAAAAAATGTTATGATTTAGAAAATATTGGAAATAAGTGCTTCTTGTCAAATAATATTACTTCTTAATTGGATTTAAAATAAAGACATTTAAAATTTTATTTCGGTATAAATATTAAGAGTCGATTCTTTCAAAAAAAAAAAAAAATTAATTACATAGATCATGTAAGAAAAGATTATGCTTTTGGCGTCTTTCCTAATAGTAGGTGATAGCTATTTTTTTTTAATAAATTGAAGCTCAATGATTCAAATCTCATACAATCAATCTTATCAGTTCACAATTTCCAACAAAAAACAAATTATTAGTTCATAATTTAATGTGATTTTCTATGAGAAACATGTTTTTACGAGATTGTCAACCGATTTTTTTTTCAAATAATCAAAAATTTTAAAGCGATGACCAAATCATATTGTTATATCTTTTCAAATTTTTGAATGATTCTTCTCAAAAAAAAAATATTTTTAAAATAAAACATTTTTACAAGTATTTTAAAAAATTTCTAAATCTTTTTCTGAGGTCGATTCTTTACCAATATTTAAATTTTTACAAAAGATATTATCAAATGAATTATTAAAAATATGTTTCATATTTTCCTAATTATTTGAAGTTATTTTCACAAGAAAAAATATTTTTAAAAATACTCAAATATTTTCGATATAACATGTACATTGTGATATTTTTATATATGTATCATAAAAATATTTCAGAGAAGCCCTAAATATCTAAGAAGATATTGATTTTGAGATTCACAAAAAACGGTGTACATTATTTTATCTTGAAGGGTTTGAACACAATGTAATGTGTGTATTTTGAGTACGAAGAGTGTTGCTGCACTAGCTCAAATTTGATTTTGTTTTGTTTTCAAGTTATATGATTTGTGGCAACATTCTTTGTACTCTCATCTTATAAAATTGAAAGAATGATACTTTTCATACCATCCAATCAATTTAATAAAAAAAATGGTCTGATTTTTTTCGACCAATGAAGTTGGGCAGAATGTCCAATGCATTGAGAAAGACCCACGCAATCTCTTCACCGTCAAATCAAACACATATTTTCATTGTTCCATCCATTCATTTAAGAGGGATGGTTTAAGAGGGAAATGGGATTATAAACAAGGGGCGGGCAAATGAATAGTTTTCAGGGATTATAAAGAGGGGGTTGGGATGGTGGAGGTTGGATTGGAAAGGGTTGTTTAGTTTTTATGTTAAGGGTTTGAACATAATATGCGTGTGTGTACATTTTGAGTAAAAATAGTGTTTCTGCACTAGCGAAAATTTGATCTTGGTTAATTTTAATTTTATATGATTTGTAGTAACACTCTTTGTACTCATCTTATAAAATTGAATAGCTTGTACTTTTTGTACCATCTATTCAATTTAACAAAAAAATGTCTAATTTTTTTCCGGTCCATAAAGTTGGATAGAGTGTCCATTGTATCGAGAAAGACCAGTGCAATTTCTACATTGTTAAATCAATCACATCTTTTCATCATACCATCCATTCATTCATTAGGTGGGGTTAGTGGGGGTGGGAAATGGGATTGTAAATGGGGGGCGTGCATATGGGTAGTTTTTAGGGATTACAAAGAGGAGGTTGGATTGGAAGGAGTTGTTTGATTTTTATCTTGAAGGGTTTGAACTCAGTGTGCATGTGTGTATTTTGAGTATAAAGAGTGTTCTTGCACTGGCGAAAATTTCATCTTGATTTGTTTTAATTTTATATGATTTGTAATAACGCTTCATACTCATCTTATAAAATTGAATGGTTGGTAATCTTCATACCATTCATTCAATTTAATAAAAAAATGATCTTATTTTATTCTGATCCATGAAGTTGGGCAGTTCACTGTATCGAGAAAGATCCACACAATCTCTTCATCATACCATCCATTCATTTAGTAGGTGGGTTGATGGGGGTGGTTTAAGAGGAAATGGGATTTTAAACGGGGGGTGGGTGGATGAGTAGTTTTCAGGGATTATGAAGAGGTGGTTGGGATGAGGGAGGTTGGATTAGAAGGTGTTGTTTGGTTTTTATCTTGAAGTATTTGAACACAATGTTTGTGTGTGTGTGTGTGTGTGTGTTTTGAATATGAAGAGTGTTGTTGCACTATCGAAAATTTGATATTGGTTTTTGTTAATTTCATATGATTTGTACCAAACACGTTTCGTACTCATCTATAAAGCGGACACTGTGCCATGCGCCGAGAAAAACTCATACAATCTCTTAATCGTTAAATCAATCTGTACCATCAATTCATTTAATTGATGGGTGGGTGGGGGTGGTTTAAGATAGAAATAGGATTGTAAACGGAGGGCGGATGAATTGATAGTTTTCAGGGATTATTAAGAGGGGGCTAGGGTGGGGGAGGATGGATTAGAAGGGGTTGTTTGGTTTTTATCTTGAAGGGTTTGAACATTGTGTGTGTGTGTGTTGAGTACGAAGAGTGTTGTTGTACTAGTGAAAATTTGATCTTGTTTTTTATTTTATTTTATATGATTTGTAACAACACTCTTCGTACCATCCATTCAATTTAATAAAAAAATTATTTGATTTCTTTTCGGCCCACGAAGTTGGGCAGAGTGTGTCCATTGCATCAAAAAAGACCCAAGCAATCTCTTCATTGTTAAATAAATGTCATCTCTTTATCATAATATCCATTGATTTAATAGGTGAGTTGATGGGAGTAGTTTAAGAGGGAAATGAGATTGTAAACAAGGGCGAGCAGATGACTAATTTTCAAGGATTTTAAATAGGTGATTGGGATGTTGGAGGTTGGATTGGAAGGGGTTGTTTGATTTTTATCTTGAAGGGTTTGAACACATTGTGTGTGTGTTTTGAGTATGAAGAGTGTCGTTGCACTAACAAAAATTTGATCTTGATTTATATTAATTTTATATGATTTGTAGCAATAAGATTGAATTGATGGTACTCTTCGTACCATCCATTCAATTTAATGAAAAATATAGTAATATTTTTTTTCCAACCACGAAGTTGAGTAGAGTGTCCCGCTACGTCAAGAAAGACCTACATAATCTCTTCAACATTAAATCAATTACATCTCCTCATCGGACCATCCATTCTTTTAATAAGGGGGTTGGTGGGGGTGTTTTAAGAGATAAATGGGACTATAAATAGGGGGCGGGTGGATGGGTTGTTTTTAGGGATTATAAAGCTCAGAGGGGGTTGGGGTGGGGGAGGTCGGATTGGAAGGGGTTGTTTGGTTTTTATCTTGAAGGGTTTGACCACAGTATGCGTGTGTTATGAGTATGAAGAGTGTTGTTGCACAAGCAAAAATTTGATCTTGGTTTGTTTTTAATATTTTATTAATTGTAGCAACACTCTTCGTACTCATCTTATAAAATATCTTGATTTTTTAATTAATTATTAATCATGCAACAACTAATGTGATGCATTGAACATTGCAGCATTCTTTGCTCAATCCTTGATTTTTCGAATGAAAAAAACTACTCTTTTAGTATCATTTAATCAATATCAATTAGATGACACCATAAAGTAATCAGCTAATTACGCTAACAACAAATTGAGAATTGGGATTATCATGGAAAACACATATTCCATCACATCACCATCAAACTATATGATGAATGTTTACCAAAATTTCTGGAAAGTTACTATATAACACAAGATACTAGAAAGAATATAAGATATTAGAATCAAACAAGAGTTATTAGTATTAGTAATATGATATATGTTATGTAAATTCAAGAGGGAAGCAATACAACAATAATGTGTCTTTTTTTATAGCCATTGATAGTTAAACCATATGCCCAATATATATAGAATATCAAAATGAATAGGCATATATTAATTGTAAAGAATATCAATGTAACAACTTGGATGCACATAAGACCACCCGAGATATATATATATATATATATAATATCGAAATGAACAAGGACATATTGCATTGTAAATAATATGAATATAACAACTTGGATGCACACATTGCATGCTTCAATATGGCAATATCATAAACTAAAGATGAAAAATTTTAACTACATTTTCTTTAGTTGGTGTATTATTATTACTTGTGCATCTGATGCATTACTAGCATACAAAAAAGACAATACAAGTTAGTTTTATATAAACAGATTTATCATGTGTTACTTTTATGTTCTCTCTCACAAGAATGACTACTTTATGTTGTGTTTTCTTTTTAATACTTTATTTTTAGTGTTAGATCTAATAATTTATTGAGTCATTGGTTGTTCTAAGAGTTTTAAAAATTCTTCTATTATTGAATACAATTGGTTTTATGGTTTTAATTACTTGAAATTTTTAGCCCGTAAGTTTATAGATTATGTAATGACTCATTTACGTTCATTTGTTGGGTGTGTATTTCAGGGCCGTTTCAGTGTATGTCCTATGTAATCTCCCGTCGGTGCATGTATACTAGGCGTATATATGGGGTGCAATTTTTTGGGGTTACCTTAGACATTTTCCATTATATAATAGAACATAATGTTAGAGATTGACTTAAAATTGCCCCAAATTTACCCATAAGCATATATACATTCCCCAAGTAGTGTATATATCAAAACCCTTAAAACCAAAAAAATGCTTTGCACACCCAACATAGTTACCTAGATGTCATGAAATTTCAGCTTGCAGGAGAATTCAATTCTCTTCTAAGGTGTACTACTTCCCAAAATTATATGAAAGATTTCATCAAAGTTCAGCTTTGATGGGCAATAGTAACAATGATTTTCACCATGAAAAATTAGCTAAGACATAAAAAAAGACCAAATATATGTTAAAGCTGCATTTTTCCTATAATGTTCATTACAGAGTCTGTATCAAGTGAAGAAAATAAAATATTTTGAGAAAATAGAGCATATTTTGTCTAATCACAATAAGATGTATAAAAGTATCATATTCATAAATTCTAACGTGATGATATAAACTCCAAATATACAAGCGTGTGGGCAGTCACACACATGCACACACACATATGTTCTAGCTTTATTATATATTTGGTTTTATGTATTAGTAAAAAAACACTTTCTTGATGATGGAGCCACCTATATGCATTTAATTTAAAGAATTTCAAAAATGCTAGACTAACATGTTTTTATTGTTACGTTACACTGTACTAAGGCTTGTTTTATAGCCAACACCCCCCTCATCGATGTGATTATGATAATTTAAATATCTTGGCCCACATCCATTCTCAAGTCATTACATCAATCCATACATATTAATCCTTGATCCCTTATAAGCATAATCAATAGCTAGGGCAATTATATTATCCCTTCTTGTCCATTTAGTATAGATGAACAATTTCTTTATCATCTTTCATTGTCCTTAAAAATAATTTTCATTTTTGATTTTCAAAGAACATGAAAGTTTGATGGATGTGCAAAACGACGAGAATGTCAAGAAAACCAAGTTAACGGAGTATTTTGTTAGGAATCAAATGGACAGAAATGCTTCAAAATATTTGTTCAGATAATTCTTTGAACAATATGTAATGTTGGATGCCGAAGAAATGCAAATATGTCATATGGAGGGTGGTTGTTGCAAATCTATTAGAAAGAGAACGAAATTATTTGAGGTTGTTGCTAAATCATATTAAAGGTGTCAATCTTACGAAATTTTGAAAATGGTGAATAGTGTTTAGTTTCAAACATATCATGAGGTAGCTCAACAATCTGGGTTCCTAGGGTGTGACAACAGCTTATCAGAATGTTTGATAGAAGCAACCATATTTCAAATGCCACTTGCATTGCATCGTTTATTTGCAACTATATTAGTATATTGTGAACCTAACAATGTTAGAAAACTATGAAATACATATTACAGTGCTCTTGCAGAAGATTTTGAAAAAAACAATGGGACTGATCCTCATCATACATAATTGCAGGTCCTCAATAGTGTTAATGAATTTTTGAATGCTATGGATAATAGTATAGATGATCATGATATACTAGAGTTTGAAACAGAAAGCATATCCAATGCTCTATATTCCATGATAAATAATTGAAGAAATGAATATTTCAATGTCAGAAAAAGATATGCAAACTATTTATAATTTGAATTGTGATAAAAAAGGGCGTATGATATTATATTAGATCGAATCAAGAGTTTGAAAAAGATATGCAAAGTTTAATATCCATTGTAACTGTAACATCAGGAGTTGCATCAACAAAATTTTATGAGGAGGGCGTACAACACACTCATGCTTCAAAATTCCAATAAACATAAAGCGATGAATTGTAATATTTTCAAACAAAGTGGTTAACAGAATTGTTGAAGAAAGCTCATCTTATTATATGGGATGAAACATCAATGAAAATAGACAAATTTTTGAAGCTTTTGATAGGATGTTACAAGATGTAACTGAATGCAACCTCTTTTTTGGCGGAAAGGTTATTGTGTTTGGTGGAGATTTTGACAAATGCCCCCCATTGTTCCTGGTGATACAAGGGAGGAAACCATTTATGCAAGTTTTATTATGTCTCCTCTTTTATTTAAGCTTGAGAAAATGAAGCTCACAGAAAACACGAGAACAAAATCAAATCTTGTGTATTCTGACATCTTGTTAAGAGTAGGAAATGGTACTGAATAAAACATATATAAAGATATGATTAATATACAGTGGAGATCATGGATTTTCTTTTCTTTGGATTTTCTTTTCTTTAGGAAATTAATCCAGGAAAGTATACTATTATTGTGCTTTTCAAAACTACTGGGAGGTCTTCATGAGATCACCATACCCATGAATTCCCCCCCAATAAAATATCTCAAAATACATGGATTGGACTTTTGAATCCTATTAAGCTTATTATCTTTCATCTCTTCTAAAGTCCAACCCTCCTCTTCCTCAAGACCAACAACCACATCAAAGAGTGAGGACATGATGAAATTTGAATCATGATGGAAATATTATATGGTTCATTACCGTGCGCATTCTTTTACATTTTGTACCGCTATCAAAATTAGTCTTCTATTTACACTTGATTTGCAATAAGCATTCTTCAATGCATGTTATTCAATTTTGCTATGTTATTCTTAGGAACCTTGTATCATCATTCTTAGATTTTTTATTATATATAAACAAGTGTGAATTATATTATCATTGCTTATCATTTTTTTTTTTGTAAAAGTCATAGATGAAACAAGTATGCTAGGAAAAAGAAAAGTTGTTTATCTTTATCTGAAAAACATCATGGGAAAGGAATATTACATACCTGTCAAGTCCTCCAAGGATGAATATTGCAATGCATCGAAGTTAATGCTGCTGTCAATCAATGAAATCTACGGTCCAAGTTAGAAAAACATGGCTCTCTTTTGGTTGTGTACTCTTATAAATATATATTTTAAAACAATATAAGAGTTTACATGTATTTTCATATTTTAATAATTTTTGACTTGTGTAAAGAACGTTGCTAAAGTTATTTTGATTGTATAGAAAGTTTTTGGAAATCATAGTATAAAATCATATCCAATGGGCTGTGGTGGTTCATATTCTTGTTCTTCAAAATGTGGTGAGACATTTTCTTCAAATCAAATTGTGTATATATATAATGTCCATTGTTACTTATTATAATTTTTCAACAGTTAAACTATCAAACAATATTTAACAAGTGACTGCATATTTTGATTCCTAAGCTCATATTTGGTTCGATAATTAAGTTATTACGAGGTTTATTACTATTATAGTATAAATAAAGATAAAATAATATTTTATTTGAAAAACATAATAATATTTTTTTTTGTTTAGATAGAATGTGAATAATGATTTATAAAAGTTAAAAAATTAATGATAATTGATTTAACAGAGGTGATGACAGTTGATTTGACATGGACCCACTCACCCATATTTTGTTTTAGTTGAATAATATGAAATAACTTAATTCTAGAAATTTGCTATAATCTATATATTATTTTATACCAGTTAATTTTGATAAGTATCTATAATAAAATTATTTTGACTAATTCTAATTTATTTCAGGCTAATTCTCGATCCAAAACATGTGCCTAGAAATTAATAATGTTTGAATATATTGTTTTTTCCATCAATTAAAATTGATATCAATAGCTGGTTATTTATCCAAAGTTCAAAGGCAAAGCACCGAACCCATCACTCACCGTCCAAAACCAACATAAAAAAGCTCTCTTACACAAACCCTAGGTATAAAACCGAAACATCTCTTCCTCGCTTAAACCCCAAAGCGAAGCAGCAGCAGCATCAGCAGCCGCCATGGTAGGTTTCCTCTTCATCCTCAAAAACCCTAACTTTCATTTCCCAAACCCTAACATCCTTCGATCCCATCTTCTTCTCGCAGGGTATCGATTTGGTCGCCGGGGGGAAGAGCAAGAAGACCAAGCGGACTGCCCCCAAGTCCGACGACATCTATCTCAAGCTCCTCGTCAAGGTCCCCCTTTCTCTCTCTCTCTCTCTCTCTATCAATCTTCAGATCAAATCTAGGGTTTCTGAACCAGATTTCTGTTTCCCGAACGACCAGCTTTACAGGTTCCTCGTGAGGAGGACCGGGAGCAAGTTCAATGCGGTCATCCTGAAGAGGCTTTTCATGAGCAAGACCAACAAGCCGCCCATCTCCATTTCCAGGCTCGCCAAGTTCATGAGCGGAAAGGTCCGTATCTTGGTATTCTGTTTGTGTTTTTTGAAATTTTTGTGTTGTTGATGTGTTGTGGTGGTGCTTTGTAGGAGGGCAAGATTGCTGTGATTGTGGGGACTGTGACGGATGACACTCGTGTTTACGAGGTCCCGGCACTGAAGGTCACGGCGCTTAGGTTCACAGGGACGGCGAGGGCGAGGATCTTGAAGGCTGGTGGGGAGTGCCTGACTTTCGATCAGCTCGCTCTCCGTGCGCCGCTTGGCCAAAACACGGTATTGAATTCTTGCTTTTGCCTTTCGTCTCTCTCTGTGGTTAGATCATCCCCAATGTTGCTCCAAAATGGGTTCCATCCTTCACTTGTTGAATTACCCATCCTTTGCTGATCCGCATTTGTGTGTTAATTACCCATGCATCTTATTCATTTAACTTGGCGATAAGACTAATCAGTGTATAACTGTATATATGTTATTATGATTTCAAGGAATTGGCTTTTGCTCAATAACTGCTGTAGAAATGTATAGTAGCATGTGAATGTGATCAGTATGTATTTTGTATCTGATTTTCTATTCATGTTTTATAATGAATATAATTTTGACCAAGGCAGTGTTTGGAAACAAGCTTGAAATGAGCTTTTTACTTCAATATGCTTTTGAAATTTCATGTCCAGGAAGCATTCATTTGTTAGATACTTGGATTCATGAAAAGCTCCTTTTTTTTTACCATTATAACTAAAAACTGTTGTTTGCTTTCTTCAAAAGGTGTAACCATTCCATGTGTTGAGAAATGGCAACATGTCTGTATTAAGTTTGATTCCAGTTAAAGAAGAATCATTTAAATGTGTTTCCAAATGCCACCTAAAGATATCATGTTAGTAATTTTACTTGATTTGAGTTGGGTGAAATTTTTCATCATCTTTGACCTTTTTAGAACTGTTCTTCTCTATATATCACTTCAAGATGATGTAATTATGCAAATATTGTCCGGAAGTTTTCTGATCCCCTATTTTAGCATTTTTAATGAGATTTGAAGATATAGATCAATACTTGTAAAATAAAAATGGAATATGTCCATGTTGCATTGCACATAGTTCTTCTTGAAATCTGACATTGATTTTTGAGATTTTATGTGTGCATATATCAATCCAACCTCTCTGCTTGAGTATTCTCCGATAACTACTGGAGTTGTACTCCAATGAAGTGGTTCACAAAATTCTTTTTTACCTGTTAATTTTGATTCTGTGTGTGGATATATCACGGCATTCCTTTTTGCATGAACGTTCTCCAATGTTGACTGGAGTTCAACTCTGTTTAAGTAACTTTCATAATTCTTATCGTTTGATTAATTATTTTTAAATATGTAATCTTAGATTTTGAAAGTTAGTCATATCCTAAAACTACTGATTCAAATGCCACATTGTAACTCGTCACTGTACCCATTGTGAGTTTCTTATGTTGTATGCTGATTTTCTTTTATCATTGAAAATTTTTAACTGCTGATTGGGGGCTGTTTTATGAAAATATATCCTTACATGATATGATATCCATGTATGTATATTTGCTTGCTCTTAAAAACTAATCAAGTCAAATAATGATGTAGATTGGATGTTATTTAAAAAAATTTAAAAATGACCAAAATTTCAGGATTAAACCATTCATAAATATTAGCCAAGTCCTCACTATGCAGAAAGACATTGATTTGCATCTGATGGATGTGACATGCATAGATCCTTTGCTTTTCAGCTTTTGATTTGAAGAAATAAGTGTTTTGTCTGAGTGCAATAGCTTGTTGCAAACATAATGAATCACATAGTTGCTGTAATTTGTGTTTTTTTATTGTTCTACTAATTAGTTGTACTAACAGCTAATGGGATATCTCTCTCAAGTTTTATTTATTATATGAAGGTCTTTTTTTTAAAAAACATTTTCTCATCAACATTCTTTTCTTTTCTTTATTGATAGTCAGTGGGAAATAGTCAAATGACTAAGAGAGAATGGTTGTACAAATGGAAAATAATACATGGAGGCAGTTGATGTAATAATTTTTTCCTAGAGGGTCATTATAGCATTCTGTTCACTTATACTCATCATAATGTTCAAAGCAGTATGTATTGGACAGTTTCTGGTTTATGTTGCTGTCCTGTGGTCTGATTCTCCAGCATATTGCATTCATGGAATGACTCCTTGGAGGTTTCAGTAAGCTGCCTTTGCTAAAACATGTTGGTCTGTTTGTTTTTAGAACCATTCAAATTCAGTTTCATTAATTTAGAGAGTTAGAGATGTGTTTGTTAGTGGCTTGGTTCTAAAGGTTGATTGTCATAAATTGATCAAAATTTTGCTTGGATACCATGGGGATGTAATTTCCTCACCTGTTTAAATCAATGGTTACTTACAGTACATTACTGAATAACACATCAAAATCACAGTTAAAAGGTGGATATTTTTAATAGGCAGTGGGTAATTTATTTTGGGTTTGTAATTTTTTTTTTCTTATTCCAAAATCTTTGGATGGTCACTGCATGCCAACCTTTCAGCAAACATAAATTGAAGCAATCCCGTGATTGCTTTAGCCTTTTAACAAATTTAGGACCTATGATGGAGTGTGGGTATTTTGTATGGGCATTTAGAATCTTCAGATACTTATAATTTTTTTGAGGGCGAAAGTTTGGTGTTTATTTATATGAGGTGATAAGGATCCTTGTCTTTGGATTATTAGATTACATGTTTGGATCTCCAATCATGTTTCCAAAATCCATCAGATTTTAGAATTTTGATCATGCTGGATGATCCTCCGTGATTGAGTCAAGAGATCTACCGTAATATCTATTACTTCTTTTAACTTTTGTATGGAGATCCCTTGTCTCCTTTTCTTTAGGGCATCTATTTTTAATTAGATTGCTCCTATATCTTCTCAAAAAAGAGATCTGATAGAACCAGCCTGGAAAGATTGCTCATTTCTTGTCTAAGATGCATATGCACAAAAAATTATGTATGTGGACTTTTCTATGCATATAGATGCATTGAAAATGTGATGTATGTTGATACATGTACATTGCATTTCAGATTATAAATGAATGATTCAGTTGGGGTTTCTCTGAATACAATGAATGAGATTTCGTCTCCATTATGTATCAGTTGCATTCATCCTTACATTTCTATCTTTAACTCTCTCAACTCGAAATGGGGTCCTTATTTACTTGCATAAAATTTCATCACCTGCTTTTCTCTGCCCATGTGTTTTCCTCAATGTAAGAGTTAAGAAATTCGCAATTGAACCATGGTACATATAATACAATAAACTCTATATATATGATGTAAAACTGTCAAAATTGTGCTTTTCAGAATATGAGTATCTACGAGGAACCTGATTTTTAACTTTATTGGGGGCGTGACACGCAGGTTCTCCTAAGGGGACCGAAGAACGCACGTGAAGCTGTAAAGCACTTTGGCAAAGCCCCGGGTGTGCCGCACAGCCACACGAAGCCCTATGTGCGAGCGAAGGGAAGGAAATTTGAGAAGGCCAGAGGGCGAAGGAACAGCAGGGGATTCAAGGTCTAAGTTCCTTTTTAGGACAATAAAATATGCTCTCATCAAAACAAACTTTTGTTTTTTTTTTTGTTTTTGTTTTTTCTTGTGGTGTGATTTTTGTGCTCTATCCCGGAAATGTAGTTTAAATGATCTAGATTTTAACTTCTTATGCTTGTCTTAAATTGTAGTACTTGTTGGTTTAGTTTTTTGTCATTGTTTATGTGGAAACTTTTGTGACCTCTTCTGTTTATGTTTGGATCATTGAAGGAAACCTCACACAGTTCCTGCATGACTGGATGGACAGTGGACAATGGAAATAAAGCAAACTGATTATGTATTTTAAAATGTTAGGGGCTATCATTTTTGTAACATGTTTATAGTTTCTTGTAACATGTTTACAATTTTTGAAGGTATATGCTTCCATTAATTTTTGGAATATGATTGCAATATGTATTTGTTTTTTGAAAAAATGAATTGTTTTTGTGATGGGCTTTTGTAAATGAGCCTTTGTCCCACATTATTATTTTTTTATTTTTTATTTTTTCCATCTACTTACTTTCGTATATGCAATAGCATAATTCTATTATGTTTATACGTTATTAAAAAAATTGTTTTCAATTCATAATAGTATGTAATACATGTTTCATAAAAGAATGCATTTCACTATATATTCTAGAAAGTATAAAAATAAACGTGCGGTTTGCAAACTGCGCGTAACATTTTCCAATGTATTTTTATCCTTCAACTAGGAAACTTGTAATAAGGTCATATCTTTTGTTATGGGTGAAAAATAAAAGTAACTTCAATCCCCGTCAAATCAAATGTTTGAATTTGGTCATCCTAAGGGTGCGATTGGTTGTTCGATTGTAAAACTGATTAAGTAGGAATCTGAGTTTTAAAATTGATTATGCAGGAAACTTACTTTCTCAGCTTTTAAGTACTATTTGTCTGAAATCTGTCTTACTTTCTCAGCTTTTAAGTACTATTTGTCTGAAATCTGTGTACATGGAGCTGTTACACTAAAATTGTTTGGTTGCACAATTGCAAACGCAGCTTTCTCTAATTGCAAACGCTACACAATCGCGCAACCAAACGCACCTAAGTCCTGGATGGCCTTATGAGATGTTATATCCAAAATTCAAGTGGTTTTATTTGGCATATCTTAATTTTATAACGATATTATTCCAATGGATGTATTATATTGAAAGATTTAATTTCAAATGGATGTATTATATTGAAAGATTTAATTTCAAATGGATGTGTTAAATGCTGTTTTCAATATCATCTTTCGTTCTGTCTCCGTCTTGCACAATGTGAACTCTCTTCACAATTTTGTTTGTGTATTTCTTTGTGAAGTGATACCATCTCAACTTTACAATTACATTCACTTTTCATGTTAAGTTGCTCCTGTATATGTTTTATACATCAATAAATATTCGGTAACGATTTCATTTGATATGATAAATGTATATTCATGAATGATACAACAAAAATAGGACAACGAAAGGTAAGGACGATAAGTGCAAGATATATCCAATCGCCAAACTTCTTCAAACCTTAGAAAAAGTATGGATTTTTGTGACCATGGTTACTTGTATTTATGTACGGAGGTTCTTGTGACAATCATTTTGTATGTATAAGGTTTGTTGTGAAGTCACAATTCATGTTCTGCGCACCTAATGTGTTCTTGATCAATCATTGAAAAGCCAAATATGTATATTATGAATGACAACAAAATCAAGGGATTTACACTTTGGGACGTACAATATGTCACACTGAGAAGTCCACGAATTACACAAACATTAACATATGTCACAGGGTGTATATAAAACCTTGGTATAAAATTTTTATTTGATGCAATAAAAATCTGTCACCTAGACCCACCTAAGTTAACTGCATCCAACACATCGGCCGGCGGTATGAAGTAGTCAGCCGACAACCCGGGCACGTTGAACACGACATCGTCGATCCTCCACACCTCCTCCATCCGGGTACGGCTCTGTCGCACCACCGACTCCTCACCGAACCGCAACACGGTGGCAACAGACTGCCCGTGGTGCGATATCAATAGCCCATCAACCTCCCGATAGTCCTCGATGGTGGTACCGATGGTGGTTTCCCAGTATAGGGTGTCTGCACTGCCTGAGGTTTGGACCCTGGTCAAATGGGAGTCCTCGAGATACACGAGTAGGCCGCTCCTCTGGCTAAAATAGCCGTGGAGGACGTGCCGAATCACCTCGGCGGGGCCGTCGCTCCGTTCGGCCACAGCCGCCCGATCGGCGGCAACCCTAAGCACGAAACAGTCGTCAGCGCCGATGCGCTTTTCGCCTAGGCACTGGGCCTTTGTGAACAGGCTTGCAGTGCTCTTTGGGTCCAGTCCCTGAAAAAAAATGTGACAGTTTCAATTAGTGACTCACCACAATCAGTTGTTTTTTTATTTATTGCAAGGTAGGTAAGAGTCTTTTCATTAAAAGCTAAAGCCCTGACCACAATAAGTTGTTACACTGAAGTCTATAGAGGGTATTCATTTGGTTTCCTTGAGAATATACTGAACACAATATAGTACATCAGGTGATAATGTAGTAGTATAAATTGTTTTTATCTGAGGTGATTGAATGTTAAATTCCTTAAACCCCCTTTTGTTATGCAAATAAGATATGTTTAGAAGGAACAAACTTTAATACTGAAAAAATATGTTTATTTAGTGTGAATATAGTGTAATAGTTAAATCCTGTTAAGATCTAATAAATTCTGCTAGACATCTCAAGGAAGCTATATTTAGTAATTTTAACAGCCAATTTTGCAAACTATATATGGTTTGGAACTTATTTTAAAGTACATAAAATTGTCTAATTAAGTACATACTCATGCATTCATTTATCTATTTTCCATGATGGAATATATTTTAATACAATAAATAAATATTGCATTAGGTGACGTGGGGTCTATAAAAATGCTTGTAGAATTGTCAGAGTGCAATGGTACACAATTTATTTTTGTTTATCCATCCAAAACTATTACTATATCACATTCAAACATAGAAATAACAATAATTAAATAAACAGTCTCTTAATTATTTTATGTCTGGATAAGCTATTTGTACCTGGATGAGGCGGCGAAGAGGCCGTTGAGGGCCTTTGGCGGCGTGGGTGCCTAGCCACGGCGTGTGCCGCCACACAGTCTTGCCGTCACTTCCGGCAACGACCTTGAATCCGGCCACCGCGAGCTCGATCGACCACATGTCGGGGGCCATCTGCCATAGCACGAAACACCCGTTGTCGCCGCCTCCGCTGCCTCGGGAGCTGCCAAAGCTCTTCATGCCCTTCCCGGACTGCAACTCTGTTTCACAGCAAGCCATCCTCATAGTCCCCGTCGCATAAAAGCTCTTTATGCATTTTTGAAGCTTCAGACACCCTGTCGCGGCTAAGTATTGCTGGATGATGTAACGCGCGGAGGAGGTCTCCTGTGAAGGGATCAATCACAACAATATTAAACAAAACAGAAGAGCTTGAAAGGTTAAAAAAAAGAACGTTATTCATAGTCTGGATCCAATCAGAACTGACTTCAATTAGTTCCATCAGTATGGGTACAAGGCTCTTTCTCCCTCTCCTGTCGGATCTAGTTTGGGCTTGGTCAGTACTATCAGTATCTAATAGGATAGTGAGACATGCACTCAACAATTGATTGTGTAGTTCAACTCATAGAGTCGTGCTGTTTGATGTTGATGAGATTGACTGGAGCCAATCCTAACTAGATCCGGACTCTTATTACACATCAAAAAGTTATACTCGTTAATGTCATACATTCACATTAAAGAAATATATATTTGATTTTTTTTCACATTTTAGTAAATAAAATAATTTATTGGATTATATATTTAATTTTTTTATAAAAATATATATACCTCATATAATATTTTAAAAAAAATTAGAACATGTGTAAATTAAAAGTAGACTGACAAAAGAAAATTAGGCTCACAAAAGAACAATACTTAAAAATATTCTCAGAAAATGGTCACAAACATCATATTTCTTTTTATAGCTGTGAGATCTGGATCGCTATCATTACATTTATAAATAATACAAGATATGTATTTTATAGATATATTTTGATCATTAGCTTCACTAATACGCCTAAAATGATGAAGAATATACTAAATCATCAAATTAAATGAACAACCGAAGTCTAAATGTACTGAACACAGTTCGACGAACAAAAGTATGCTCGATCAATAAATACGGGAAGTACCATCACATAATTTTTTCAAGTATCCAAGTTTGAAATACTTCATCACTATGATATGGACACCCCCAAACATTCCAACAATACGTCACAAACAAACATTGTGAATCATTAAAAAAATAATTTTAAAAAACAAAATGGAATAGGAGAAAGAAAGAAAGAACCCAAAACTTACAATGGGAATGCCTTTGATGGAGAGGTGATGAACAGGGTCCTTCTCCAAAGGAACAGGGGCAAGGGGACAACCCAAGACCCCAATCATGAGCTTCAAATCGAGCCGCTTCGAAGCGCGACTCGCATTCAAACCGAAGGAATTCACTCCTCCATGAGCAACCCAAGATCTTATCAAGTCCCAAGACCTCCCTCTCTTCCCTTCCCCGCCTTGCGCCTCAGGATCCGGGCCTTCCATGAGCGGCGCAAGAGGCGGAGGAGGCGAAGCCGCCGCCGCCGCGCACCATACCTTTTGACCACCCTTTCGTTTGTTCTTCAGACCCATGAACATGGATTCTACAATGGATGAGAAAGAGTGGTTGTTTTTGGATTGGATCTTGTGTTTTGGGACTCTGTTTTTGAGAGGGGGAGTGTTTGGTTTTGCTTTTAGAGGGGAAAAAAGAGACAGATTGTCTGCCTAACGGTAGGAAGGATTGAATTTTTTATCTTTAATTTGTTGGTCGTGGTGTGTTTTTTTTATAGGTGACTCGCATGTTATCAACTTTTACTTTATTGTGAAAAAGAAATAATAAAATTTGATTGGGTGCTTTTGTAACACAAAAAAAAAAAAAAAAAGAAAGGGGAGGTTTAAGTAATCTTTTAATTTTTTTTAAATACCTAAACTTTTTTCACATGTTAAAATGAGTATTAATACATTCAGTCTGTTTTTGTAGCCATGTTTGCTACTAAAAAATGATCTCCCAACTTACTATAACTGCACTATTGCAATGCATGAAAATAATTTTTTATTTTTCAAACAAACAAGATACTAGCGTATTTTAACATATATTTAATTTTTTATAATAATATATACATCAATAACTGTGTGTATATTTTTTTTAAAAGATAAGAAAATGATCTTTTGGAGGGCATAATTGTCTATGCACACTCATGGTTAATTTTAACTATGGGTGGATTAACAGTGGTTGTTAGTAGGGATCTCATCTTTTGTGTTTAAGGAATATGTATGTCTAATCCAAAGTTTACATGGACCTATGCAACATTATACTCATATGTTACTCATATGTTAAATCCTCCCTACTATTTCTTTTATTTTATTTTGTTGTTTGTGTTTTATAAACGGTTTGCATTTTATGAAATTTTAAAATATTGTAAAAAAAATGTATAATTTCATTGGGTCCCTTTTGTGTGGAAACTGACAAAAATAATAAAAAACAACCCACTTGAAGGCAAGAAATTCTGATGTTTGAATGGCAAAGTGGTGTCTGTTTTCTGTCATTGTGTTTGGGCAGGTGGGGCTTTAATTTCATGACTCTCTTTTACGTGGACAGTGGGTTTTGTTAGAGACTGTCTAATGTTGACGTAGAAGTAAATGATTTAATATTTTATTTATCCTAAATTTTTAAATATTTAAATTAAAGTTTAGTGTTTTGTTTTTTTAACCTCAATTCTAGTCATATTAGTAGATAGAATATTAGTAGAGTATGTGTCACGTTAATGAGATATATGCTTTGATAGAAATTTTTTATATTTTTTATAAATGCATTACTGTAATTCATTAGAGTATATGTTTCATTTTTTTTATTTTATATAAAAGCATGTACTTCAATAGATAGCGTATACTATTTTTTTAAAATTCAAAACACATGTACACTTGAATTAAAGCTGAAAAAAAGATTGTATATAATATTATCCATGCATAAATTGCAACAAAACCTTTTACAAGAATCCAAAATTTCAAAACATAGTGTTTTTCAAAAAGTAGTTTTTTAGAGATGATAGAAAATATATTTTTTGTAATTAACAAAAAATATGATTTATGTGAATCAACTAGTGTTCTCAAACATTATGTTTTATTAATGTCAATTTAAAGATGCTTTTCAAAAACATAAAAAACTATGTTTTTTAGAATCTATTTTTGAAAAGCGAAATTTTTTTATTCCTGAAAATCAAGCTATGTTCCTACATGTTACCTAAGCTTCAGTTTGAATATCTATTGAAAAATATGATTTTTGAAAAGTAGTTTAATGAAGTTCATTTAAGAAATGTCATTTACTTTTTATTCAAAAACCTATTTTTTGTATTAAACGTTGAAATAATTTTTTTAATTATTCATGTTTTTTTTTATCCGTTTATGAGGCAGTGTTGGGGATGCAAACATCCGTTTGGAACAACGATGCTGTTTATGCACTGCAGACACCCTCCAGCAGCACAACTAAATGGGGCCTAAGTATCTATGCTTTTTTATTCTTATAAAATAAAAAAGCCACTATTTTTTAATTTATATCACCAATTTTTGTAATGAATTGTTTCTTAAAGGACATTGCTAAGTACACCAACGTTATCATTTTGATTCAATTAGCTTTCCTTATCAAAATCAGAACCACTATTTATGATTATTGAGTCAAGATATATAATGGTGTTAATTAAATTATTCAGGTAACAATGCTATTGATACAATGAATGTTAGAATTGCTTCAAATTTGATCAACATGGCATGGATATTGTCGAAATAATGACAAATTGTGATCATTCGATTTTAATAGCTCATACGATCGATTCATGATTTGCAGTTTTAAAGGATGGTGTTGATGGACTAACGTCCACTTGTTGGATCAACTTCTTTTGGGTGTTGTTAACAGTCACTATGTTATTAATATAACATATAAAATCATTAATATACGTTTCACTGTATAAGTATATATACTATATTGAGAAAAAAATGTAAAATATATACATGTTGGCAAAAATTTGAATATAAAATTGGATTTAATGAAATTCAAATAAAAAGCACAAGCCTTTTTTTTTTCCTAAGTTTTTTTTTCCATCAATCTACGGTGGATAAAGTAAATTGGATCTTTTAAAAACACAAATCAATACAAACGAATGGAAAACACACCACAAAAACAATACATTGCTGTTTTTTTAGATTTTAATTGATCAAATCTGCAGTAAAGGTTTAGAGATAATCTAAATCAAGTGAAATATTTTTTTTTCAAAAGTGTATCACAAACAAATCCCCAAAAAGTGGTCCTCACATGCACAAGGATCAACAGATGATCTGCTCCAGAGATACAAATTTTTTTTCTTCTTCATATCAGGCCCCCTCTAGCTAGCCTTGCGGTCGAGCTGGGTAGGATATATTTACCTGTGTACCTCCAAACTTACATAAATACACATGAGTTAAGTCAGTGTCAAAACTCGATACTAAGACATACTCTTAACACAGGTAAACCCTAACCGTTGTGCTACGGTCATTAGTAGGGTTAAGTCAACGTCAATACTTGATACCAAGATCCTCCGTAGTTGACCTTACGTTACAGAGATACGACTATTCCAACCAGTGCTTTTGCTTAAAAATTTGAGATAAAACGTTGTGAAATTCAATAGCTTCTTTAACTACAATTCTTCCCTTTGTGACATATTTAAATAACCCGCGCTCTCTCCGGCATCCTCCGGCCACAACCCTCCTCCACCCCCCCTCTCTTTCTTTTCCTCTTCTTGTCTTTCTCTTCCCCCTCCTCCCTCTTGGTTTTTCAAACCCACCACCCAATTTTTTTGGGTGGTGATTTAAAAAAGGTGGGAGAATAACTCATCCCTTTTCTATATTATCTTTTATAGAGCTGATACACTCATATCATTTTACAGTTCCATTTATATTATCATAGCGTATGAGGTCCATAGTAGTATATGAGAGTGTAATTTTTTTTAAAAGATACATTAGTGTATCTTAATCTTAATATATACTTCTTTATGTATTTCAATAAATGAGTGTGTAATTTTTTTCCTTCAAAAAATCAATGTAGAATGTAGATGTGGTTGTATATCATTTTCCCTGTCCCTTATCCTTGATGGGCCGTCATCCAAGATTCTGGAGTCCCTAAATATAAAAATAATATTAATTTATAAATTTTATTGTGTGTTTGTACACATAACCACATAGGTATGTAGGTCTCATTTTGGGAATCCATCAATTGATGAGTCAGACTTGAGTTTGGTCAGTATTATTAGTATCAAACTGCACAACCTATGAATCTAACTAGTCAATTGTTAGGTACAAATGTTACTCTCCAATTGGAGACTGATGATAGTGACCAAACTCAAACCTGACTAAATCCAATAAGAGAGTGACACATGTATCAAATAATTTAGTTGTGCAGTTTGATTTATAGATCATTTAATTCAATTCGATTAATAGACTGTGTAGTTCAATACTGATGATACTGATCAAACTCAGACATAACTGAATCCAGATCCCAACATGGTTATCAGGACCGACCCTATCATTTTATGAATTGAATTAAATAATAAAATCAGTAAACTAATATAATCCCTTTCCATTGCCATGCACATGAGATCCTCCTATTGCATGGACACCATCACCCCACCCAATATTCCTCCACGTGCGCATTGTCCGGCAGGAGGCCGATCCATACCCTCCTCCGTCGGCGGTCCCCCTACGTGTTCCCCCACCCGATTAGATGCCGATTTATCTGATGAGATGATGAGTCATCATCATCAAATTAATATATCTTAATTTTCATGAATGAATGAATAAATGAACAAACATATCAATCTTTTAAGCTAAGCATGGGAGGGTTAAGCCGTCCCCATCGTGGTTGGCCCTACATTTTGTGAGCCCGACCGGACACGGCAAGGCACATGGTCAGATTTAATATATGACACAAAATGCAATTAATTTTATGACAACTGAATTTATATCTCTGCTATTGGATATTGCATGCCACTAGATGTGTCTAGTGTCATAGCCTCATAGGTACATTCTATTAATATATTTTTAAAAAGAAAAAGGTGCGTTGATACACTTTATTTGTTTCATAACTAATCTCCCAACCATCTATACATTGTTACATATAGTAGAACATACATTACATTATTGTAGTGTATACTGTGTTATCACAGTGTGAAAAAATTAATTTATTTTTTTTAAATATATATTGATGTATTTTAGTGTATATTTGATTTTTTTTATAATAATATGTACTTTAATGAGTGATTGTATACTTAAAAAAAAATAGTGAATGCATAAAGGGTTAAGATATATCATTTTTAAAAAGAAATTAATTGTATATCTATATATGTTTATTTACGTCTTTAATGCACATGGTGGGCATTTCATCAAGCCAATCATCTTTGCATTATATTTAAAAATATATTTGCATGGGGAGGGAGAAAATCTTGTCTTGTTGAATTCATGTCTGTGGTCCTCAGACTTGGGGAGGGTGGGTTTTGTTTGGATAGAAAACAAAGATTCAATATGGGGTCATGACCACTTTATCAGTGATCCATGTGGATCATCAATGAAGCAGAGAAAGAAAGGGTTATCTGCTGCCTTGTATTTCTTACTTTTATTGGGTCCATAGTTGAATTTTTGGATTTTTGGATCATCTGAGATACCCCCCCCCCCCCCCCCCCCTTCCCACCCCCAAAAAAAAAGCATAAGAAAAAAAACACACCCCCAAAAAATAAAATAAAATAAAGATAAAGGTTTTAGGTAGATGCAGCTAGTTCCCAAGTCCTTGTGCATGCTCACCTTCGTTTTATTATTGTTTTACTTTTAAAGCTATATTAAATACTGCTCATATTTGACAGTAATATATTGAATAATATGATTATGATACAAAATTAAAATTAGTAATAAAGATGTTAAAAATATCTTCGTTATTGAAATTTTATTTTTGATTCCCAAAGTGGTTTAACTAGCTAGTCACGATGGATTAGAATTTATATCATTTCCTATTCACCCATATAAATAAAATAAATACTTTTTATTTAAAAAATGTACATCAATCATTTTTCCTTTTTATGCGTTTTAATCAAAGATGAAATGTAATTGATATTTAAAGAAGATGCACAAATTTTATTTTCAAAAGCTAGCTAATGATCAGAGCGATTTACATGATAAGATTATTTTTTTTAAAAAAATTTAAATATAAAATAAAATTAATTTTTTGAAATATTACAATATCATAATTTTTAGTATAGTACTTCTCCAAAAATCTCAATTTATCAAGGAGACCTGAGTTACGAAAGAGACATTCTCAAATGGAAAATGTTAAACTCAATTATCTTTACCAATCAAAACTCAAACCACACACGTTTTTATTTTATTTTAAAATAATAAACATTATCTAATAAGGTATATGTTTTAATAAAAAGTGTATATCGATCAATTTCGAGTTGAATGAATACAATTTTAGTAAGTGTAAGAAAATAACGAGATATTTACATCATCTAATGTGGTATATATTTTATTAGATTTATAAAAAATATATAAAACTGTATTTTAGATTGTAAAAAAAACTAAGTATAACCACCCTTCTCAAATTAACTTAATCAATAAAAGGCTCAAATAAATTTTCATTTTTTTGTATTACTATATTACTTAAGGGGTTACGCTCATTGTCACATGACAGAATAATAAAATAGTACAAAATCTAGGAACACAACATGAAAAAAATACTATTTGTACACGTAATTGACACATGACAGAATAGCTAACATATTAGATAATGTGAAATGTTAGATAACGTGATATGTTAGGGACATAACACGATGCATTATATCACCGACACATAAAAATATTAACATTTCTGTAAGATTAAGGATAACCTAAAAACATAAAATAACAGCCGAATTATTTTTTAATAATATTAACATTCAGGAAGATTAAGAATAACCTAAACACATAAAATAACTGCCTTACACTCAACCAATTTCATAGCCCCGTGTACCTCATTGGTTACTACAACTGTAATGTTAATTTTCTTACGCATTCTATAAATAATGAGTTTACATAATTTATTCGAGTATATATTACATATTTTAAAAAAAAATGCATTTCATGTTGTACATTATTTTAAAAAAATTAAAAAGCTACAAAAAGCACTAGTATTGTTTTTTTGAGATTTTTTTGTGAACACACACATTCTAAAAAAATTTCATTTTATCAAAATATTTCTAATGAATTACTATTTTTATTAATATTGACGGATTTGGATATGTGTAAAAGATGTCCGCATTTCGAAAAGCAAGGACTCGTTGGAGAATCATTGTTCTTAGGGATTTTGAAACATAAGAGAAATTGGCCTGTGTATGTGGATGTGGAATGAGTAGTGTAAATGTACTACAGTAGTGTTTTGTCATATTTCTTGTCACAGAATTTGTCTCACCACGAATCTAATTGTGGCCTAAATACCATTTTGAAAGATATTCTTACAACACTTTAAACGCTAGTTTGATAAGGAAATTAGTAGCTGAATAATAAGATAATTGTGAGGATAAATGAAGAAATGACAACTTATCTCGTTTAATATAAAAAATAATTATGATAAAATGTGAACAATCGTCTCAATTTTAAAAAAAAATAAAGATTTTTTTTAATAACATTTATCTTCACATTTTGTTTCAATTTAACAAATATAAATAAAAACAAAATTAATAGCTTTATTATCCTCTAAAATTAAGACAACTTATTTTTAAACCTTAATGCCTGCCAAACTAGCTCAAAGTATCCACATCACGCATAATTAGCTCTCAAAAGAATGTTTATGCACAATTTAATCATTGTAATAAAATTTTAACGTTAATAGTTTATCAATATAATTTTTTGAGGGATGCATACATAAAAATACTTTTTTTTTTCCTTTAAAAAAAGACCAAAATCAGTGCACGTGATCGGAATCGATCCAACGTGTGTCCCTATAATTTCCGAAGCCGACAGAGCCACGTCAGCCGTGTCGTCAAACAGTGTTGTTAAAGGCATAACTCTGCACCCTACTGGAAGATATGTCGGTCACTGATCTATCGTTTTTTTTTTTGGTTTTTTTTTGTGGAAACTAAATTATAGGTCCTCCGGATAATCTCTTATTTATTTTTAAATCCTTAGAACATTTGAATTTATCTTTAAATTCCTAAGTTAGTTAGAGACTTATTTTTTAAATATTAAGACGGAAGAGGTGCGTTTCAGCAATGAAAAAAAAGGAGTTTTGTATTAATGATGTGTTTTGTATTAATTTATGAACATGTGTCTTTATTAATTCCATATTAGTTTGTATGAACTTAATATATTTACTCATGTGGGAAATTTTTAAGGGGTGTATGCAGAAGGCGGAAGAGGTGCATTTCAGCAATGGAAAAATGGAGTTAGGAGTATAACCACGGGATGGGTAGATGTTGGTTAAATAGCTCTTCTAATTAAGGTCTTATGGAGGACTCTCGCCCTCTTGTTTTATGATTTTTTTTTCTATTCTCCCTAACTTTCAGAGTTTATAATTCAAAATCAGAAATGAAATCGGATAGCAAATATTTACCTTTATTTAAAAAAAATACATTGCTCATGAAAATGATTTATACTCTATGATAATAGGAATGATGTATTTTATTATATGTGTTACGCCCCGAGAACATACCAATCACACAAAAACTGACAAGGATCGAATAAGGTAACAAGGCTACATGGAAGCGATAGCCAATAAAAAAAAAATGCGGAAGTATAAAGTATAAATAAGTCTGTAAATCAAAAACATTATTACAGACCTGAATACACAAACACTGTCCTGTGAGAGTCCAAGTCTAGTCCAATACAGCCATATGTGCAACACGCACGATTACTAATACATATACAAGAAAATAGGATTGCTGACAGCCTCGCACTCGCCAACTGAAAGATGGGACACTCCACGCACGAACCACGCCAGATAGATGCTCTAGCTCCACGCCAACCCAATCCCTGGTGAAAAAATAACACACGAGGGGTGAGCTACAAGCTCAGTGAGTGGCAAGGATCCAAGCTCTATAATAATCATATGATATTAGTTCATCATCTTTGTTTTTCTTTCTAAGAAAAAAAGAATATGGGATGAAACTCAACATATATAAATGTCACGTGAAGGCGCGATCTCACCTCACCCTAACCCTCGACCCGTAGGGGGGAATCTCTTAGAACTCTTGGAGAGGAACCAAACGGTTAACCATAATGAATATCATTATTAGATAACATAGTACCTTAAGTCTAATCGCAATGCCTCACACCATTCAGCAGATGTATTATACTTTGGGCATTCCCAATATAAATGTCACGCGACAACGTGACCCAAACTTACCATAACCCTCACCTCTAGGGGGTGAAATGGGACTATTGAAATCAGAAGCCAACTCGCTAACTCCTTTAACCTTCCGGTAGCCCTCTCCCGGGTAGCCCTCTTCCTAGCAACCATCCATGGTAGGTCCGATGCCAAAACAGTGTTAAAATACACCTTGGGCATCCTACGATGTGGAGGCATAGTCCAGGATAGCTTCAACACCGGGTAGCTTCAACGCGGATACGAGGTAGGGGAGAAGCATTCAACGCTCGGAAACTTCGACGCACGACGATGCGGGAGGAAGCACTCCAATCTCGTCCCCATCTTCACCCCTAGGGTGACATGGGACTATTAGAAAGGAAATCAACCCGCTAACTCCCTTAACCTTCCGGTAGCCCTCTCCCGGGTAGCCCTCTTCCTGACGGCCTTCCAAGATAGGTACGAAGCCACAAGGGTATCGAAATACACATTGGGCCTCCTATGATGTAGGAGCAGAATCCAGGATAGCTCCAACGCCGGGTAGCTTCAACGCGGATACAAGGTAAGGGAGAAGCATTCCATGCTCACAATACGATCCTCAAGGATCAACTATAATCATCTAGCAAATAACAATGCTAATGAATTCTCTTGAATTGCTATACAGATGCATCACTCGGACGTGAGGAAAAACAGTTAAGTTCTCGCACTTAACAATACGATGGCAAGACCCTAAAGATGAGTCATCCACACGCCTATTACAGATAGACCAAACATACTATCATAGATATCGGTTAACGAATACAATAAATGAATTCTTCTGAATTCTTATATGAGAGCATCGCATGGATGCAGGGTAGATAACCTGCTACATTTGTATAGTAAAATAAAATATGATCCTAACCATGGATCGCACATATGTCTATCACAGTTATGCCTGACTAATTAAACACACACACACACATTCTATGATATGTTAGGATCACATTCCATGAAGACATAATAACTTGATAAGATCCCTAAATGCCCGAAATAAATTATTTTCCGAAACTGGTTAATTTCTGCGCGAATCCGGACAGACCATGAACATTAGGCTATATCTTTCAATACAGGTAACCAAATGACACCAAATTTGATATATAGCATCTAGACACATAGATGATCATATGAAATGAAGACACAAGCCTCAAAATATGCCTCCAAATACCTCAAACACAAGGATCTTAAAGAGACAGAAAATCTGCCTTACAACATAAAACCACCCCATTCATGCATTAATGCAACCATCTCATGTGCAGTAGCAATTACACATTACACTCTTCCAACAGCACCAAAATTCAATAATACACACTCATACAAGCATAAACACAAACACATACAAGGCACAAAGGGGAAGTGAATATACCTTGGGAAGAAGAGGAGATGGTGCACATAAGGAGTTCCACCACCATCACCACAAACAACCACCATCACACATGCCACATAGCACAGCCACAACCACCACCAAATCAGCCATCTCACATACACCCTTCATAGATGCATAAAACCAAACACATGGGGGGGGGGCTGATTTAGAGAGGGAGAGAAACAACAACAACAACCAACAATAAACACAAGCTCACACACCTTTCTCTCTTCCACTTCTTCTTGTTGTTGCATAAACACAAGCACCTCATCTTCACCACCATCCCTAGCTGACCCAACACAAAGAGGGATCAAAGAGAGAGCTTGAAAGATAGAGATCAAGCAAACACAAGGCTCCTTCCCTTGATTTTCCTCTTCACCTTGATCTCCTTCAACTTCCTCTCCTCCTTTACACACACAAAGGGGGGAAAAGAGAGACCAAATAGAGGGAGAGAGAGCTCTATGAGAGGGTGAGAGAGGGCTGAAGTCGTAACATATAGAGGGGATTTAATGGGCAAGGTCGGACTGAATGTCCGAGCTGTCCTCGGACTAAAACCTCTGTACAGCCTTCACTTAAAAGGCCATAACTTCCTCAATACAGCTCGGAATTGCATGATTCCAGTGGCATTGGAAAGCTAAGAAGATTATCTACAGCTTTCATGTTTACACCCAGATCAAATAACCTCTTCAGCTATTTCGAAATCTAGGCTAAACATCATACAGGGCTGCTGCCTGGATTTCATATCCCCAGGGTATAATTGGAAAAACACCCATAACTTTTGATACATGAATCCAGTTGATCTAATTCCACTTTTGTATGAAAGCTAACTTAATACTGAACATCTCATGATAAAACTAGATTTTTACTACTTCATCTTGGTCATTAACAAAATTAAATCCAAATACCAATCGAAACTGCATAATTTCTAAAAGACCTCAAAATGCTACAAAAACTTCCATGTAAGCCCAAGTGAACACCAGAACCACAAATATGCAATTTGATTTGAAACTGAATGCCCGAACTATTAAAATAAATAAAACGCGATATTTGACCTTTAAAAGTGACACAGTCTTAACATCATTTCCTCCTTCGAAAAATTTCGTCCTCGAAATTTAAGAATCTTAGTGGGGAAAGATAGGGTTATGCATCACGAATGGTATCCTTTTTACTCCCAAGTGGCCTAGGCACCAGACTGGTGCCACGGACTCACTTTATCCCAAGGAACGGTCTTGGTGTGGAGTCTCTTCTCACGTTGATCCATTATCTCGATCTACTGCTCCACGAACGACAGATCCAGCTTGAGGATGAGTCGCTCAAACGAAATGACCTGAGCAGGATTGTGGGCATAACATTTCAAATATGAGACAAGGACGACGGTGTGGGCATGAGCCAGCTGTGGAGGCAAGGCTACATGACAAGCCGCCTCCAAATGGATGATGCTTCTCCAACTGCCCCACAGTCGAACACGCAGACACTTAGCCTGTCCTTCAAGGTCTAAATCGTTCTCATTGCCTGGCTGTCCGTTGGCGATGAACACTATACTTAACTGGATGCTTCTGCCAAAGCCTACTGAAGGCTACACAAACACCCCAAAGTAAACCTCGTGTCTCAGCCTGAATGATTATCGACCGGAGTGCCATAAAGACTAATAATCACGGAGGCGAATATCCGCGTCAAATCGTCCAGAGACTCAGTCAGTCGGATAGGGAGGGGAGTGCGAACTTAATCAATTGATCAATGATCACCTAGTCGGCATCGGACCCTAACACGACTTTAGCAAGCCCGCAATGAAATCCATGATAACACACTACCACTTCCACTGAGGAATCCCGATGGACTGACGCTTCCCAATGCGATGATGATTCTCAAACTTTGCTTGAGGCATGCCACATGGAGAAACAAAATCACCCATGTCGCCTTTACATCACGCCATTAGCAACCTCGATGAAGACTACCTTAAATTAGTCCAAGGAGATCCAATAAAACTTATGAGATCCTTAAAGGCATTCGACACATTCGTTAACCTTGACGACATACTTAAGACTCGTAATGCCCAAAACGGTCACGAAATGCCATCTATAGGACGTCCAACTCCCGGATCTCCAATTGGTGGTACCCTGCGAGGATCGATCTAAGAGAAGACACTCGCTCCCAGAGCTGGTCAAACAGATCATCAATTCGCGATAAGGGGTACTTTATCTTCAACCCCCCCCCCCAAGGGGAGATTAGAACAACTCTTCGAACTATTAAGTCCAATTTCTTCTCCTCGGCATCTTGATGATCCTCAGCCTGGCGCTCATGATGACCCTGACACGCTGGGTAAGCTACACAACCGCACTTAATCCGTAAGACGCGCAATAGGAGGTCGTTGAACCCCGACAATGCCTATGCGACGTCATCTACCAGATACGGCAGTTAAGTCCCATCATGAACGCTTGCATCACGTCTGTTCATTTACGACCAATGTGGGGGTAAAATGTGACAGTATCAACAACTGTGCTCCACATGCCGCCACTGACAGATCGCCCAACTACAACAATTGGAACTCCATCATCCTGCACTCAATGGGCAGATTCATCGCGGGGAGTCCACGCTCTCGACATCATCCGGTAGCCCTCTCCCGGTGTGGCCTCTTCCTGGTAACCTCCCATACCCACTATCTCTGCCATATGGGCACACCAACAAGCGTCCTGGATAGTACCTGGGAGCACCTCACGGAGCTCTGGCCTCTACCGGGTAGCTTCAACGCACGATGATATGTCGAAGCGACCCCAGATGTGGCTATGGAACCCAGTCCATAAGAAATCGCCCACCAAACTGCTAAAGGACGCACCCAATCTCGATCGTACGCATCACCACTCGCTACAGCACTTTCCAAGTGAGAGGGAAAGGCAATCATCAAACAAATGTTTTAAATATATTCCCTAACTGGGGAAAAGAACCCCTTGGGAGGGCACCATGAGGTCCCGATATAGGATATCCCGACAACCAAACAAGGAACACGGAGCACCCTAGCTCGGGTCTCAACGATGACCCCGCAAGGCCCCTTAACCCCGAGAGAGGAAAAGAATGAAAGAAGACATCACATTAAAGTGATGGCACACACCTTACACTCAAACACTAGAAGTCAGCGGCATACGCGGACTCCGTAGTTACAAGCAATACCGATGCAGGGGAATAAATTCCCTAATCGAAGCGTGATCCATACGCAAACGGTCAATATAAGTCTATCAATATGGAATGCTAAGTCTAGACTCCTATCTAGGCCTTGGTCCCACAACAGGGGACCCAACAACTGACCCTACTCCGCCGACCAAGTCGGCAATCTCACGGAGCACAAGAGCAATCACGACCACGTCAACGGAAGTGAGGAGGCATGTCAGCAACCTAAGGCGGAGAACTAAGATCAGAGTAATTGGATAGAAATCCTACGACTCATCTACACGACTAGACTTAGGCTTTGACAGGACCAGGCTCTGATACCATCTTTGTTACGCCCCGAGAACATACCAATCACACAAAAACTGACAAGGATCGAATAAGGTAACAAGGCTACATGGAAGCGATAGCCAATAAAAAAAAATGCGGAAGTATAAAGTATAAATAAGTCTGTAAATCAAAAACATTATTACAGACCTGAATACACAAACACTGTCCTGTGAGAGTCCAAGTCTAGTCCAATACAGCCATATGTGCAACACGCACGATTACTAATACATATACAAGAAAATAGGATTGCTGACAGCCTCGCACTCGCCAACTGAAAGATGGGACACTCCACGCACGAACCACGCCAGATAGATGCTCTAGCTCCACGCCAACCCAATCCCTGGTGAAAAAAATAACACACGAGGGGTGAGCTACAAGCTCAGTGAGTGGCAAGGATCCAAGCTCTATAATAATCATATGATATTAGTTCATCATCTTTGTTTTTCTTTCTAAGAAAAAAGAATATGGGATGAAACTCAACATATATAAATGTCACGTGAAGGCGCGATCTCACCTCACCCTAACCCTCGACCCGTAGGGGGGAATCTCTTAGAACTCTTGGAGAGGAACCAAACGGTTAACCATAATGAATATCATTATTAGATAACATAGTACCTTAAGTCTAATCGCAATGCCTCACACCATTCAGCAGATGTATTATACTTTGGGCATTCCCAATATAAATGTCACGCGACAACGTGACCCAAACTTACCCTAACCCTCACCTCTAGGGGGTGAAATGGGACTATTGAAATCAGAAGCCAACTCGCTAACTCCTTTAACCTTCCGGTAGCCCTCTCCCGGGTAGCCCTCTTCCTAGCAACCATCCATGGTAGGTCCGATGCCAAAACAGTGTTAAAATACACCTTGGGCATCCTACGATGTGGAGGCATAGTCCAGGATAGCTTCAACACCGGGTAGCTTCAACGCGGATACGAGGTAGGGGAGAAGCATTCAACGCTCGGAAACTTCGACGCACGACGATGCGGGAGGAAGCACTCCAACCTCGTCCCCATCTTCACCCCTAGGGTGACATGGGACTATTAGAAAGGAAATCAACCCGCTAACTCCCTTAACCTTCCGGTAGCCCTCTCCCGGGTAGCCCTCTTCCTGACGGCCTTCCAAGATAGGTACGAAGCCACAAGGGTATCGAAATACACATTGGGCCTCCTATGATGTAGGAGCAGAATCCAGGATAGCTCCAACGCCGGGTAGCTTCAACGCGGATACGAGGTAAGGGAGAAGCATTCCATGCTCACAATACGATCCTCAAGGATCAACTATAATCATCTAGCAAATAACAATGCTAATGAATTCTCTTGAATTGCTATACAGATGCATCACTCGGACGTGAGGAAAAACAGTTAAGTTCTCGCACTTAACAATACGATGGCAAGACCCTAAAGATGGGTCATCCACACGCCTATTACAGATAGACCAAACATACTATCATAGATATCGGTTAACGAATACAATAAATGAATTCTTCTGAATTCTTATATGAGAGCATCGCATGGATGCAGGGTAGATAACCTGCTACATTTGCATAGTAAAATAAAATATGATCCTAACCATGGATCGCACATATGTCTATCACAGTTATGCCTGACTAATTAAACACACACACACACATTCTATGATATGTTAGGATCACATTCCATGAAGACATAATAACTTGATAAGATCCCTAAATGCCCGAAATAAATTATTTTCCGAAACTGGTTAATTTCTGCGCGAATCCGGACAGACCATGAACATTAGGCTATATCTTTCAATACAGGTAACCAAATGACACCAAATTTGATATATAGCATCTAGACACATAGATGATCATATGAAATGAAGACACAAGCCTCAAAATATGCCTCCAAATACCTCAAACACAAGGATCTTAAAGAGACAGAAAATCTGCCTTACAACATAAAACCACCCCATTCATGCATTAATGCAACCATCTCATGTGCAGTAGCAATTACACATTACACTCTTCCAACAGCACCAAAATTCAATAATACACACTCATACAAGCATAAACACAAACACATACAAGGCACAAAGGGGAAGTGAATATACCTTGGGAAGAAGAGGAGATGGTGCACATAAGGAGTTCCACCACCATCACCACAAACAACCACCATCACACATGCCACATAGCACAGCCACAACCACCACCAAATCAGCCATCTCACATACACCCTTCATAGATGCATAAAACCAAACACATGGGGGGGGGGCTGATTTAGAGAGGGAGAGAAACAACAACAACAACCAACAATAAACACAAGCTCACACACCTTTCTCTCTTCCACTTCTTCTTGTTGTTGCATAAACACAAGCACCTCATCTTCACCACCATCCCTAGCTGACCCAACACAAAGAGGGATCAAAGAGAGAGCTTGAAAGATAGAGATCAAGCAAACACAAGGCTCCTTCCCTTGATTTTCCTCTTCACCTTGATCTCCTTCAACTTCCTCTCCTCCTTTACACACACAAAGGGGGGAAAAAGAGAGACCAAGTACAGGGAGAGAGAGCTCTATCAGAGGGTGAGAGAGGGCTGAAGTCGTAACATATAGAGGGGATTTAATGGGCAAGGTCGGACTGAATGTCCGAGCTGTCCTCGGACCAAAACCTCTGTACAGCCTTCACTTAAAAGGCCATAACTTCCTCAATACAGCTCGGAATTGCATGATTCCAGTGGCATTGGAAAGCTAAGAAGATTATCTACAGCTTTCATGTTTACACCCAGATCAAATAACCTCTTCAGCTATTTCGAAATCTAGGCTAAACATCATACAGGGCTGCTGCCTGGATTTCATATCCCCAGGGTATAATTGGAAAAACACCCATAACTTTTGATACATGAATCCAGTTGATCTAATTCCACTTTTGTATGAAAGCTAACTTAATACTGAACATCTCATGATAAAACTAGATTTTTACTACTTCATCTTGGTCATTAACAAAATTAAATCCAAATACCAATCGAAACTGCATAATTTCTAAAAGACCTCAAAATGCTACAAAAACTTCCATGTAAGCCCAAGTGAACACCAGAACCACAAATATGCAAATTTGATTTGAAACTGAATGCCCGAACTATTAAAATAAATAAAACGCGATATTTGACCTTTAAAAGTGACACAGTCTTAACAATATGGGTTTGAATTCATTCCCAAAGTTTTATCTTTTAGATTATTTCATGCAATATGTGTATAACAATGTACAGACAGTGTTTAACACTGTACACAGAGAGTCAGGGAAGGATAAAAATAGGATAGTTAATGGTGTACCCAATGGGTGTTAACTAAAAGAACCTAAAAATAATACACGATTGGATTTGGGGATCTAAAAATAAATCTAAACATTTTAGGGACTTAAAAATAATTCAAAGATATCTAGAATAGGGCTGGTAAATGAACCAAACCGCTCAGTTTGGCTTGGGCTCGACTTGGTTTGAGCTCGTTCATGCTCGTTCAATTAGACAAATGAACGAGTTTGAACCATTTTTAAAGCTCGGTTAGGCTCGGGAACTAGATCGAGCTTCATTTTGTGTTCAAATTCGACTCATTTGTGTTATAAAAATTTAGTTAAAGCTTAAATAAACTCTTTTATAAAATCAGAAAATTAAATTAATACAAAATTATGTTCGTTTATGCTCATGAACTTGATTTATTTAAGATAAAATTTATTTTCAATCCCTAAAAATCATAAAATGAAGAAGAATGCTAGGCTCGTGAGCTCGACTCGACTTGACTAAGTTCGACCCATTTATAAACGAGTCGAGCTTGAACATGTCAAAGCTCGACTCGTTTATCACCCTTCATCTAGAAGGACTCAAAATTAATTTCGTTTTTTTTCTTTCAATCGTTCACGCAAACAGAACCACACAGGAGATTCAAAATTGTCTTTCTCTTTCCCCAATAAGGGTCCAGCTTTTGTTTTTACTTTTGACGATGTTTCCGAAGGATGTCGTGAATCACGATATATTCGATATCGGCGATCCCGATGTTTCAAGAATCTCTTCTCATACGAAGGGCTCTCTCTTTCTTTATCTAGCCTTTTTTTCCCCCTGTATACATCATATGTGGATTGATCTAATCTGTTCTCCACCCACATTGTAATGCTTTTCTTTCTTTTCTTTTTTCTTCTGTTTTTTGGGGATGTCCGCTCAGTTCAAAAACCCTGTTTAGGCCACAGGGTGTTAATTGCATACAGTCCTAACTGTAGTTTAATGTATATTGATCACCTAATGTTGATATTAGAGGTACAATTTAGACAGATTTAGATTGAGGTTTTAATGTTTGGGTTCAATTCAAATCCAACTTGAACTTGAAATAGTGGGTGATGTATTTAAGGGAAAAATCCATATAATGCCCTGAAAATTGTTTGAAATTCATATAATCCTCTGACTTTTCCTAAAATTCATATAACCTATTGAAAATACCTATGCAAATCAAAATAGTTTTCTGAGTTAAATTTTTGTTAACAGATTATGATTATTATGCGAATATTCTATCTGGTTAACCATGGATGAAAACATAATATACCAAAAACATCTATATAAATGACAATTTATTCATACGGATGAGATTTTATAATCTATCTGAAAGGGTAAAATTGTCATTTATATATGATTTTTCGTATTTTTAACAAATTGCAGGGGGTTTTAGGTATACTGTGTTGTTAATAAGGGTTAACCAAATAGAATATTCTCAAAAGTATTCTCATTTATGAACGAAAGTTTAGCAGGAGGTTATTTGGATTTACATAAGTGTTTTCATGAGGTTATATGGACTTTAAGAAAAGTTAGGGGGTTATATGGATTTCATGTAGTTTATAAGGGGTTATTTGAATTTTTTCCCTAAATTTAAATATTTTGAGTTGAATATTGGTTGTTCAATTTGTGAGATAAAATTTGAATTATCAAATTTATTTTTATCTAGAATCTAACACTTCTACAATATAATCTCTTTATTTTCTAAATAATAATGTTGTTTATTTTTTACCTTTATTATTTCGTTCATGCTAGGTATTGCTTCTTGGAGATTGAGTTCTAATTGTTTAAAATGAAATATTTTTAAAGTTAAATTAGAACCCGAACAAAACCCAACGGATTAGGTTTGGGTTGAGTATCTCGGGTTTGAGGGGATCAAGTTGGATTGGATTTGAGCTGACTTTCTTCAATTTCAGATTGAGTGGGTGGAACTTTAATATGGCCCAATTCGGACGAGTTAAGACTCCTATTGATGTATATTAATTTATTTTATTTAGAAATGAGTTGATTCAATTAATTGATTTACATGTTATATTTTTAAAATGATAAAAATATGTATTTTTTTTATGATATATACAATTTAAAAAAAATCAAAATATATGCGGAATATTAGTTGGTTTTCAAAAGAAACTATCTAACATCTTTATATTTTTATGTTTGTTTTATTAAAATAGAGTTGTAGTTTTCCAATGAATAAGTGGAAATAAACTATATATGACTCTTTAGTTTAGATAGAGGTGTTAAATGGATTGCATGTGTTGGGCTGGCCTAAGCCGTTAAGAGACGGACCACCGGGGATAATGGGCCGGGTCGTGCTGGCCCAACCGGGGGAACCCTAACCCAACAAGATTTGCTATTCCTACCCAGACGAGCCTTGACATGTTGGCCTAGCCCATCCTAACGTGGTCCAAAAAAATAAAAAATAAAATAAAAAAATAAATTTAACTTTTGAAGGTTAAAACTTTGGATTAATATATTAATTTAAATTTTAAACTTAAATTTCAACGTTTGAAATTTCAATTTAAAGAAGCTATATGGGTAAATAATTTCTGGTATGCTACTTTAAATACTCGAATCTCATAATTCTTAAGATTTTACATTCATCCAATGATAAAATGAAGTACAACTATAATCAGATGATAAAACTTCTGAGAATCAACAATACATCATCAAAATTTACGGAGACAATAAGTGGCAGCTCCATTAATTTTCATAGATGGGGTCATTTAAAAAAAATAAATTCTATCAAACTTTTTAAAAATTTACTCTTATCATATATATATAGACAATATAAATTTTTCTTTTGAAAATAGAACAATAATTTAAATTAATAAAAAATAATCTATCAAAGAAAGGAGATGAAAGATTTTCAATACATAAACCTTTACAATTTGGGGGTTTTAAATATAAATCTGAGCCGAATAGAGTCAACTGGTGAACTGATGGGGTCATTGGTGGACTAGGTTGCCATAGTTTGAAAAGCGTTGATACACGCAATCCTTTTTGCAGCCCGTTATGCTATGATAACGTAGTATATACTACGCTATTCTAGTGTATGAGTCCTATCATAGTATATAACCCATTTTTTTTCATTATAAAAAAATATACTAATGTATTTCAGTATATACTTCATTTCATATAACAACATGTGCTTCAAAATGTGAGTGTATGATTTTAATAAAAAGAAAAACGGGCTGCAATTGTATCTTTTTCCTAGTTTGAAAGAGTGACAGTAGTAGCTTGAGATTTTTTTTAAAAGGAGATGGGGTCAATTGATCCCCCTATATTATATGTCACGCCGCTCCTAACTAATATTATGGTATGCCCACTACACACCAAGGGAGAATGTTCAAGATCAGGGCAGAGCCATGATCAAATATTATGATGGGCTAAACAAAATTTTTATTAGCTTTTTTCCATACTTGATAATAACTAATCAGTTTCATATTAATAAGAAACCAAAATTTACCAATTAGGATTTGATATTATTACTAAACAAGTCTCGTAAAAATTAAAAATCACTCTTTAAAATTCAATTAGAGCTACATCACTCATTCTCTCTCTCTCTCTATATATATCAATACAGTGCCGCTACCTGGGGGAGGAGTTGGACGTTGAAAATTAAGGGGAGAGAGAGTGAAAGTGAAAATGAGAGGGAGAGAGAGAGGGGAAGTGGGTATTGGGGGTCGGGCAAACACAACCGGATGAACCGGTTGTTCTTTTTTTTCATTTTTTTATTAAAAAATAAAGGGAGCTGTCCGATGGTGGATCCATCGATCGAAGAGCACTGAATAGATGCCGCACGATGGGGTGCACAACCGCACGGTTGCACCCCATCACTTTCCTATATATATATATATATATATATATATATAGAGAGAGAGAGAGATGATTAGGTGTGGCGAACGGCGGGTGCGTCGTCGATCACGGGTCCATCGCATCGGACGGTTGGATGCGATTCACATCGACCGTTGGATGCGATAGACCCATGATCGAACGGCCCACGTCGCGGCCGCACCCGCCGTTCGCCGCACCTAATCGTTTCAATATATATATATATATATATATATATATATATATATATATATATACGACCGCGATGAGGTGCGGCGGCCGCACCGTGCGGCAGCCGTCTGATCGCGGGTCCATCGCATCCAACGGTCGACGTGAATCGCACCCGACCGTCCGATGCGATGGACCCGCGATCGACGGCCCGTGGTCGACGCCGCACCTAATCGGTGCTCTATATATATATATATAGAGAGAGAGAGAGAGAGAAGTGATTCGGTGCGGGAATGCGGTCGTGCGGAAAGCGATCACGGGCCGTCAATCACGGGTCCATCGCATCGGACGGTCGGGGGCGATTCATCTCGACCGTTGGATGCGATGGATCCGCGATCGACGTCGTTTCCAGCATTCCCGCACTGAATCACTCGACTATATATATATATATATGGCCAATTACATGCGGCGAACGGCGGGTGCGGCAGCGATTACGGGCCGGCGATCACGGGTCCATTGTATCTGACCGTCGGATGCGATGGACCCGTGATCGGGCGGCCCGTGTCACAGCCGCGCCCGCCGTTCGTCGTACCTAATCGTTTATATATATATATATATATATATATATATATATATATATATATATATATATATATATATATATATATATATAGAGCACCGATTAGGTGCGGCGGCCGCACCGTGCGGCGTCGACCACGGGCCGTCGATCACAGGTCCATCGCATCGGACGGTCGGGTGCGATTCACGTCGACCGTTGGATGCGGTGGACCCGCGATCGGACGGCTGCCGCACGGTGCGGCCGCCGCACCTCATCGCGGTCGTATATATATATATATATATATATATATATATATATATATATATATATATATATATATATATATATATAGGGAAGTGATTCGATGCGGGAATGCGGTCGTGCGGGAAGCGATCATGGGCCGTCGATCACGGGTCCATCGCATCGGACGGTCGGGTGCGATTCACATCGACCGTTGGATGCGATGGACCCGCGATCGAACGATCGACGTCGTTTCCCGCATTCCCGCATTCCCGCACTGAATCACTCGACTATATATATATATATATATATATATATATATATATATATATATATATACTCGCGATTAGGTGCGGCAGCCGTCCGATCGCAGGTCCATCGCATCCAACGGTCGACGTGAATCGCACCCGACCGTCCGATGCGATGGACCCGTGATCGACGGTCCGTGTTCGCCGCCGCACCGTGCGGCCGCCGCACCTAATTGTCTATATATATATATATACGGGGACGATTAGATGCGGCGAACGGTAGGTGCGGTCGCGACGTGGGCCGTTCGATCGCGGGTCCATCGAATCCAATGATCGACGTGAATCGCACTCTACCGTCCGATGCGATGGACCCGTGATCGACGGCCCACGATCGACGCCGCACCTGCCGTTCGACGCACCTAATCGGCCCTATATATATATATATATATATATATATATATATATATATATATATATATATATATATATAGGGCCGATTAGGTGCGGCGAACGGCAGGTGCGGCGTCGATCGTGGGCCGTCGATCACGGGTCCATCGCATCGGACGGTCGGGTGCGATTCACGTCGACCGTTGGATGCGATGGACCCGCGATCGAACGGCCCACGTCGCCGCCGCACCTGCCGCGCGCCGCACGTAATCGCCCCCGTGTATATATATATATATATATATATATATATATATATATATATATATATATATATATATATAGAGTTACGATTAGGTGCGGTGTGCGGTCGGTGCGGTGCGCGATCACGGGTCCATCGCATCAGACGATCGGGTGCGATTCACGTCGACCGTTGGATGCGATGAATCCGCGATCGGACGACCCACATCGCAGACCGCACGTGCCATATATATATATATATATATATATATCAAATGCACATGTAACTTTTTATTGTACCATGTCATGTAAAGCTAATCAGGGAGTTCTGAATGTTTCTATAGAGAAAAGTTGCAAATAAGCCCCCACAAACAAATGAAAATCCAGATAGCCTGTATCTTTTCTCAAAATCCAAATAACCCCCCAAACAAATATGAGATCGTAATTATCATATTTTCCATTAGAAAACACACAGACAATCAACCACAACTCTAATTCTGTGATGCCTAACCATTCATTTTCTCTTTCCCATAGTTGCAAAGCTCCTCAACAAGCCTCCCAACCTCAGCAAAGGAAGACCCCCCATCAACCCCAACCCTCCTACTAACCCCCCTCAGCTCCCCAGCCCTCTCCCTCACCCTCACATCTTCCATCAAAAACCTCAATCCTCTCTCCACCTCCTCCGCCTTCACAACCCCTCCCTCCCCTCCGTAATCATATACAATCCCCACCGCCACCCCGATCACCTCCGTCACCAACAATGCATTGAACCTCTGCTCCGCGTACATCGGCCACGCCATCATCGGCACCCCAAACCACACCCCTTCCAACAACGAGTTCCAACCACAGTGCGTCACGAACCCGCCTGTCGCCGGGTGCGCCAATATCTCCTTTTGCGGCGCCCACCCCTTCAAAACCAATCCCCTCTCCCCCGTCCTCTCTACGAATCCCTCCGGCAACGCCGCCTCCATTTCCGCATCTGCCTCCAACGCCAACCCAAACCTCTCCGCCTTGTCGTGCGCGCGCAGCGCCCAAAGGAACCTGTGCCCGCACCCCTCGAGCGCGCGCGCGATCTCTTTCGCCTGTTCCGTGCTGACCGCGCCCATGCTCCCGAAACAGAGGAACACCACCGAATTCTCCGGCTGTCGGTCGAGCCACTCGATGCATTTGTGCTTCTCTTGCCGTGAATTTACATCGATGATCGGTCCCACCATGAACACGGGCGGCGCACGTGCCTCCAACAGATAATTCGATGCGTAGCTCTCGAGCTCAACGAAGCTGTTGACGATGACGCCGCGAAGGTCTTTGAACCTCCGCCCGTGGTACATGTACCACTCGTACGCGTCGTTGGTCTTGTCAAGCATCGGAGACGGCAACGCGAGTGGGTCCAACCGGACCGGTAGGGTCGGCACGGTCAGACCGTCCTCCTTGAAGTCTATGAAATCGGTTCCGTCGAAGGAAGGCAAGTGAAGCATGAGACCCAGGAAGGATGCGCCCGACGTGAAGAAGACGTAGGCGGGCGCACCGAGCTCGTCCGCCAAGTCGATGAGGGTGGTGGAGAAGAGGTCCATGATGATTGCGGAGATTGGACGGTTGAGGTTCTGTATGGATTGTTTGATAAGGGGCTTGTGGGATTGGATGTACAGGGAGATGATGGTCTCGCCTCTTTGGGTTGGGTCGAAGTGGAAGTCAGAGGGGGAGGGGAGGTCTTTGAAGGTGATGTTGGGGGAGGTGACGGAGGAGATGTAGGATGAGGTGAGGGAGGTGACGGAGGGTTTACGGTGGTGGCGCATGGTAAAGACGGTGATGGAGATGCGTGGGGAACGGGAGCATAGGAGCTGGGCCATCTCCACCGTTGATATCAAGTGGCCCATGCCTGGGCAGGGGAGGAAGACCAGGTTCACCTTCTCCACCTCCATTGACTCTCTCTCTCTCTCTCTGTCTTTCTTTCTCTCTCTGTCTATCTGTCTGTGTGTGGGTCGTGCTCAATGGGATTCTCTTTTAATCTGACGGAGGTGGGGATGTAAGGGATTATTGACTTGTGGGGGTCACAGAGAAGAGAACAACTCATTAAAGCCTGTCCGTGACTGTTTGTTTGTTTTTGTTTTAAGATCTGATTCGGCCTGTGTGAGTTATAGAGTGGCTCAAGGAGCAGTTCTTTCTTTTTGGGTAGGTCCCTAGAGAAGGGACATTCAAGTACTGGACTGTGTAAAATCTTTAGTATAATAAAACAAAATTTTTTTTTTTGCATAAAAAAAAAGAAAACAAAATTTTATAAGTGTAACACGTGTGCATTTTCTCTTATTTATATATTTGATTTACTTATATAAATATGATATTTAAATTAAAATAAGTGTATTTTGTGTGTTTTTAACTTTTGGCCCATTAAGTATATCCTTATGGGTCCATTTCAGTTTGTAATTTTAAATACTATTTGTTAATGTTAAATTTTTTATATATTTCTTTTGAAGATCTTCAAATCTTAGATGATTACAATCTCATTAATTTTGGAGCTTAGAAGATTAAGTTTTGAGATTTTATTGTTATTGATTTTCAGGAATCTAGTTTTCAATCATTAATTTCTTATAATAGGCTGTAGAGACCTATAATTCAGATAGGTATCTATTTGTAAAATCGAAACAATTTAGGGGCCATTCTATAATTTTTGTTAAGTTTGAGTATTTGATTTGATTTGTTTTATTAGATCGGTGGATCATAAATTTAAAATGTATGATTTCCTTAATTGCCCCCTTTCTATTTTTGTTATTCATGTATTCTCCATTTCAATCCATGTCCCATCAAATCTTTCCATAACCACCTTTTAAATATTAAATCAGAAATCAAATCGGATATTAGATTTGAAAAATATGAATCTGTGATGTGTATGTGTGTGTGTGTGAGAGAGAGAGAACCTTGACGTGGGGATTGGGAGTTCATCCGTGGGAGAGACTGAGAGAGATTAGAAGAAAAAAAAGTGACGTATGGTACTTAATCTTTTCTTTTTCTTTCGATCTTTTTGGTTTCTTATTATTTAATAGATCCATACTTAGGTTGATTTATGAGTTTTACTTAAAATTTAGTTTTGAGTTACTTTAAGGATAAGATATACTTTTATGTTATTGTATTTTGATTTTTTTTTTGTTAAAACTAGGGTTTTGATTTATTAGATATATGCTTGTGTTATTGGATTTTGAGTTTTTGATAAATTTAGGGTTTTTATTTATTATTTAATTTAAAGATTATATCTATGTTAGATTATTGAAATTTGAGTTTTTAATAAAACTAGGTTTTGATTTATACATATACATAAGATGATAAATTTTATTTATTTTCAACTTTTATAAATTAATAGTTTATTTTTATAGAAAAAAATGTATGTTTTCATATTATTTTATGAATTTTTATTATTTTATTATTATTTTGGATTTTATGGATTTTTGTTTTGTGTTTTGTTTTTTCTGGTTTTGTCTTTTAGTGATTGGTTTTATGTTAATTAGATTTTCATTTCTTCTTAGGTTATATTATAATTTTTTTTGTATGATTTATTGAGATAAGTTTAGATGATTGGGTATAACAATTTATATCTATTAATTATGATTTGGGAAGTTAGGTCTTGGGCCTAAGATTGAATTATAGGTTTTAATTAATAATTTATTTGGTTCTCCAGACCTAGGGTCCATTTGAAGTGAGTGAGTCTACCGATTTATTTCATGTGGGCTTTTGCTCTATATTGTTGTATTTCATATGTTAAGTCATGTTAATCATATTTGAGCTATATATATGTTATTCATGCATGTGGGCTTTTGCATGATTTTGATATTTTTCATATTGATAAATTTCATCCTTTATTGAACAAGATTGTATGGTTTAATTTCTTCATCATGTTATTTAAAACATCATGAATTATGCTATCAAGTTTCAAGAATTAAGAGAACACACATACTGATATTTATGTTTTTTAGATAATTATTTGAATAACGGATTTTGGCATTTTTGAGATCTTTGAAAAATTTAGGACTGGTGGTGACAACCTAGTCCTATGATATTTTATAAGGATGCATATCATGACATATTTCAGGAATAAATCCTCTAGTCGTATTTCGCCTTTGGGAAGGAAGGTCTAGGACTCGAAGAGTCACAAGATTGGTGAGGGGTGTGATAATTCATTCTTTGCAGCGGTGGATTCTTTGTGTTTGCAGCAATCGGGGCATCCTGTACCAGTGTTCTCGTAGTGATGGCAGCGGCGACCCATCAACATTTTCTATATTCGACGTCTCTTTGAGGGAAGTTTTTGAGCAATTTAGTCGCTTGGGACTTGGCACATCTGTTTTGGAGGAACGGTTCTTTCGATTGAGTACTCTACCTGGTCATATCATTTAAATTGCAAGATTTTTATGATGTGGCCCAAGGATTGGGCCACGTGTTGCAAAAATATTTTTTTAAGTTCATGATTTTAAATTAATTTCATAAAATAAAAGATTTATTAAAGAAAATTCTTGTTTTTATATAACCTTATTTTTTTATATATATAACTGTCGTGAGGTAATTTGTCAGTGAGCTTATTCATTGAGTTAATCGCTAACTCTATTCGATATGGGCTGGTTGTTTCATAACCAGATCATATGAGGATCAAGGTAAAGTTTGGACTTTTCAGATCTTCCAGGAATTTCTTCGAGTAGCGGTCTGAGAATAAATTATAGTCGCGATCGACTATATGGATTTGTTTAGTTTAGATGGATGCCACAGGGGGCGTTTATTGTATATTTCCTTTCTGGTATCTTGTTTTTGCAAAACTATGATATTTTTTAAGACCATTACAGATTTAAAACCATTGGATATCATTTATTTTATTATCATCGGTTTTATTATATTAGTATCATTATTTATTTTGATTATTATATTTATATTATATTGGTATCATTTAAATAAAAAGAGTTAAAATTTTGGTCTTCTATTTGTATTAAGTGTAGTAGCGACCCGTTTACCGTCTGATCAATGGTTAGATAAACTTGGGGCGTTACAACAAGTATGCTGGAATATTCTGAATAGAGCCCTTTGATGACATTGGCAATCCACTGATATTTAGCCCCCCGTTTGGTTCGAGAACAAGGCCAAAAATAAGTGGGAATTAGTGGAATAGTCTCAAAATGAGTGTTCGGAGGATTGATGTTTGTCGTATAGTTGTTGGCTTATACTTCATGGAGTATCTGCATTTTTCAGTTCTAGATCCCTTTGTCTTTTGTGGTAGTGTTATCTCATGTCAACTTGTTGCATAGAAGGTTAGATCATGTATTTGAGTCTCGCCTTAAAGGCCTCTTCGACCCTGGTGTTTTGGGTTCTGTTTCTTTTTGATCCCGTCTATTACTACCTACCATTGTGGTGTCCCTCCCTACCAACTTTCCCCACAACATTAGTTTTTATGTTATACTAATCCCACCAGCATTTAAATAACATTCCATGGGACTTCTCATCCTACGCTTCCCCTTCCATTTCACCCAAATAAGAGTCTCAGACCCTCTATTCTCTCCTTTCCCTTCTCTCCTCTCCCTCCCAACGAATCTTATCCAAGCCACTGCCGGCCGTTTGAATCTGTCATCCCCTCCCCCATCATCATTTGATGCAGGAAGGGCCTTGAAGTGCCACTGGAGATCGATACGCAGGCTTTAGTCAGTGGTCTTTGCCGTGGAGCTCGCTGTTGCCTGTGACGTGAGGTACTAATGTGAGGGGACATCCTTTTTCTTCAAGGAGGTGGACTTGGTAATCGTTGAAAACCTCGGGGTACGGTCCCGCTACGGAGAATTCTGAACTTGCATTTCTTGACATATTCATTGGATGTGTATATTTTCATTAGTTGAGTATTGGATTTTGCGTAACTCAATTACCTATTATAGCATTTTATTGTTTTACCAATTTTTTTTATATTGGTAATCAAACTTTTGTATTACTATAAAAATTGAAAACATTACAAAAAGTGTCGCCCTCTATACGACATAGGTTTGAAATCTATGTCACGTTTGTCTAAGTTCAAGGAGGGAAGGACAGTCTAGGCTGCCCTGCATCCCTTCAACCCAAACTCCCTCAACATAAAACCCCAACAAAGCATACACCATTTACATTGGAAACAAAAGGAGTTAGCTTTTCGATCGCTGATATATTGTGCCAATCCGATCTAACTCTATAGCTTGATTGAGCTCCTACCATAAACCTGAGAAGATGATCTGAGATTCTCCACGAGACGACTGGTAATTTCCTTCTATCATCTGCCATTCATGAATTAATTCTAGCCCTTGAGAAATACTTCGAAGAAGCCTAATTGCACTCCAAGGCCTATTACCCTTGTTCATGACCCAAGCCAGCACTTTGGTTGAATCAGATTCAACCCATAAGTGCTGAAACCTAGCTTCAATCGCAATCTGAATCCCTGCTTCCATTGCTTTAAGATCAAGGAGATTTATGGAGGGGAGATCATTATGATCAGTGATGCCCAACAAGAATTCATCTTTGTCATTGAGCACCAAGGAACCATAGCCCCCTCTATCATCTGCCAAGGAGCCGTCTGAGTTGATCTTTACCCAACCCGTAGGTGGAAGAGACTAGAAGACATCAAAGACCGAGGGGAGAAGATCCACAAAATGGACTGAAAGAAAGTCAGCCACCCTTTGTAAAACATGGGATGGGAGGGGGGACTTTATAGACATGGTGGAAATCCTGTCTTTAATGGAGCAAAGTATTCTTCTCGCAATCCCTTGTTTATGAGTATTAGATCTAGAGAAGACCCTTGCATTTCTCTCTAGCCAAATAGACCATAGGATGTGAGTGAGAATAACCTGTAGAATAGTCTTCATAATAGGAGCATATTGTTGTATAGACAACCAGTTAGGGAGCTCCAACATGGAGGTAGGTGGTCTCCCTTTGATCTGAAGACCTTTCAGCAGTGAGCACCAAATGAAACAAGAAAATGAGCACCAGTTTTACTAATTTTACTTCCTGTTTATACACACTTCTTTCTTTCTTTGTTTTTTTTTGTTTGTTTGTGTGTGTGTTGGTGGGGGATGTAATGTGATACACTTATGAGGATCAAATGAACCACTTTCCATATTTTGACGGTTAAACAATGAGTAGTTGTAAAAAATGTATTATGTTTTGGCTTTTTTACAATGTGTAATTCTAAAAAAGGTACTAATGTGGATGTGTTGGATAATATAATTTGGATGTGTGAATGTTGAAGTTTTCTAATGTGACTGTCATACTTATGATACTATTTGCTGTGTGTTTTAGTTATTTATTATGGATAAAAAAATTAAACTATTGTCAATTAGATAGTGTTAGGTGACACACCCTAGATCATAGTAGACACCCCGGTTTGACTGGGTTAGTGTCAAATCGAACAACTTCCTACGACTTAAGATGTGTCGCACCACTTTTAAAATATTGTAGTTGAAAAATGCTGTGTGGCACACCTTGGGTCATAGTAGATACTTCAGTTTGACTGAGTTAGTGTCAAACCGAACAATGTTTAGTGACCCAAGGAGTGTTGTGCCACTTTGGTGGGATGGGCGGGTTGGGGGGGTTAATGCCTAAAATAAAAACAGTTTCAGATGTTTTAAATTTTTATTGGGTTGGTGGTAATAGATGAGCTCTTTTTTTTTTTCTTTTATCAGTTTGTGGGCTGTAAACTAGTCAAACATGTGGCCCTTTTAGTTCTAGTAATAATCAGTCCACCAGTTCTTTTGAATTAGTTCATTCTGACATTTGAGACCCTGCTCCTATGATATCTATGAGTGATTTTTCTTATTATATTTATTGCATTGATGATTATTCTCGATTTACTTGGATTTATTTATTACATCATCGTTTTGAGATTTCTCGCATTTATGAGATTTTTACCACTATGATACACCCATTGTTTCTGGCTTGCATCAAAACTTTTCATCTGATTGTGCAAATGAGGCTCCATAAGACCTCAAGCTTTGATCAAGGGGCTCCATCCCTCTCATTATTCTATAGTCAAAGTAGAAGAACTGGCACAAATTTGTCTGGCGTTCTGATGTACATTTTTCTATAATGCGTTCTCTTTTTCAGTCTCATGGCACGCTCTTTCTACAGTCCTGTCCCTACACTCATGAGCATAATGGTGTTACTGAATGCAAGCACCGTCACATTCTTGAGACAATTCGTGCTCTCTTACTCTCTTATTCTGTTACCTAGCATGTCTGGGCTAAGGTTGTCTTCTTTCCATCCATCACATTAATATTACTCCTTCAACTGTTCTCTCTAGCATGTCTCCTCCTGAATGTTTTTATTCTTCCTGTCCTACCTATAGCCATTTGCGCACTTTTGGTTATACATGATATGTTCTACTCCCTCATCCTCACACCAAACTTTCTGCCTGGTCAGTTCGATGTGTTTTCTTAGGGATCAATTTCAAGCATAAGGGTTATCGTTGTTATGATCTCGGCGGTCCTCGGTTTATCATGCCACTTTATTCGACACTCGCAACGCTGATACTCCTCTTGAGCTTCATGTGGAGAGCTTTTTCCAGACCCTGCACGATACCGATAGATCGTAGGTCAGCTTGTTTATCTCTTTGTCACTAAAATTGATACTTCTCATGCCATCAGTATTGCTAGTAAGTTCATCTCTGCTCCTTGCGTAGTTCACTATGGTGTTCTCTTGAGGATACTCAGATATTTGTGTTGGATTATTACTAGATCGCTCTATCTATCATCATCCTGATCTCTTATTTTTCGGGCTCACATTAACACTAATTGGGCTGGGAATTTGACTACTCATCACTCTACTATCGGCTTCTGCATTTTTCTTGGGGACTCTCTCATTTCCTGGAGCAGCAAGAAACAAGATGTAGTTTTTCTTTCTAGCACAAAAGCCGAGTATCGAGCCATAGCTATCACGACCAAAGAGATTGTTCATTTTATACATTTCTTGGTTGATCTTGGAGTTGAGGTTTATACTTCTACTCCATTTATTGCGATAATCAGAATGCTATTCAGATTGCTAGCAATCTGAATTTTCATGAGAGGATCAAATATTGTGATTGATTGTCACTTGGTATGTTAGCACTTTCTTGCTCAGACACTATTCCACATATTTTATTTGTTGAGTAGCTTGCTGACTTCTTTACGAAGTCTCACCCTATTCCTCGATTAGTCTCTTGTTCACAAATTCATGCTGTTTGATCCACCTTGAGTTTGAGCGGGGGTGTTAGATTACACATGTAATGTATTATTGTGTTACACGTGTAACACTATTCTGTACTGTTATATAAATGGTTTCAGTCTCTCTCTAATAAAATGAGGTCTCATTATTTTTTAAGTACATATTATTTTTTAAAAAAAGCAAAACATATGCAAATCAGAACCGGTGCTCAAAAAGATGCTCTACTTCACATATTTCTCATTAGAAAACTCAAAAGCAAGCATTCACAATAATTCTAATAATAATTCTATGATGCCTCACCATTCATTCATTCTCCCTTCCCGTGGTTGCAAAGCTCCTCAACAAGCCTCCCAACTTCAGCAAAAGAAGACCCCCCATCAACCCCAACCCTCCTACTAACCCTACTCATCTCCCAAACCCTCTTCCTCACTCTCCCATCTTCCATCAAACACCTCACCCCTCTCTCCACTTCCCCCGCCTTCACAACCCCTCCCTCCCCTCCATAATCCAATTCCATCCCCACCGCTACATCGACCACCTCTGTCACCACCAACGCATTGAACCTCTGCTCTGAGTACATCGGCCACGCCAACATCGGCACCCCGAACCACACGCCCTCCAACAACGAGTTCCACCCGCAATGCGTCACAAACCCGCCTGTCGCCGGGTGCGCAAGTATCTCCTTCTGCGGCGCCCACCCCTTCAAAACCAATCCCCTCTCCCCCGTCCTCTCCAAGAACCCCTCCGGCAACACCGCCTCCATCTCCACGTCAGCCTCCAACGACAACCCAAACCTCTCCACCTTATCGTGCACGCGCAGCGCCCACAGGAACCTATGCCCGCACCCCTCGAGCGCGCGCGCGATCTCCTTCGCCTGTTCCGCGCTGACCGCGCCCATGCTCCCAAAACAGAGGAATACCACAGAATTCTCCGGCTGTCGGTCGAGCCACTCGATGCACATGTGCTTCTCTTCCCGTGAATTTACATCGATGATTGGTCCCACCATGAACACGGGCGGCGCGCGCGCCTCCGACAAAGAATTCGATGCGTAGCTCTCGAGCTCGACGAAGCTGTTGACGATGACGCCGCGAAGGTCTTTGAACCTCCGCCCGTGGTACATGTACCACTCGTACGCGTCGTTGGTCTTGTCGAGAATCGGAGACGGCAACGCGAGTGGGTCTAACTTGACTGGGAGGGTCGGCACGGCCAGACCGTCCTTCATGTCCATGAAATCGGTCCCGTGCAAGGAAGGCAAGTGGAGCATGAGACCCAGGAAGGACGCGCAGGACGTGAAGAAGACGTACGTGGGCACTCCGAGGTCGTCGGCCAAGTCGATGAGGGTGGTGGAGAAGAGGTCCATGATGATTGCGGAGATCGGACGGTTGAGGTTCTGTATGGATTGTTTGATGAGGGGGGTATGGGACTGGATGTAGAGGGAGATGATGGTCTCGCCTCTTTGGGTTGGGTCGAAGTGGAAGTCAGAGGGAGAGGGGAGGTCTATGAAGGTGATGTTGGGGGAGGTGACGGAGGAGATGTAGGAGGAGGTGACGGAGGGTTTACGGTGGTAGCGCATGGTGAAGACGGTGATGGAGATGAGTGGGGAGCGGGAGCAGAGGAGCTGGGCCATCTCCACTGTTGATATCAAGTGGCCCATGCCTGGGCAGGGGAGGAAGACCAGGTTCACCTTCTCTGCCTCCATTGACTGATTTTCTGTCTGTCTCTCTCTATTTATCTGTGTGTGTGGGTCTAGCTCAATGGGAATTTTTATCTGAGGAGGTGAGGATGAAAGGATTATTGAATTGTTGGGGGGGAGGGGGGGTTGGGGGGGGATATAGACAGAGAAGAGGATACCGATAAAATAAAAGAAGAAAAAAAAGAAGAGGACAATTAGTGCCCGTCTGTGACTGTTTGTTTGTTTGTTTGTTTTTGTTTAAAGAACTGATACCCGTGTGACTTGAACAGTGGTACAAGGAACAGTTTATTTAATTTGGATGGGTCCCTAGCAAGGGGAAACAGAACTATGTACAATTTTGAGGATAAGAAAACAATATTTTACAAGTGTGCTGGAATATTCAGAATAGAACATAGTTGTTGAGTTGTGCAGGCTTGATAAAAGTCCAACGAGTAGTTGAGTATTTAATCTTTTTTAGGGAGAAAATGAATGAAAGATACTTTTTTTTTAATATTGATGCCCCCATTATTTGATCCTTGATCATTATTAGAGTGGGGGTGCTAAACGACTTTCTCAAACTTGACATAATTAAATTTTAAGAAGATACATGGGAAGTGTTAGTTTTTTTATTTTTTTATTCTCCTTTTTGCTAGTGAATAGTTTCCGAGTCTTTCGTTTGTATATATGAACATTCCTTGGATACCAGATAATTTTTATTATAACCTTTTTTTTACGCATCCATCAGAACTAAATTCATAGAAAAGAATGAATTCTCTTTCCAGATTAAGATTACTAAAATGATCTTAGTTAAGTGATTAGTTTTCCACCCTTTGGTCGCCCTCTGATCACCTAGTGTTACTTCCCACATTGTTTTATAGAGGTTGTTCTTTATTGGGTTCGCCTTGGTGCCATTGATCGAATAAGCATTTTAACACTACATATCTCTAAAATGGACTACCTATTTTACACTCAACCCATTTGACGACTCTATACCTGCATTTTCTTTAATGTATATACTTTGTCAAATTTTTTTTTAGCTCATTAAGTTTTTATTTTTTAAATATATTATATAAAAGAGACCATATAATTCAATGTATTATATATTTATTTTTTAAATAAAAATACATACCTTATTAAATAATAATGGAGCAAAAAACTAGAACAAAGATCCAACCAGCGTTGAGATCCTTCAACAAACCACAATTCTAAAAAAGAAGATAAAACTCAAAAATATATTAATGAAAACTGTCAACCCTAAATTACAAACATGGGCGGATCCAGGACAATATTTTTGGGGTGGGCTAGATAGCCTATATTAAATATTTATATAGCAATTTTTTTGTTCTTATATTTGATAGCCTATATTAAATATTTATATGAAAGTTTTTTGTTCTTATATTTGATGTAATTATTTATATATCAAATAATGTGATATTGAAAAGATTTATACATGTGAAGAAAAGAAAAAAAATGCCATTAAAGTTGAATACTTTGATTTTGTAAGAATTGTTAGAAAAATAGGAAGAGTTGCTAGAAAAATAAGAAGAGTTGTTTTATGGATATAAATTTTCTTTATTGTTCAATTGCAATTAATTCTTAAGATAATAGTTGAATTTTAAAATTTAGAATTGTTAAAATTTACAATAAGATTGAGGCTACGTTTGGTTGTACGATTGCAAAACTGAATTAGACAAAAGTTGGGTTTAAATATGATTTTGCAATGAGTTGTTTATCCATAGTTTCTAGAAAACTAAGGTTTTGAGCACTTTTTCACAAAAATATATATGCAGCTTTTAACCCCAGTTTTTTTGTTTGGAAACAGGTTTAGGAAAAGGAACTTCCTGCAAACTCAAAAGCTACCTAAACCCGTTTTCAAATGGTCTGGAGTTTGATTTGATTTATTAGTTTGGGATCTAATTTGTTAGAATACTATGTTGATTTGTTATTAATTTGTTAGATTGATATCTAGTTTATTAGGAGTATATTTTATGTATAAAATGTAATTTATATAATATAAAATATCAATATTATAACATGTATCATCAATTATAAAAAAAAATGCAAAATCTGGGCCGGGCCCAGCCAACTCGTATGTCCGCCCCTGATTACAAATCTCCCTTTTATACTAAAAAATTACTAAAAATAGTAAAAACAGAAATTTGTTATAACTTCCTGCAAACTCAAAAGCTGCCTAAATCCATTTCCAAATGGTCTAGAGTTTGATTTGATTTATTAGTTTGTGATCTAATTTGTTAGAATACTATGTTGATTTGTTATTAATTTGTTAGATTGATATCTAGTTTATTAGGAGTATATTTTATGTATAAAATGTAATTTATATAATATAAAATATTAATATTATAACATGTATCATCAATTATAAAAAAAATGCAAAATTTGGGCCGGGCCCAGTCAACTCGTACGTCCGCCCCTGATTACAAATCTCCATTTTATACTAAAAAATTACTAAAAATAGTAAAAACGAAAATTTGTTATAACTAACTCTAGAGGATTCTAGAAGATCTTCAGATTTGATTTCAATCAAATCCGTTGGTTTCCCTAGCACCCATTTGTAAAAGATTTTGTTTAGTTTGGGAACCAGGGTTCTTACCCTCTATGCATGGCACCTTCACTTGGGGCTACATCCACAATACCAACAATCAAGTCTCTGTCTATTAAAATTCTTTGAATCCCCTTCTGTTTAGCAATAACTAGGTCCTGAAGAACTGCTTTTGATATGCTCCTCTTCCAATAAACTGGTTGGCTTTGGATTGTTTGAACAAGATGAGAAGTTTTTGAAATGAAAAGTTTGGTGTTTATATCAAGTTGAAATTTTGAACTCTATTAGCTAGGAACATTTTAATGAAGTTGTAAGTTCAATTAAGTTTGTTGCAGTTCATACGTATGTGGCCAAATCAGCTGTTGGTTAATGTCCGTGGACTCGAGTTTGTAAATGAATCAGTGTTTCCATTGGTTTGTAAATTTGCATTCACAATTTTGTTTTCCAGTAATTGTGTAAGGTTTGTATTCACAATTTGTAGTGAAAATGGTATGTTCAGCCCTGTGTAATCTGAGTAACATATAACTAATTATTGGTACACCAACTAAATAATTCAGCAAATTTCAGTGTATGACACTAATAAATTAACAGATAGTACACACAACAAATGATCCATAATTTGAAATCATCAACAACACAAAATAAAATCACTCATATAGTAGACTTCATATCATCTCTTAAACTCTCCTCAAAACGACAACACTTCATTCATATATATACCACATGATGTAAGGAGTAACGCGATCCTCTTAATAGTCGTCATATAAGTTTCCATAGTCATTATGAGTTCTAGAAACTCCAGCTCCTTTCAATTGTGGGCTGAAGGGGGAAAATTCCTTGTAAAACATATTGAGGAAGGCCTCCCAAGATAGGCCTTGGACACCATGAACAAGCGTCTGTCTCTTTGACCTCCACCACATACAAGCCTCACCCTGCAGTTGCTGGGTGGCCAACACCACTCGTTGGTTGTTCGTTACTTGCATGATCTCAAAAATCTGCTCCATCTCAGCCACCCAGAACTCTGGGTCCATATGATTATCAACTACGCCACGAAATTTAGGTGATCCCAGCTTTCGAAATCGAAGGATTAGTTGCTCAGGATCTTCATCACAAGCTGCGCGTTGATTAGGTCTCTGCTGCTCTTTTTGTTGCCTCGTCAGCTGAACAATGAGGCTTGTCAAATCTGCGAGCGCACCACGCAACTCTGCAATAGCTAGATCCATGGACTGCTCGCTACGAGTCTGATCAGCCATCCTTAAAACCTAAACATAATCCCATGTGCATTTAATATAAACACAACCATAATTCTCATATGCTTTGACAAAACCTTAACCTTAATACCAATGTGTAACATCCCTATAATCTATAACCAAGATAAGGGTAATTGTTAAAATGCCACTTATATGATCCACCAAATACTAAAGTATGACAACAATCAAATCACAGATACAAAAAACAGTAATTGATCACCAATCTAAAGTCATCAACATATAAGAAAAAAATCTATAATTCAGATATCATCTAAGACTAAGGGTGCGTTTGGTTGCGCGATTGCGCTGCGATTGCGATTACAGGAAGCTGCGTTTGCAATCGCGCAACCAAACAGTTTTGTAATCGCAGTTTTAAATCCAGCGATTACAGGCAAATAGTGTCCAAAAGCTGCGATTTCAAAAAGCTGAGAAAGTGAGCTTCCTGCAGAATCAGGTTTGCAATCGCAGATTCTTGCAGAATCAGTTTTGCATTCGCGCAACCAAACGCACCCTAAATAAAAATCACATTCACAAATGATAATAGATTAATCATGAATGAATTTTTTTGACACTGATGATAATACCAATCTATTGTGCTTGTTTTGGGTGCATTAATGATTCACAATTTGAAAAAAAACATACAAAATTTATTTTATTTTAACAGCTTTTTAATATAAAACACATTTCAATGCATCTGACAAACAATTTTGAACTATGAACGCACATCCCGGGCATTACACGACTTATGGAAAATGTGAGGGGGGTCAGAACCTCAAAGCAGGGAAAATAATGGTCGGCTCTGATGTTAGGCCAATGCAACTCCCATCCAGGGAGGACTTCAAATCCCCAATTTTTTTTTTATACATATGTAAATGTATAAAACGAAAGTTAAAGACAATTCATGTAGTTAATTTTACAATTCCAACATGTTTTAGATTTTTTTACAAGATATATACCTGTTTAATAAAGTATATATCTATACAAAATGAAGTGTGTACTCATGAATAATATGTTTTTCTATTTTTCCTAATATGCCTATGTATATACTTGATTGAAAATTTCACATGCTCTGTTAAGATTACAAGAGTGACCGAGGATTGACCCATGCATGAAACAACAAAAGAAAAAGAGTGGGTCAATGTAGCGCAGATTTGTTGGATCTCTGGCTTCGTTATGACTCTTGAATAAAGATATTTAAACAAAACTAATATTAATAATCAAAACCAGAGTTGAACAAAGAGTGGAGACATATCTAATTGTAACTATTCAAGATATTAACCAAATGACCAAGCTAGATACTTGGATGGCCTGAAGTGCATGGAACATGCACATGCTAAGGACATTAGTCCTCCCTCTTAGTGCATGGGGTTTTTTCCTCCCTCTTAGTGCATAGGGTTTTTGCCCCAGGATTCACAACCCATTTTCATGTTACTACGTCTGCACCAGAGTTAATTATCCTTTCATGCACTTTATCTGCTCTGCGGCATAGATTTGCACACTTTTTAAAAAATATTTGACTTTGGGTTCCAAATAAAACATCTATCAGTATCAACTATGTTGGACTTCATTTCCACATAGATAAAACTTCGATACTTTCTATTCTAGAGTACTCGTAAGCATGCATGTGTAATATTATTACTTTATATATATATTACTAACCGGAAAGGGTTTTCAACTTTCTGTTTCATTACATTAATAATTTTTTAAAGATATATTGAATAAATAGTTGTGATCATGCTACATCAGTAATTTTTTTTGTTATTATTATTTTTTTATCAGATTTAGATTGAGATAATGATAAATATATATAGATTTTCATCGCATTCAAATCCACCCGATCTCATTCAATTCTATGAATATTAGGAATATGAGATATATCAATTTTTCCTAAGCACACAACTAATACAAATGTAATCCCTGATTGATCCTCATATATTCAAGATAATCATTTTTTATTATAGATAACTATCTATATTACTAACCACAAAGGGCTTTCAACTTTCTTTCTTTCTTTCTTAAAATCGGATAAGAGTTATTAATGGATTATTATAAATAAAAAATACTCAATTTATTTTTTATAAAATCATATTTTGTGAGATAAAATTTAGTTTGAGATAAAATCTATTATATTACAAATACATATATGATTTTTGAACGATATAGTTGTATTTTTAATTAATTTTAAAGAGTAAAATTGACTAAAATGCTTTCCCCTTCAACTTGTATTTTTAATTAATTTAAAGGATATAGTTGTATTTTTAATTAATTTTAAAGTATAAAATCAATAATATCATATCTATATATAAAAATCTTGTTAATTCTAAAATATGAATATTTTTAATGATTTTTTTATATATACCCCTAAAAAATCACATTTGTTAAAATACCCCCGATGAATGGTTATTTCCATTAATACCCTTAAAATGTTTTAAATTGTTCATAAATATCTTTCTTGAGGGGTATTTCAATAAAATATAAGATATTTTTATTTTATATTTATACCATTTAAAAGGAAATTAATGCACAATTTAACCCATTTAAGGGGAAATGATCATAAATAGGTTTTCTCTCAAAAAGATATTTTGACAATATATGGTTGCGTGAACGCTCTATTAAAAAATCCCATTTGAGGGGAATTGATGGTAATAGGATTTGAAAGGGAATTTTTGTAATATAGGGTTGTTTGAAGGGTTTACATGTAGAAAACTTATTTTAGAATGTAACACACTCATTTCATTAAAAGCTAGTATTGATTTTAGAAGAATTTTTTTAATTTTTTTTTTAACTTACATGTATATCATGCATTGATGAAAACTAATATTTTCTATTTGAATAACATATTTCTAAATTTATAAAATAAATACTATATATTCAAATAGAAATATACATGCATGTAAAAATTAATAAACTAAACCAATTAATACAGAGTGCGTACCTTACACTGTTGAACCTCCCTCGACTCCGCAACCCAAAATTATTCCCTTTCTACAAAGGAAAATTTAGTGTGACTCAAATTCCTTTTAAATGCATGTAAAGGAGGTGGGTGCTTAACACCCACGCAACCAGAACTTTTCTTTTAAATATTGTAACATTTGCATAAAATCCATTGGCCTTTATAAAATTAAAATCAGGTCCCCAGATACGCGCAAATATATCCAATTCTTGAGCACTTCCATGTATACAGATGGAGCAATAGGGAACTTATATATAGAGTGTTGTTACACTCAGTTTTTTTCTTAGTCCAATATGCAGTCTTATATACCACGTTAAAAATCCAGTGAAGCATATACCTCGTTAGATGTTGTATATACCACATTAAATATTTTCTTACACTTATTAAAATTTGATTCATTCAACTCGAAATGAAGCAATAAAACACTTTTTATCAAAGCATATATCTCATTAGACGATGTTTACTATTTTAAAAAAAATGAATATATGTGAGGTCTTAGTTGTGGTTGGTGAATACGACTGAGTTTAACATTTTCCTTATATATATGATGACTACACTTGAAGCCCAATAACAACCATTATATAGGTCAATTTATAAGCCGAAGCACATTGAATTCTTAGTCTAACCATGAGGAGATTGGTTTTGAACCCAAACTTTGAAATCAAGTTTTATAGAGAAGTTTAGTGAAAACAATTTTATTATGAAACACAAGTTCTTGATACAAATGTGCCACAATGGAAAGAGGTCAACAAAACTCACAACCGATCTTCCCACAAATTAATGTCAGATGCCATTGCAGCAATCAACCTGTCCACTAAGAAGGCCAAAGCAGCTGCCAATTCCACCAACCAATTTGCTCCTCTCCAGGACTGCCAAGATACCGAGATGACCTTTAATTTGGAACATGATCTTCTACCGATTGAGGTCCTGACCTCTTAGCCAGTGGTGACACAATCTGTAGTTGTGGTAGGAGCAACAAGTAGTGGTGGTGAATCAATATGTAGTTGTGGAAGAGGAGCAGCAAGTAGTGGTGTCCCGCAACCTCGAATCCATAGAGACACCCAATAAGTGACAAGGTACCTCTAATAAAGAATCTCATTCTCAGCCAAATGTAAGTCCCCACCTATGTAAGTCAAACCAAAGGAAATATTGCAATAGTTTTGAAAGCACTTCTTCTCATCCATCCCCTCTCGATGTGGATGCTGTAGCTCCACAACCTATGGATGGTATCTCCAAAGAGGTTAATTCGGGGGCAGCTAAGGAGACTAGCCAATCAACAAGCAAAGCAAAAGAGAAAAAAAAATTCCAGAATCCACAAAAAGCAATTGCCATGAAGCTAGCACTATTTGCTCTAAAGGAGAGAGTAGTCTATAGCGAGCATCAATGCAGAGCCACACCCCGAAGAGGGAACTCCACCCTTCCTATAAATGTTAAATGGGCAGTCTCTTCTGGAATGTCCGTGGTTTGAATAGCAAAGAAAAACAACTTGATGTTAAGCAGGTTATATGCTGAGAAAATACTTCTTGTATTTGTCTCCTCAACACAAAATTAGACCCCCCTCCCAGGTCTCCTTCTGCTAAAAAATTGGCTATACTTATTCTTCTTTTGCTCCTGCTGGTCGCATTGGCATTTTTTGAATTTTTGATTTGTTGGATATCAGTTTCTTAGAATCTTCAAAATAGCAAGTTCATCCTAAACTTTCTCCTCGAAGACCTTCTTTCTTTCTCACGGCAGTCTCTCCCTCACATTCTTGTGGATAAATATTTTTTCTATGGAAAATCTTGGAACAAATCTCAGCATCTCTAGGCAACTCTAATTTGTGTGTTGGAGGATATTTTAATGAGATTCGTTGTGGCTTTGAGAAAGTTGGAGGCTGCCCCATCCACTCAAGGAGGGTGCGGAAATTCAATAACTACCTTACCAATTGCTCCCTCTTGGAACAACAGAAAAATCGTATTGCTTGTCAGTTGGATAGTGTACTTGCGAATCCATAGTTCTTTGACAGCCCTCATGCTATCCTTCACTATCTTCCCCTTGGTCCCTTGGATAACGCGGTGCTTCGAATGCAACCATAGCCCTCCATCTCATCTGGTCCGAAACCATTTCTCTATTTTGCAATATGAGAATCTCATGCACACTTCTCATCTGTGGTTGAGGAAGCCTAGAGGGCTCATGTTTAGGGATCTCTTTTATATAATATAGCAAAGAAGCTCTCAAATGTCAAACCAGGTTAGAAATCTTGGAACAAACTCCAATTTGGGAACATTAATCATTAGCTCCAATAGAGTCGTTAGAGTCGTCAAATCTTAAAGAGGAAATAATTTTTGCTTCAAGAGGATCCTCTGAACTCAGACAAGATTGAAACTGAATCCAAGGCTCGACAAATCTATAAGACAGCTCTCCGAGCTCAGGAAAGCTTCTACGATAGAAATCCAGGCAGCAATGGCTTACTCTAGGGGATAGGAACTCTAAATATTTTAATGGATCCCTCAAGACCCCGACTCTATCGAACACCATTAGGTGTTTGAAAAACTTGGATGACTCATATTGCACGAATCTAGCAGATATCTAGGAGTCAATTACCTCTTACTATAAACAACTCCCCAATAGGGAATCATGGTTCTCAATTCCCTGTTTAAACTTCCCTGCATCTGTTTTGGAAAGGCAAAATGATAAGCTCACAACTTTGCAAGTTGCTTTCAGCCTTAAGCCTCTTAGTTGTCCTAGTCCAGATGGCTTCCCCGCCCGCTTCTACCAATGGTTGTGGTCCCTCATTCAAGATGATTTATTGAGAGCAACTCATCATTTTTTATGAATGTTCCCCTTCTCAAGCAAGTCAGCCACCCCTTCATTGCTTTGGTTCCCAAATATGCAAATGTTGATTTTCTGGATGGCTATCGCTCAATCTCTTTATGCAATACTCTATACAAAGTATAATCCTTACAAAGATTATGGCCTCTCAGCTACAAGATGTACTTCTTCAAATTGTGAGCCTTCACCAAACTGCCTTCATCAAGGGAAAAAGTATACATCATGACAACATACTATTAGCTCATGATCTAGTGAGTTATCTCAACAAAGAGGGTATGTCAATGTTCTGCGTAAATATAGACTTGAGGATGGCTTTCGATAGCATTTGATGGTCTTATTTAGAGAAAATCTTGAGAAATTTTCATTTTTATGAATGTAGGATACAATGGTGCATCGAGCGCTTCTCTTCTTTTAAGTATTCGGTGATTATCAACGAAACTCCAAAAGTGTTTTTTTTTCCTCCTGTAGTCTACGTCAAGGAGATCCACTCCCTCCACTTCTATTCACACTTGTAATGGACTTATTTTTCACTTCTCTCAACAACCATTGTGTAGCTGGTCATATTGGTTCATTTATTAAAGGTCTACCAATCGAAATCCATTTGTGCTTTGCGGATGACCTCCTTCTCTTTGTAGATGTCTCAGCCTCGACAGCAATGGAAGTTTAGAATTGTTAAGTGACTTTCATTCCTTATCTCGACTTCAACTTAACTTCGCTAAAAGTCATATTTTTGCATTATACCATGCAATAGAGTTCAGTCAAATCCTTGGTATTCCACTGGACCATTTAACCACAACATCTGTCAGCCTCTAATTGATAAGATTCATAGCTGAATCACATCATGGATTGGTAAATTTCTCTCTATCATTGGAAGGCTGGAGCTCATCAAATCAGTTCTATGTTCCTTTCACATCTTTTGGTCAGCTGCTTTTGGTCTCCCATAGAAAACAATCAATGAAATTGAGAAGTTGATTCAAAATTTCATTTGGCAAGGTGGTTCCACCACCAAAAAGCTTCACCATGTAAATTGAGACTCGGTTTGTAAGCCAATAGAAGAGGGAGGTCTAGGGCTTAAAAGGTTGCGGGACTAGAGCAAAGGGGCACATGGGGTGCAATTTTAATTGAGACTTAGCTTTTCACAAATTGACCCTATGATCTCAATGGATGATCAATAGATATCTCAAAAAATCTAACTTATGGCATCATAAAACTTCTTCCAGCAGTTCTAGTTCTTGGAAATATATCCTCAATTCAAGGATATGGTTGGTGCAAAGTGTAAGATATGCCATTTTTGAAACATTTAGACAACATTTGGTACGATACTTGGCTTAATGGCTAAGGTCTTATAGATACTCTTAGTAGGGAGCTTCTCGCTTGGAGCTCTCCACTCAATGCTTCCTTGAATGTTCTCATTCAAAATGGGAAATGAACTAAATCTGCCCTATGGCAACCTGCCTTAGATGGTCTTCAGGATAAAATTACTCAACTCAAGGTTAGAGGCTCAAGTGATGATATTTTGATTTGGCCAAACAACATATCTGATTATCTCTTAGGCAAAGATACTTGGAATGATTTGAGAAACCCTGCCGATCCTTCCTCATGGGCAGTTTGGTTATGACATTTGGTGCAATCTCACAGGCATATTTTTGTTGTTGGCAGTTTTTCTAAAACAAACTCTCCGTTCTAGACACATTATACAGCAAAGGCATATTTTAGGAAACGATTTGCCCTCTATGCTCCTCAACAACAGAAAGTGCTGATCATTTTGGCTCTTCAATGTCCCTTCTTCGATTCTTATGCTCAGCTCTACTGAGGGACTTGAAGTTTTCAAGGAGTCATCCCCGCTACGTATCTTAGCTCATTGATTGGTTGAAAACCTCTCATTGAATGATGTGGCCAAGCCTCTTCTCCTTTCTATTTTATTCAGCACTCTTCGGGCTATTTAGCATGAAAGAAACTATTGCATATTCATAGGAAAGTCCTCCCATGAAACTTGAGTTCTCCGATGTATTAAAGCGAATATCAAGATTAGATTTTAGACTGTACAATTGAAGTCCATTATCACGCCTAATCGGTAATAGGTCGCGTGTGCCTTCAATGTGATCATTATGGAACCTAACAATCTATCATGTTCTGTCACTTGGGATCCTTCTTATGCAGGTTGGATCAAATCAAACTCAGAGGAGTCGAGATGGTAGAGGGGGTATGGAGCTCTTCTAAGAGACTTCTCTGCTTGGTATCATGTTGGTATAATAGGTTGTTCGGGTCTTCCATTAATCTCCAAGAATTGCAAGGCGTTGTGGCTGGCCTTCTATTAAAAAACCAATGGGGTGATAAGAAAATATGGTTTGAAATAGATCCCACAATTGCTATGGCCCGGGTTAAAGGCAAGGGCACTCTTTCTTGGAAATCTCTCATATTACATAGATCTTTATGCAGGGACTTAGCAAGCTAGAGGACTGGAGAATCACTCATATCTTTCGTGAAGGGAACTGACTGGCAGATCTCTTGGCTTCTAGACTCAACCTTCTTCGAACAGGTCTTCGCAGGTGCTTTCTCTTCCTGATCGGCCTTCCTCTTCCCTAATAATAAAAAGAAATCCGCATAAGTCATGATAATTTATAATGATAAGATTCAATAATAAAAATAATAAAATATTTAAAATACTTTCAAAGACGTCCAAATATGACAATGATAATAACAAAGGAAATTGTATCCTATTAATAATTTGGTAGGCTTGCAGAGAGGGCCACCAGACAATCTCCTTGCAAGATTCAGGGTAGAGCTCCAAAGCCGTATCTATCATTTGACACCGAGCCATTCATTGGGAGGTGGCTGCCATTGAACCTGAACAACTATCCTTTGTTTTTCCACAAATTAGATACCAAAAATAGTTTCCATTTTGGAAGAAATTGGAGAAGGAGGATCTGTAATGATCTGATTCATGAAGTGAAAGTTCACAGATTCAATAATTCATCGCACAAGAAGTTGCTTATGCACCTTTTCACTCTGGAATAGCCAAATGTTCCATTCCAACCATAAGTACCACATCTGTTGAGTAAGTAGGAAATGTAACACCTTTTTTCTCCGAAATCAAATCTCCTTGCTTGGGAAGCCATTCTAAGAAATTGGTAAATGAGTTGTGCCTAAAAACGGTAAATGAGTTGTATGTGACAATTGTGATCCCAAGACACTTGCAGAGCGCCGCCCACACATATGCTGAGTAGAAACACCTAATAAATAGATGTAGGTGAGATTCCTCATTAGAAAGGTAGAGAGAGCACCTGTTTTGGCGAACAAGACCCTTGTTAAGAAGCCTATCTAGGGTGGGACGGCAACCCAAAATGCCCTGCTAGTAAGAAGCTGCATCTATAGGACTAAACTAGATGCCACAACTCTTTGCACCATACCCCGAACCACCCACCTCAAATTGAGCAATCTCATCCCATATTGAGTCAAATCCAGCAGACCAGTGTGAAGGTTTCAACCAACATTTTTTTTTTGGTCGGTAAAGACGAAGTTTTATTCCTTTCTATCATAGAAAAATGTACAGGGGTACAATTCCAGCTTTTCTAAGGGAGTTGGAGACATGGTGCCATGAGGGAACAAAGCAGAGGACTGTCTCTGTACATCCACAACTCCTTTCTCCAATCCTTTGAATTAGCTAGGAACCTCCCATCATTACATAATTTCTTGAGCAAAAAAGAACACCATTTTCATCACTTGAGTTTCTCTCGAACAAAAGGGACTCCACTGCAGTCCCGATCAAGAAGATTCTGAAATTCAGTCTAGATTTGAGTGGGGAGGAATCTGGTTGTACCTAATCTGGGTTGCCAACTAGTGAGCATGTCTGCCGTGGCATTTCTTTCACGATATATGTGGGAGAAATGAAGATTGGTGAAGTACGTGCTATCCACCTGAATATCCTGAAGCAGCTTACGCACCCTCCATGGAATTGTTATGCTATTGCTGATCCAGTGAATTGCTGTCTTGGAGTCACTTTCTACCCACAGTTTTGAGGTACCAAGTGACTATGCAAGTTTGAGACTCGCACTAATTGCTTGGAGCTCCAGGTAGTTGATGGAATGTGTGTCAGTCCGGGCTGCTTCAGCTTGAATTAGTTGACCTTGGTGATCCCTTAGGACTAGTCCATAACATTGTTGGTGAAGGAACTGACTAACTGTGATAGATTCAAGAGGACCCTAATTTACAAGGCCAACCCTTTTTAGAAGTTCCTGAAGTCTTTTGCCCTCAATCCATGGATCATACAAAGGATTGATGAGGGGATTAACATCAACATCTTGGAACTGCAAGGGATTGTTTAGGGTATTAATCTTTGTGTTTGGCAGGGCGTCCTTAAGGTCGAGTGAATCTGACCCCACTACTGCCATAGCTTGGGCCCATGGGCGCGATGAGATCCTCTGGATGGCCTTCAGATTGGTTCAACAGTTACATATCCTCCTTCCATGGCTGGATTGGTAGAAAATCTCCCATGTTTAATTACCAAGAAGGCAACTTTGTAGTAGATTTTCTTATCTTGGTGAAATCCACCTTGGGAGAAACGGTTTTGCATCCTCCATCCTTTAGGGAGGAGTTCATCAATCATATCCACGAGGAAAAGGAAGGGCGCTTTCATACTAGACTTTGTTATCTTATCCACGAGGACAAGGAAGGGTGATTTCATCAGACATTACTAATTACCTACTCCTTGGTGTATCCCTTTTGTTGCAGTCATTAATAACCTCACACGGGCACTTACTTTCCAAAACACTCTTCTCTGCCTATGCAACCTTTTCGTACAACTGTTAATAGCTTAATGCAATTCTTATGTGGGGGCGGTTATTTCAACCCCACTAACTAATCCACCCACCCCCTTTTTTGTTTTTTTTTTTTTTTTTGTGATCCTAACCCACCCCTCCCCCTCCCACCACCACCACCCTCCCCCTCCTCCTCCGTTGCCTCCGAGACCCCCGTCTCGCTCGCGCCCACCGCGCCTCCGAGACCCCGGCCTCATCCGCGCCCACCACGCCCGATGCCGACACCTCCGAGGGCGACGATGAGGACGAACGAATTGACGGCAACGCCGGAGCGCTTCATGCGTTCAAATAGGTCGGCGGCATCGGAGGCATCAGCATTGGGTGTGGTGGGGGTCTCGGAGGCGGCGTCGGCGAGGCGGGGGTCTCAGAGATGCAATGGGCGCGGGCGAAGCGGGGGTCTCGGAGGCGGCGGAGGGAGGAGGGGGAGGTGATGGTGGTGGGAGGGAGAGGTGGTGGTCGTGGGAGGGGGAGGGCACCGGAGGGGTGGGTTAGGATCACAAAAAAAAACAAAAAAGGGGTGGGTGGATTAGTTGGTGGGGTTGAAATAACCGCCCCTTTCTTATTTACCCAGCAAAAAAAAAAAATTCATACTCTTGCTCAAAGGACAAATATTACAAATACCTTTTGAAATAAATCATGAATAGGAAAAAAAGAAATTAATTTTTGAAAAGCAAACGTTGATGCGAAATAAAAGAAGCACATTCTCCAATAAGTCCAATTGCCTTAAAATTAGAAAGAGAACATGCGAAACAAAAAGGATACAATCCATTTTCAGTCTTGCCTTGAAAAATCGTTTTCCCCATTGTGAGTTCCTTTACAAAAATTCATCAAAAATAAAACAAAAAATAACAATGATCGTCACGTGTAAACTGGTGAATAGATAACAAATTAATTTATAAAAATTGTTGGACAATTAATGGAAAACACTATATATGTAGTAAAAAATTTGAAAAAGAATCAATATCAGATATAGGAAAACTTGCACCATTAACTACAACCACTTGATCTTCTCTAGAACATTCACTATGTATATTGAGATTGGAAAGATTAGACATTATGTGAAAGGAATCCCCACAATCAGTAAATTAGTAACACCATGTTATCTACAAGTCAGAATCATGACCCTCAGCTTTTTTGTGGACACACCACCCTTATACACATGAATGTCCAAGATGACCACAAATTTGAAGTTTAGCATGACCAACATTAGATGGAAGAAAATACTCATTTGATAAAGGTTTTAAAGCACCATCAAAAGATCTTTTGTTGGTAGGAGTTGACCCTCTTTGTTTATGAAAAGATTTTAATTCCTAAATCAGTCCTTGGTAGGGGGATCTGCCACAACCATGAGAAGTGCTACCACTAATTTTGTTATACACAAAGCAATCACAGTCCAATCAGAGTGTTGTATGTTATAATCTTCCATTTTGATTTGGCACCAAGCAATAATCCAATCAAGTCATTGAGAGAAACTGAAGTCTCTCGAGTTTGAATAGAATTAAGATCAGAGGTCGGACCAACACCATTTAAAATTGTTCGTTTTGATCGGACCAATTATATGTTATATCTTGCCCAGTTTAAGCCAGTGTTGACAAGTATCCTCAGTTGTATCAACGATACATTCAACAGTGGCAAGGTATGTTACTTCTCAAGATGTGTGGTAGTCACTTGGGAAGAGATATACTTCTCCATCACGCGCGGACTCGTCTTCTACAATTGAAGCATTAATTTTAATAATCTATTCAACTGGTAGAAGAATTGGAGATATGTCAAATCACCTGTCATTACTTTTATGCTAACATGTCAAATCATTTATTATCACCTCTGATAAATTGGGGGGTTTGTTATGTCAAATCATTTTTTCGCTATTTTATAAATCATTATCCACATTTTACTCATTTTTCATCCACAATTTATCCATAGTAAACCAAACAACAAAATTTTTATTATAACATTTTATGATGAAAATAACTAAAAATATGACCACACAAAAAATGTATTATTATTTATCTATAGTAAAATAGTTATATGTACAAAAATAACTTTTGTCGCTATCAAAATGAAGGCTTTTCGTACATTCTGGTTATAATTTGAGATGCATAGATTGAACAAAAAAGGAATATAATGGAATAGAGTGGAATAGGGAGAATAAATATAAGAATATGTTTGTTTGTGAGGAATAGATGATTATAATTGTGCCAAAATAAGTGAAAATAGCTGATATTGGTATTCCAGATCCTCTGATAAATTATGTTATTTATCCTAATCTATTCCACTAGTAGAGGAGAGACCCACATGTCAAATCACTTGTCATCGCTTCTTATAAATCAAGTGATCTATGTGTTAAATTATTATTTTATCTTTTATAAATCCTTAACTATATCTTATTTACTTTTTTATCTACAACTTATTTTTATTCAACTAAACAACAAAAATCTTATTATTATGTTTTTCAATAAAAATAATTAAAAATACTACCACACAGAAATGATTTATTTTTTTTATCAAAGAGGAATACAATGAACAAAAGCAATTAATCACCCAAAAAGGATTTTTGCAGGTGTTGGCCAAAAAGAAACGTCCTCCAACAAGAGCACTGTAATTAAAAGAAGCTTCCTCACTCTCCCCGCTCCACTGACCCACCCTCCACAAACACCACTTTAAGCTCCATTGCCCAGAACAGAATCCGAGGTTCTTCTTTTTCTATTCAAATAATCTTTCACTCAGAGAGAGAAGGAGAGAGAGAGAGATTGGTGTCTCATTGGTCTAATTTGGTAAGAAAACATTCCACCTGCACAGACCATGCAACATATGACACCCCTCTTTATATCTTATAAAACAAAAAAAAATTTTTTTTTTTTTTATAAAAAAAACGGCTCCACCAGCTTTTGAGAGGTCCCAAATTAACACTTGCAGCACTACGAGAAAGGTCGAAGCTTCCTCGATAACTGTAATCATGGGAGTGCGTATTTGCCATTCTTTCTCTACTTTTTTTTCCTTCTTTAGATACAGAGAGAGAGAGAGAGAGAGAGAGCGCGCTTTGTTGTTTAAATTGTACCATCCCTCATGTTATGCATATTTCCAGTAACCTATAAAGTGACCGTGCACCCACCACCCTCTTTTTTTTTTTTTTTTATTCTTTTGTTTTTTTTAAATCCTTCTTAGTGAAAAGAAAAGCCCGAGGTCTACTGTGGTGCAGAATCTAAGACTTGAGTTCTCATACATACGATTTTTTTTAGTCTCATGTATTTCGTTAGCGACGTATATATACATGCAATATTCATTACTTAAAGCATATATTTCATTTTCTTAATAAAATTATGTACCATATTAGATGATGTATACTATTTTTTAAATGGCAGCTCTATCCCCACCGACCTGCTTGCTGTCCCCCCCAACCAGAAAAAATTAGCAAAATTAATTTGTTTAGTTTTGTAATCCACTATCCCCACCTCCCCTCCCCACCAACCGAAACATTTAGAAAGGCCATCCCCACCACCTGAAATCACTGAGGTGAGGATAATCGATGTATGTGTTCTGGAAGTTGTTCGACAACCCTGAAGTCGAATAGATGTACTGGCGGGCGACAAAAGGTCAGTCGACCTGGGGGTCATGGGCGACGGGAGACCCGTCGAACAAACCATTAGGCAGCCTATGTTATGGATCGGGTTCGACAGGCCTACTGTCGAACATATGTACTGTAGGACGACAACAGGTCAGTCGACTTGAGGGATTTATGGTGACGGAAGACCCGTCCAACGTTTACAGTGTAGTGATCTATGACTTTAACTATGAACATTCAAAATGTTTTAAACCATTTATACTAATTATGCTTATCAATTCATCCATTCAGTTAAACATGAACATTCAAAATGTTTTAGACCATTTACACTTTGTTAGTCTTGTGATTTAGTCTCCACTTCAATAAAAAAAATATAAGCATTAATTGGTACTTGTTCTAAAATCATCCGTGCCGATCGTGTCTTTGAATGTTGATAGTTAAAGTCATAGATCACTACACTGTAAACGTTCGACGGGTCTTCCGTCGCCATAAATCCCTCACGTCGACTATCTTGTTGTCGTCCTCCAGTACATATGTTCGACAGTAGGACTGTCGAACTCTATCCATAACACATGCTGTCTAATAGTTTGTTCGACGAGCTTCCCGTCGCCCATGACCCCCTAAGTCGACTAACATTTTGTCGTCCGCCAGTACATCTATTCGACTTCAGGGTTGTCGAACAACTTCCAGAATACATACATCGATTATCCTCACCTCAGTGATTTCAGGTGGTGGGGATGGCCTTTCTAAATATTTCGGTTGGTGGGGAAGGGAGGTGGGGATAGTGAATTACAAAATCAAAAAATTATTTTTGTTAATTTTTTTTTGGTCGGTGGGGACGGCATCTAGGTTGGTGGGCGTAGAACTGCCCTTTTTTAAAAACTAAAAATGATGCTACAAAAGGATTGTATGTAACATTTTCTAATACTATTGCAGTCACTTATATGTTTTCCACAAGAATTAATTTTTTAAAAAGTATATATGTATATTTGTTACATCAAGTACACATTTTGACTAGAAAGATGGAATGAATGCATGCCTTCTTGTTTTTTTTAATGGATTATATAATATCACAGCTGATTATATATTCTATTAGTCTATATTTGGGTAAACAATATGTCCTGTTTGGATAGCGGAATTGAGTTATTTTGGATAGATAACTACGCTAATATAGATAACACATCTACATGAATAAGAGATTTTCTGTTTGGTTGTGTTTTTTTTTATTCTCATTGAAAAACATAAGAATAAATGTTGAATTATTTGATTGATAAAGAATAAAATATAAATAAAGTGTAAAAAAGTTGATTTGACATGTGAGTATATGAGAATAGATAAAGTGAGTATAGTTTATCCTATGGGTTACTTAGAATTGTTATACTCTCTTATACTTGTTTAAACTGACTTAGTAATAGCAAGTTATACCCTACAAGCAAATAATCATTTTCCCTATCCATTCTTATACCACCCTTATACTCGCTTATTCAATTTCCCAAACGGGGATGTATAATAGAGGTGAATAGGTCAAAAAAATTATTTGTTTACAAAGAATAGATGGTATTACTATACAATAATGGGTAGAAATAAACTGTTATTGATATTTCTGATCTTATTATAATTGTGTTATTTCGGTTAATCTATTTCACTAGTATAAGTGTTGTCCACTAGTCAAATCACTTGTCAATGGTCTACTATCAAATATTTTTTCATTTTTTTATAAATTTTTAATTTACATATTATTCATCTTTTACCCTTAATTTATTTATGATTAATTAAATAACAAAAACTTAAATTTATTTCACTGGTATAGTTATCAATAGATTATGTCGTTGCTTAAACAAAGGCGTGGAGATTTCATATTCAATGACTAATTGTATCAACGACCAAAAATTAATCATGGGAAAATTCGAACCCATTTCGGAAAGGAAATGGATAAATGTTCCTTCCAAATAAAGAAAACGAGGGTAAAATTGAGAATAATTAGATCTTTATGTACGGTTTTGTTTGTTAACAGAAGTCTGAGTATATGTGCTTGTATGAGCCTAACATGGTAAGTCAAAAATGAGCTACCAAAAGTTGCCAGACTCCCCTTGTTATGCCTGCATACACGTACGTGCAGTGTGAGGGATTATTCCTTACTAGTACTTAAAAACAACTGGTTTACTCATTCTAAATAATACACTAGTTGATATAATACACTAGTTGATATGACCTTGATGTGATACTGATGTTATATGATGTGATACAGGCCCATTTAGCATCACATGATAATTTGTGCATTTTCATTTAGCCTGTATATAATGTTAAAGTGCAATTGTATTGTTTGAAATTATTACAAAAGACATAGTTAATCATTTGAATCTAAGATTTCTTAAATTAAAACTGTTTCCTTTCATCCATAAGATCAGTCATATCTTATGGTGTTCTTATTGTTGATCTTAAAACCATGTATTATAATATTTGATATAGTGGTCCGATTATAACTATTAATTGCCTTAATTTTTGTCCTTTTATCTTTTTAAGCAATTTTGATATTGCTATATAAGCTCAATTTCATTTGAGAGATTTCATAATTTCATCATTTGCCCCCACAAAAACCGTAAGACATATATCTTTGGCTGATCCTTTCACATCTCACATCAAAAACCTAATATCCCTTTAGATGCCTAACCCTATCTCTTGAGATATCTTGGTGTGTACATAATTATGGGAGCTGATACACTTGGCATGTTTTTGCAATTCTATTTTTTTTATTGCCACATCACTAACACAATGAATGATAAGAGCAAGTTGGGCTTGAGCCAATTGGCTATGGAGGAACGAGGTGGCCTTCAGGTGTGTGAATTTCAATTTCGAGAATCTATGGGAATCCAATTGGCTATGGAGGAACGAGGTGGTCTTCAGATGTGTGAATTTCAATTTCGAGAGTCTATGGGAATCGATAAGGCACTGCATTAAGGATTGGGGCTCGGATCTAATGGGAGTCGCCGGCATCCAAGTGACTGAGGTGGATTTAACAGTGATTGAGTAACATGTGCACACGGTTGTGTTGTAACCGGGTAGAAATCTTTTCCACTGGGTTAGAGGTCTAGTGAGAAGACTTTAGTGGTGTTTTCCTAGTCTTGTCTCTGTTATATCTTTATTTTACTCCTTTCGGACGTGTCTGTATGTTTTTTTTTATGAAATAGATATAACTACATTTACTATAAAAAAATGACAATGTATGAGATTGCCTATCTAAATTTCAATGTGAAAAATATAAAATATATATAGTTAATTTCTATGTGTGTATTTTCTCTTTTATAAAAAAATATATATTTAATTAGTTAAATATATACTTGAAAACAATCAAAATGTGTGAAGACGAGGGGGAATGTATCATTTCCCCAAAGTTATTGGACAAATGTCAGTTTCAGTCAATAATTGTTGGCTATATAGTGAAGTTGGGCCAATAATTGGATTGCGTGTTCGATTGCGTTGCGGGCCATTCTGTGGGTCAGGGCAGAGATATCTCAACAACCTTTTTATATGAGATTTGAATTATATACACGAGGCCCTTTCTGGATACATAATATGATTTATTATTGGATATATATTTATCCGAACATAAATGAGTATAAATAAAGATAAAATGATTTTGTGTTTCGTTGTGTTTTGAATTTACCAACGTAAGAATAAATGTTTTGTTGTTTGAGTAAAATGTGAATAAAGCATGGATAAAGATTTATAAAAAGTAAAAAGTAACGATAGTTGATTTGATAGGTGATTTATAAGAAGTGATGACAATTGATTTGACAGTGGACCCACATATTCTTTAGGTAAATAACCTATGATAACTTTTATTCTAGGGGTTGATTGTAATCTATATACCACTTTATACCAGTTTATTCTGACATATTTTATCAGATGTTATCCGGGCTTTCCAAATACGAATAAATTTTTATCCGGGGTTATCCGGGTTTATTTGGTATCCAAACATGGGCTAGAAGTTTTGAAAGAAATATATGAATTTAGGATGGTATATTTTGGACCAAATTAAAGTATGTGATATGCCCCCACGTTTTCTTAATAAAATATCATGTTCACATTGTGGCATCACAGAATTTTCCTAAAAAATGCAAGGGTCCTTGGCTGTGCACATGAAAATGAGTCTTTTTGTTAAATCAAGGAGGATTGGTACTATTAAGCTCCTCAACTACATGCCATTTCTTATTCATCAATTTTCGTATCATGCATCTTCCTAAGTATCAATTTCTTTGTTTTCATGACTCCCCTCAAAGAGTCATCGTCATGTTTGGCGCACATATATTTCAAAGCGTTGTCACGAGGGGACCTTAGGTTGAAACGACATACTCTGTCCAAGACTCTTGAGCCTCAGTACGTATGACTTGTGTTGTGATTGTATTGTGACTTTATCGAGACGGTCCTTCAGTTCTAAACAAAGTATGTATTCATTATTCTCTCTTTTTGGTGCTTTCCTTTAGGCCTTCAGTTTCTCATTTTGTTTTCCATGTAATGAACTGTGAATTTGTACAAATTTTCCCTCTTACAACAATACAACTTTGATTACTAATATAAAAAAAAAAATTATGAAAAGAATGTTGGATTTCAACCAGATTGTTTTCAACCAAAAGAAAATAAAAACTTTAAATCATTTGGTTATAATTATTTTCAAAAATACTAAAATTTGCTCAAACTAATATTATCTAATTATATCTCAATCTCCTTGAAACTTTCAATTTGTTTTCATTAGTAACTATAATATAAAAAGTAAGATTCCCGTTGTCGATCTTTGAAGTAAAGACAGAAGTTCAACTGACCTTATTTTTCAAAAACAACTTACGTTGTTATTGTCCTTTGACAAAAAAAAAATTTTTTTTAGTGATGACATAAGTTACACACACACATACCTTCATTTATAATTGAAAATAGGAAGTTTAAAGTATGTCTTTAACCCTAAATAAAAAAAAGCTGCCCTGGACAGCCCAAACTTGGTCAAAGGCAGTAAATGATAATTTTTGCTAATTCAAATTTCTCATGAACAGAAGTGCTAGTTTCATTTTAAGAAATCATTGTTTTCCATACGCTACGTAATAATCATGAATGTATCACATGCATACATTTATAACTGAATGAGTACTAATACATTTAATCACTCCTGCAGTCTTAGTTGAATATATAATTTTTTAAATAAATTATATACTTTTGAAGAATAAAGTATACATTCTATTAGTGAAATAGTAAGTGGATATGCATTCAATTCATTAGGTCATATATACTTCAATTTTGTGAATATACTTCAATTCATTAGACAATCATATTTTTCTAAAAAAAAAAATTCAAATTGTGTTTGGACTGTAAAAATGATTACAAGAATATATAACTATTCTTCACATTTTCCTAAATTGATTCCAAAGAATAAATAAATTTTATAAAGGGTGAATCACATGAATGCATGGAATGTTTAAAGTCAAAACTTTAAAAGAACAAGAGCCAAGATATATAAAGAATTTAGGTTCCTATCACTTGAGATTTACTAAAAATTTATATGAATTATGTTTTTGGATCCAAATTAGAGTTTTTTCCTCTCTCTATTACATTCAGGGTCAACCACGACCATAAACTCTTACTAACCCTTTATCCTTAGTAGAAATTCTCTCCCGACCAGTTCAAATCTACTGATTCTACTTTTCCAAAGAGGATGAATAATAACTATTTAATTTGAACATTAGACAACTAAGATAAAGAAAAAGAGATATGATCTAGTGTATCTATTAGTACGTTTTGATTATATATACTTAACACGAGATAGAAAGAGAAGAGAGAAAAGAGAGAGAAGGGGGGGAGAGAGAGAGAGAGGGAGAGAGCTCACATAGTATTCTTTGGGAATATATGTTTTTTTTCTCAAAAACAAAAGAAAAGAGGATACTCTCTGTCTGCTCTCATGTTCATAAAGAGGACCTCCTATTCAATGTTTCCCTTCCCATGCATGCTCCATTCCCAATGAGCACTCTTTACCTCTTTTTCTTTATTTTTCCCCTTTCCCTTCTGTCATATAGAAAACCCTACATTTGCATGGGTTTTATATATTATGCATGAATCGTCATTGTTTTCTCTTACTTAAAAGCCACTGTTTGTCATGATGAGAGTAACTAACTTTAAAAGCAAAATCCAAAAAGGGTTGTAGTTTGTATTGGGAGATTAAACTATGACCTAAAAAAAACATTGGAATTCCCAAGTAAGTACAAAGTTTTCATCAAGTTGCTCTTTCTTTAACAAACCACAGGAGTTCCCCACAAGACTTAAAGATTTAATATTAAAAATAAAGAGGAAAGAAAAAGAAAGAAAGAGCAACAGTTGAGTGTTATGCTTGTTATATCAAATTTTATGGAAACCATAATATAGTGCTACGGAAATATTGATGCATGTATGCGAGACGTGAAGAAAAATTATAGAAGTATTAAACATAATGCTATGAGAATTTTGATGCATGAATCTTGTGTGTTAAAATCATTTGTTCAGATTCCTAGCAACTTATATGCACACAAAATTTATGTTTGTATATTAAATGTTGCTAGCTGGTGATATAGATATCTTAAGCAAATTAAAAGTGTCTCTCCAAGGACACACTACATTAAAATGTGGCTTACCAACTTTAAATGCATGGGAAAAAAATACATTGGCATTTATTACATTTTCATAAGCAATTTTTTTTCCCGTTAAGTACTGTTTTTTTTTCTATAGTTAAATATTAGGGCAATTTTTGAAAATAACCTTGATAAATTTTTTAATTTTGGTTTTAATTTTGTTATTTTAAAAAATTGCCCTAAATATTACCCTATTAAAAAGAGAAAAACTTAAACCTAATACCCCTCGGCCTCCCAAGAGGTTGTTTGGTGAGTCATGCTCTCAATTTATCATTAATTGCTTGCATATCGCAATCCATGAAATCTAAAACAATAATATGCATATGATAGAAATGATAATCGTGTCCTTCTCAAACAAATTAACAAGTACTACTTCAACACAAGCATACCTTACATGGGATTAGAGTTTATGTCTCTCAATTTAGTACAGCAAAAAAGAAGGGTTAATGAGCAGGACAAATAACTTCAACACTCGCATCCAATACACTTATTTAAGCATGGCAAACTATCAATGTTTTTTTTCTACATCAACAATAGAAAGCACACCCAAACCACAAATATCCTAATTTGTGTTAAGAAACACTCACCCATACGACAAATTCTTTGGCGAGGCTTTCATCATGGGACTCATCCTGTCTACTCTTCTTGGTGATGGCCTCTCGAGCTTTGTAGATGCTTCATGTTTCTTCTCTCCGACAGCGCCATCGCTCGATAAGAAGGGCTTTGTCTCATAAACATCACTCAATGAATCAATGTCTGTACCCCCATCTATCGAACACGGTCCCATTTGAAGCTGATCTCCTCTGAAAGAGTCCTCCTGTAAGCGAAGGTCTTCAGCCCAAATCAATGGACTCTTTCCATTGCAGCTATAAGGGTTTGACCTCTTTTTCCCAAGGCACAAGTCATCAGTACTGCTGGTGGGCAAGAATGCGTCGAGGGCCAATCTATCGATCTGTTGTTGCATGTCGAGTTGTTGTTCTCCACCTCCATAGATGTGTAGATCTTGAAAGGAAGGGAAGTTTGCGATGCCCGTATCCATAGTTCCTTGGTTGATCATACTCCTGTAGCTCCCTGAGGCCACCATATTATTGTCTCCTGTTAGGGTTTGGCATGCTTTCTCTAGTATGGTCTGCATGTACTTTCCTTGAGCTTCAATCCTCAGTTGGAGGTGTTTTTGCACCTGTTCTTCGATGATTTACGAGTGTGCTTAGTAAGAACTTCACAAAATATATAGCCTCAATTGCAAGAATTGAAACAAATTAGTGACTTGTATGTATATACCTCTAGCTGTTCATGTAGTCTCCTTTGGACTTCCATCTGCATTCGAAGCGCTTCGGAGATATGATTTCTACTGAAAATTATTGAAACAACGCATCCTCATGAATGATTTTGAAAGTTTTTAGAATTATGGACACAAAAAATGTGATAAAAGTAAGTGAAATCAATTTTTTCTTTTGATGAATTGAAAAGCTTACTCGCTCATCATTCGACCCATCATTCCGGATGAAGAAGCTGCATTTCTTTGCAGATCTAAAACCAAAGCTTCCATAAAAGATTAAGCATTAAGCACTGTTAGCGAAAAAAAAAAAACACACACACACACACACAAACAGCATGGATTGAAAGATAAATAACATATAGATTTCAGAATATATTGAGACAACATGATTCACCTCTCTCAGCTTCCTTGATTGAATGATCACTAAATTCCTTGTGTGGTTGCTTCCCAAGTCGAAATTTCTGACCAAAATCCGAAAAAAACAGATCAAATGATCAAACACCAACAATAAAAAAAAAAGTATGCAGATTTTACAAACCAATGAAAAACCTAAAATTAAGCTAACCCCATAAAAGAAAATTTTGTGGTGAAATCATAGAATACCTGAAGATGGCTCTTGAGATGATAAAGGGTGAGACCCTTCACACCCATAACCCTCATAATCGTTTTCGGCGTCGCCTCTAAAAAAATAAAACAAATTAAATCATAGAAATCAATATATACTAGTGATGGAATTATTGAGACTACTCACTATCAGGCCCCCCAAGTTGTGTGACTGCATCGACGAAACGATCGTGGAGCTCAGAAGTCCAGCGTAGGCGAGGTTTCGGGTCAGTGGTAAGGACGAGACCAGAGTCCCCCTGAACACACATAGGCCTCTCATGTGTGTTATTCATACTAGGCTTCTTTTGATGATGGAACATTCTCTTTTTAATTTCTCTCTTTCACACACGCGCACGCGCGAGTGCACCTCCTCTCAGAGAATTGGAAGAGATTCAAGAACCAAGAACTAGCATATGAGAAGAGAATTGGGTGCTCTTTGCTTTTTTTTTTCTTTTTTTTTTGAAGGAGAGATAGCACCACCCTCTCTTTCGTTCTCTCTCTCAATATCTATCTGTATATCTATATCTTAGAAAGACATGGGTGGTTTAAGCTAACCCAGTGAGATAAAGGGAGCAACCGACTTCAACCTGAAGGTCCTCTCTCTTTGCCAAAAGATAGTCTATCTAGAGAGAGAGAGAGAGATGGAGAGAGAGAGAAAGAGACAGAGAGAAAGAGAGAGAGAGAGATTCGTATACTTGTCTTTGTGGTATTATTATTCTTCTTGTGATGGAGTAGCTTTTTCAAAAATGGGGAGAAGGAGAGAGGTGTCTGCTTCAATCATATTGGGTGCATTCGTACACTTATATTGCCCTACCTATCTTCCTATCCCACATAACACAAACCTTGCAGCATTAGTCCCCCACACATGAAGCAAGCTGGTTCTCTCTCTCTATCTCTCTCTCTCTCTCTCTATATATATATATATATATAATCGATTAGGTGCGGCGAATGGCGGGTGCGGTAGCAATCACGGACCGTCGATCACGGATCCATCACATCGGACGGTCGGGTGCGATTCACATCGACCGTCGGATGCGATGGACCCGTGATCGAACGGCCCATGTCGCGGCCGCACCCGCCGTTCGCCGTACCTAATCACGAGTGTATATATATATATATATATATATATATATATATATATATATATATATATATATAGTCGTGATATTATACGGTCGAGCGGTCGTGCGGTCGCGATTCACGGGCCGTCGATCACGGGTCTATCGCATCGGACGGTCGGGTGCGATTCACGTCGACCGTTGGATGCGATGGACCCGCGATCAAACGACGCACGTCGAATCCACACGACCACACCGACCGCATATTATCGGAAATATATATATATATATATGGTCGTGATTACGTGCGGTGTGCGGTCGGTGCGGTTTACGACGTGGGCCGTTCGATCGCGGGTCCATCGCATCCAACGGTCGACGTGAATCGCACCCGACCGTCCGATGCGATGGACCCGTGATCGACGGCCCGTGATCGCGCACCGCACCGACCGCACACCGCACGTAATCGGATCCCTATATATATATATATATATATATATATATATATATATATATAGGGAAATGATATCGTGCGGTCGTGCGGCGTCGACCACGGGCCGTCGATCATGGGTCCATCGCGGGTCCATCGCATCAGACGGTCGGGGGCGATTCATCTCGACCGTTGGATGCGATCGACCCGCGATCGGACGACGCACGTCGAATCCGCACGACCGCATGACCCGCATATTATCATCGGCGTATATATATATATATATATATATATATATATATATATATATATATATATATATATATATATATATATAAAGATACACATGCTTTTTATTTTGATGATTTGCAGCTAGTCACATTGAATCTAATGTTTAGGGCAAACTTCTTGGCCTCATTGACATATCATATCCCGTAGAAGAGAGGCTACTTGAGAATTTGATCAAAGAGGTGGAGATGTATCTCATCAGGTTTGTTCAGTCTCTCATAAAAAAAAAACTGGCTTCTAATAAAAATAATAAAAAACTTGATTATACAATCTCACATGTTGACAACATGAGATCCATCACAAGTTAATTGGTGTCTTATCTTTTGAGCTTTTTTTTTTGTATTGGAGCTTTGTCACTTAGAATTCCATCATATTCAATTTATATAGCTTCAGTGAGGATGACTTTGTGAGGTATATATAGCATATCTCTTGCACTTAGAATTACATCTTATGAAATTATCCCTTGTTTAAGTGATATTTAAGATTAAGTGATATTTAAGAAAAACCATGTATGGCACCAACAAAAATTCTATCACCATGTGTCATCATCTAATTGGATCACAAAAGAATTTTCTGTGTTAAGATCAAAGAGGTTCTATCCTGCTGTTGTTTTTGTCTATGTATTTTACAATGAGAGCCTTTTGAGGCCGGTGAAAATATAACTGAAATGTGAAAGTAGTATTGATTAGAATATTATTCATTTATTATTTGTTAATTAGTAAAAGAGTGGGGATAGGATAGTCAATGTTGCTGGACCATCCTTTTAAATGTTGTCAATTCCCAGTAGTAAGGGACTGACACATCTCCCCTCACATGTTTAATATGCATGCAAGATTTATTGTCAATTTTGGAGACATGTTGATATATATTTTATTATAGATTGACAAACACTAATGTGATCCAGCATAAATTGGATCTCTTCTAAAAAAATGTGTGTGTAAAGTAGGCCAATAAAAGTTTTAACTCTTTTGCATCCCCCATACCAATTTCAATAGCTAGAAAGTAGAATTGGAACAAAAACACAGAATAAATATGAGGGAATAACCCCCTCTCAGTTTGCATTTTTTTCAAGTTGGCTAGCTTACAAAACAAAATTAATCAAAAGAAATAATTGTTATTACACTTAGTCATTTTACCGTTCAAATATAAACCCACATCTCGTTAAAACCCTCCACTTACTGTAACTATATACCTCATTGAAAATTTTTAATGTTTTTCATAATTGATATCATTCAATTTATTGAAATATAATATATGTTTCACCTTTTTTTTAAAGTACATATCTCATTAAATGAAGATTTAAAAAAAAATATTAAAAATACTCGAACTGCATTTAATTTGGGATTGCTGGACTGAGTGTAACATTTTCTAAAGTTTTATCATTTAACTATTGCTGGATTTATTCTTTCAATACAAAAGAATCTGGAACAACAAAATATGGATTATTAGTTGGGCGTGTCTATCCCCACCAAATATTTTTCTTATCCCACCAATAAAAAAAAACCAATGTTTCGCTGTTCCCACCAATCCAGTTCGACTAAAATCGGTCGCCATTTCAGGTTTTGGGCGACCGGACTTGGTCGCCATTTAAAGTTCTGGGCGACCGTAATTGGTTGTCATTTCAGGTTTTGGGCGACCGTAATTGGTCGAACATGATTCAGAACTATATCTACTTATTCTTTGTAAACAAATAAATTTTTTAGTTTATCCATCATATTCTATATTTATTCTTTTATCCAAACAACAGCTAAGGGATTGAAAAAATGTAAGTATGTATACTTTCAATTAATTCAAATTTTTATAAAAAAATATCTTATTAGATAAATATATATCATTTTAAAGTTTCGTTTGGATTCGTAGTTAAGATGATTCTTTGTTTGAAAACAAAAAAATCTATCAGTTGATCCAAACACATTTTATATTTGGTTTTTGAAATTTGTTTGTAATTTATGTAAAAAAAATTGTTCTTATATTCTACATTTAAGAATAATGATTTACTCTCCCTATTACTCAGACTTGGAGTGATATGAATGATTCAAGGAGGATACACGTCGTGGGATTATGTTATCAAGAAAAAAAATCATAATCTTTATTACAAATTCTGTTCGACCAGGTTCGGTCGCCTAAAACTTGAAATGATGATAAAATCCAGTCGCCCAAAACCTGAAATGACGACCAAGTCCGGTTGCTCAAAACCTGAAATGGCGACCAAATTAGATCGAACTGGCTGGATCGATGGTGATAGCAAAACACCAGTTTTTTTTTTAACTAATTGTTGGGAAAGAAAAACGGTGGGTGGGACTAGACGGGCCCTTATTAGTTACACCTTAGGAGCAACTCCACGTGCAGTCCTTGCATGCTTTGACTTTTTATAAAAATTTATATGCTTTATGTAACACGAACTTTCTTTTTATAAAAATGAAAGATAAACCTTAAAGAATTATATATAGTCATTAACATGATTTTTTTTATTGGTCAACACAGAGAAAATCTGTAATTTAAAACACAGTGATTCCACTCACCTTGAAGCCAATATCTCCAGCTACAGTTAGAACAATTTTTTGGTGATTTGCGTGTCAGCTCGACTGACCATACAAAAGGTTGTAAATAGCTGAAGCAAATGATAAAGTGTGGGGGACCTAATTCTCTCCCCCCCCCCCCCCCCCCCCAATAAGACCATGCTTTTGTGGAATGGAAGATTGTCTCTCCCATGCACTCTACATAAAAGCATTTCCAGCTAAATCCAAACAAAAACTAAATTAAGTCACACCCCTGTAGATAGAAATAGAGGATCCCACCTAACAAAAGAAAGGAATGTCATGCAAATACTCCCTAAAGAATGATTTATATCCAAAAATGTCCTCTAAAATATATATAATGATCATATTGGGGGGACAATTTTCCCATGTAGTCCCACTTGCTTTGATTTTTAAGTGTGTGTTTCATGTGAAAAAGTTTAGTGAATTGTATATACCGTCTTACGAGAAATTTACATATTTCATCTAATGAAGCATATAATATGTTAATAAAATGGAACTTCTTGCAATACTACATATACTGACTGTGTAATAGCACCCAAGTTTATATGGTTAAAAGTCTTTATAGATTGCGATGCATGATATATGGAGAGGTGAGGGGTTTATCGCATTTATGTTTTAGGTCCTCTTTGGAGCCAATTTTCTAACTGATTCTTATTTAATTTTTAGAAAATCAATTTCATACTTTTTTTTAACTATTTGTTGTAGATTTTGATTTTTATGCATTAAAGTTAACGAAACAACTTTAAAAAAAAACTAATGATAGTAGATTAAAAAGTTACTTTTGAAAATTGTTTCAAAGAGAGATTTTTCAGCTACTAGAGGGCTTTTCTACAAAACATCTTGAAAGAGAAATATAATTTAAAATACAAGAAAGCTAGAGAGGATGAGAAAAACCACATCAAGCACGCCACCCCCACCCCACCCCCAACTGAAAAATCAAAGAAACACATAGTGGGAAAATGCATGTCAATTACCCTATTCTACAAGGGAATATATGCTTCAATTCCTTCTTTGACAATCAAACAAAAGATTCCTCTTTAATCATCTTAAAATTCAATGTTCTCTAATCTAAATGAAAACAAAGGCAGGTCCATTGCCATGTTTTAATTAATAGTGGTCTTGATTCGAGCTGCACACTGTGTTAAGTGATTAGTTGGCCCTTGACTACTTTTTCTCTATAAATCCTCTCTCTCACTATCTCTCTCAAATCTTCTTTTCCTAAAGTGCAGATTTGTACTTTGGAATGACAACAATAATATATACATAAGGGGCTCATTAGCTTCTTAGATTCACACATAAAAGACCACGTGAGAAGCTCGTGTTCAGTTTTTTGTTTTTAAAAAGAAAAACATGTGCTGCTTGCAATTAAAGTTGATATTTAACTTTTTAGGGCAACTAAGCTTCCTAAAACCATTATTTGAGACCAGGTTAGCTTGAATCCAAAGCAGAAATATGCCCTTCCAAATTGATTCTTTTGGGGCTAATATCTTTTCTCTTCTTGTTAAAGGTTCTTTTGGTGGGCCCAATTTTTCATTAATGGACAAAACTTCTATGTTTTTTTTCTTAGACTGTGGAACTGTTACATACAGTCATTTTTGCAGTCATTCTTCTACTTCTAATTGAGTATATGATATCTCTAATTAAATATATACTCAATTAGTTTATATACTCAATTAGAAAAACACAAAATGCACGCATTCTATTCATTCTAGAATATCTTTTTTGTGAACATTGGCGAACCAATGATTTTTTCGTAGTAGGCAGTGTCGGCCCAGAGCAAAGGCAACCAAGACAATTGTCTAAGACCCCCATCCAAAGAGAGCCCTAGGAACCATTTGTTCAATGGAATTATAGAAATCAACAGTGAGATGTGTCACTTTCCAATTAAAGAGTGAATTAATTTCTTTTAACTCACTTTCCCGCTCACCCAAATCAAGCCTAATATTTCTCTCTTCCTCAAATCTCTCCAACCATAATACAATATCTCTCTTATCTTGTCTCTCTCCACGTATCTCTCACCCTCAAACCCCCCCCCCCCTCAAAACCATTTTCTCTTCCTCTCTCTCTCTCAATCTTGAATAATATAGTGCTCAAACATATTTTAAATATATTGTTATGATTTTTATAATTTTCTTATTCTTATTTTATTATTTTTTCTTTAGGCTATGATGCTAATGAAGTATATATGACTAGAATTAGAACTATAAAAGATAATATGTAACATAATTCTAAAGTTTTAATAACACAATATATTACACTCAATTTTTTCAGTCCTAATCTAGTCCAATATAAGTTGATATAAAATCATCAAAGCATATACTCATATTAACAAAGTATATGTATCAAATTTTTTTTCACATTTTCTATAAATCAATGCAATTCAATGGACCATATGCTTCATTTTTCTTAAAAGTTTGTTTCGCATTAGATAATGTATACTATTTTAAAAAAATTCAAATCATGTGTAAACTAAAATTAGAGCGGAAAAAGAAGATGTACGTAACATTATTTAACTCAATAAAGATATTTGATATCTTATTTGTCATTTTATTTTTCAAATCCACAACTATCTCAACTTTCTAAAATTAAAGCCCTTAATCATTTACTAAGTACTCGTAATTGTCTTTGTTCTCTACAATTTCCTTCCGCTTTCAAACTTACTAATTGCATTGCCACTGTTCCTTTTTCTTTATGAATCCAGTGGGGGCCACTGCCCCACTAGCTCCTTCTTGGGTCCGCTCATGAGGGAGAGTGATCAGAGATGCCAAAAGCAATATAATTTACCATATATAGCATAAGAATAAATATTTGTGAAAGGGGTGTTTACCAATACCCTGTCCAATCTGCACATAATTCATAAATTTTGCCTATTATTCCAGTAGAGAATGTGCCCGGAAGCCTTTAAGTCCTGCAGACCCAAGGCCTCAATATAGGAATTGAAACTTGCGTAGCCACCTAACCTGACCCCCCCCCCCCCCCCCCCCCCCCACAACAATCCAAGTAGAATTTTGAAGACCAAAGAGGTTGATGATGATGTTCCATAGAAGTAGCCTCTCCAAGTAAAGATTCGATGCATAGACAGAGGTGGAGTAAAAAGGTTCGTTGTGTGCGCTTATATTGGATTAGGCAGTGAACTTGTTGTGTAAAGGACTCCAGAATAGTTAAATTATGCATCCCTCTAGGAATGGAAAGATGATTTGAGAGAGTCCAGCTTCATGACAAGCACCCAGAGCCTGTCATAGTCCAACTTGGTTTCCAAAAGGCTCACAAAAGAGGGATTATGAGTCCTGAGGAATCTACCAAGTTCTAATTGTTTTTCTGCACTATTATATAATGCTCTGAATCTACTACTCCATCTTGAAGCATAGAATCCGGTGCGCTACCTTAAATCCTCAAATCTCAGAGTTCTATATTTTTCTTTATCCAGAGATAAAATGAAATGATATTATAATAAACTTCATTATTTAAGGATAATAGAACATCTAAGATTCCACAATACTCCCAATTAATCTGGATATAATTTATACATTAAAAGATATACAACTTCTTATAAACATGGTTACTAGGAGGATAGACCCACTACGTGCCAAGAAAATTTATTAAGTCTCTCTACCAAGTAAGTCTAATTCTCACACCCATGATCTTGTCCGCAACTACACTAGATCCACCAATCTAAGTATTAATCTAAAAAGGGAGAAATAATGAGGGGTTAACAACCACATGATCAGTGAATGAACCTATGGCATCCTGTTAATAATAACTTCAAAAAAATAATAGTATAAAAATCTGAATCACGTAGAACATGATATACCGTAATAAAAGGAATAGCAGTAAACTTGTATAGAAAATCCAATGCATCTCCTCGGAGGAATAACCACTTAGTATCCAAAATATTATGACATGTGATGAACATGATGCAATGGACACGCATGCCTCGCTTTCCTCGGCACGTAACTACAAGGGCTCCATGTGCCTAGTCACACAAACATCACACAGACATGGTTCCACTGGACCGTGGTCATGTAGACCGGTGTATGCAAACAATGTCACTCAAACGGTGTCATGTAGAACATTGGAATGCATGCATGATCAACTACTCACACTCCAATTCCTCACGAATATCCAAAATTCATATAAGTCACACATAAAAAAATCATCTCATATCTATCATGATGACATGCTAATATGCTCCATACATAAAATAATAGTTGTATTCGTAAACTATGCATGATACGGATATGATATACGATATAGATAGTTCAAAAAACTACATAAGAGACTAGACCCACTCACCTCCGGTCCACACGATACAGGTGCATAAACACCATAAACCAATACATGGATAACCTAGCATGACAATTATCCAATAATAAATAAGGAATCATTCAATCATAACTCACACAACTCAAAACCCACATCCATCAACACTAGGCCTAATAATCCAAAAGGATTATGCAGAATGAACCCATTATCCGCAACTCAACACAAAGGCTCAAACGAAAAACCCAACTCCAAATAATGTTAAAATATCCATATACTCGTAATGATATGATAATCAAAATTCATTTATTCCATAAGTCTCTTATAATCGATCAATCTCGAATAAATATTTAGATATATCCAATAAGGTTCAATTACAACTCCAATGATCAAAAAAATGAACCCAACCAATTTACATCCAAATAACAATAATATCTAATTATTATTCATTGATTCCACTAAATCAAATTAATCGATTTGAGATATCCAATTTGGCTCACATTGATCAATAAGGACACTAAAACCCACAAATCCAATAAACCATTAAATATCCATTTGGGATCCCAAAATTTATCAAACTTGATCATCAAGTTAAATATTTGCATTATAGGAAACTGCTCAGAAAGTTTAAAAATTCACAACTTTCTACCCGTAACTTTGAATTGGATGATTCATCATTCATTGGAAATGTATTTTCAAAACCTATTTCTGTTTGTTAAATATGTGTTTCCTAGAAACGATTATATCATGGTTAAAAACACAATTAACGTATAGGTATTCATGTCACTCGAAAATAGCCATTTTATCATCCAACCAATAAAATCTATTTAATCTTAATAAATACTTTGAGATCCATTTAAATCTAGTTAAATAAATCATAATCAATTAAACCCTAACTCTAATCCATCCACCTTCTTCCTCAAACATGTGGCAATCAATCCTCTTGACTCAATCATATCTCAACAAAAAAAAAAAAAAAAAAAAACTGAAACACTAATCAACAAAACAAATGGAAAATGACTTCTCACCTTAGATCCGACCACATCAGCCACCATCCGGAGAGCCATAGAGGGCTACCCAGTCCTCCTCCAACATGTGAAGATGCTATCTCCACAAGGTGGTCTTCGAAGTGGTGGGGTTAGGTCACAACCACCCACATACATGTTATGAGAAGATAGATCAAAACCCTAGCCAAAACATGTCATTTAGAGGGGGTTTTATGTTTTGCCAGAATTACAAAATGACTATTAAATGAAAGGTCACTATCCGATTTACAGAAAGGTCCATGAAAGACTATTAAAAGAAAGGGATTTTTAGTTTTAAGTCCCCGTAAACTATCGAATTTAAGGATTGATCTCTCACTTCTTCATATTTTGATTTTAGTCCCTACATTTATATGATAATTTAGGAATAGGTCCCTCCCAAGGATTAAAAATAAACTTAATAATTTAGGAATAAGTCCCTCCCAGGGACTTATTTCTAAATTATCATTTAAATGTAGGGACTAAAACCAAAATATGTAGAAATAAGGGATCGATCGCTCAATTCGATAGTTTACGGAGACTTAAAACTAAAAATCCCTACAAGAAATTCTGGATTTACAACTAGATCTCTGGGCCCAATAACTTGACTCATAATCCTAAAAATATAACTTACCGAATTCTGAATTTCACCAAATTTCATCTAAATGTTCTTGAGACTATAAAGATCTCCAGAAAAATATAAATAAATATTTCAAGATCTATTTATAATTATTATAATTATAAATTAAATTGAACCCATTTGGGCTCACCGTCAAATATGAAAAATGAATGAACTTAATTTTAATTAAATTTTTTATTATATATTTAAAATAAAATAATAAAAAATACAGAGACGTTACGAACCCCTAACATTCCAGATACTCTCCATAAAAATAGTGGAAGAAGGGGTGAACATGGATAATATTGCGTGACCTTCCCAGTCCCTCTTAGGCTCCGTTTGGTTGCGCGTTTGGGCGGATTCCGCTTTTTGAAAAGCTGAAAATCCCCAAACGCGCAACCAGACGGGTCGGATTCCGGCGGAATCAAAAGCTGGTTTCTTTTTAATTTCTCTCTCGAAATCCGTGTTTTTAAAATCTAAAAAAGAACGATTTTTGGTCGGAATCGATTTTTTGAATTGAAAAACAACTTTTTCTACCAAATATTAAACTCCTTCCAAATATTGATTCCTGAATTAAAAAAAAAGGATCCCAAAAAAGTCAAGGTCTAAAATCATCTAAAAAATCAACTTTATTCCAAAATTTACTTTTCAATCTGTGTTTCCAAACGGAGCCTAAGGACTGGTTGAAAGGACCCTCATCCTTCCTCAGTTTCTCTTGAATCCTTTCTTGCACTTCCTTCAAAGGGTGCACCAGCTCATGGTGGTGGCCCTCACAATAAAAAACAGAAGAGGGTGGTCTCGGTTCCACCCCTTCTTCACAACAGATCAATGGTTGGGGCTTATTATTCCAAAGGGCAGCACCCCATACTAAGATTGGCTCGTTAAAATACATTGCTCCTTCCGTGGATGATCTGTGTCGGTGGCGTCTCTCCAGCCGGCGTCCTATGCAAGGAACATTCCTTCCGTGGATGGATAATGCTATTGTGGATTACATAATTGGAAAAGGCTTGTCTTTACACCCTTCTTGTATTTAAGGGGTATATATAGGTATAGCAATGACAATATAAGCATGTATAAGCTAGTATAAAAATTTCAGGGTCTCCCGGTTATAGGCATATATCAGCTTATCTGTGTCTCTAAAATGACATTTAGCCCATGTTTGGATTGGGGATAAGGCCCCGGATAAACCTGGATAACCCCGGATAAAAAATTTCACTTGTTTGTTTACCCCGGATAACCCCGGATAAATTATGCCAGAATAAACCCAGATAAAGTGGTATATGGATTCCAATCAACCCCTGGAATTAAAGTTATCCATGGTTATTCCACCCAAAGAATATGTGGGCCCACTGTCAAATCAACTGTCATCACCTCTTATAAATCACATGTCAAATCAACTATCATTACTTTTTTACCTTTTATAAATCTTTATCCATACTTTATTCACATTCTACCCAAACAACAAAACATTTATTCTTACGTTTACCAACAAGAATAATTCAAAACACAACCAAACACAAAATCATTTTATCCTTATTTATACTCACTTATGCTTGGATAAATCTATACCCTAGAATAAAATCTATCTCCATTCCAAACGGGGGCTTAGAAAGTATAAATTTCATATCCACCAATTATCCTTCATGTATTTTAATCCATTTCAGGTCAAACAGACAAATAAAACTACTTATCACATTTCTTATCGAGAGTAACTGAAAACACAAACAAACAAAAAATCTCATAGTCATGTGGAATTGTTATCCATACTAGTGTAATTATCTATCCAGAATAACTCGATTCCTCCATTTAAACAGAGCTTACTTATATATAAAAAAGAGTATATGAAGAGATTCATATAGAAATAATCATATAAAGGCCACCATATGTACTTACGAACATATGGGGATCGAGGAAGTTCGCGGTCCCCATCTCCAAGTGTCTGTGAACGCAAATGTTGTAAGGCTCGTTTGGATGTGAGGTTGAAACACTAGGATTCTTAGAATTTGTGTTTCAAATTCTGCTTTTGAAAAGCTATACTCTATTATATTTTCAACCACAAGATTTTTTTGCTTAAAAATGCAAGATGCTGATTTGAAAAGCTAAATGCTAAAAATATGTTTAGGTCTGAGTTTGATAATTTTCTGTTTTTTAAATACAGAGTCTACCTAGGCTCATATCCAAACGAGGCCTAAGAGAATGAGAGCAAGTGATAAGATAAGATGGATTTCAATTCTCTTTCTTGTACAAAATTGTAGTACATGAGATATTTTGTTGCTAGCAACCAAGTGGTGGGTATTATATATAGTTTGTGTCATGGCATTTCTTGTGCATTTGAATTTGCTCCTCCAACTATGCATGTTGATTGTCTCTAGTTTCACAGCCTCGAAACATGCAAATAAGATATAATTATTGATTGGGAAACATGAGAGAGGCTTGTAGCCCCATCTTGAGAGATAAACATATAATTAAAGGGCACAATTACATGCAATCATTAGTCTCATTTTTTTTTAGGAGATATATATTTAGTTAGAGAAAACAATTATTTATTATTATTATTATTATTATTATTATTATGTTGATCATATAATAGTCTATTTTTTATGAAGATATATGCATTGTCTTAAATTATAAATATTTTAAAATAATCAAAACAGGGGTCGTACACTTAGTTATAGGATTGTCTCTTTGTATACATAATTAAATGTTGTGCATTTAAAATCTGGATCCAAACATCATCTTTTATACACAATTATAAATTGATACATTATTTTTTTACGATTTCTGTAATGGAGTACATAATGAAATAGTGAAGTATATACTACGTTAAATGGATATTTCAAAACAAGATTGCAGACAGTGTATCAGCTCCCCTGTTAACTGAACTATGCTCTCCTTGTTGCCCGGTTTGTGGTACCTGAAATCCAGTGATGACTCCTATGAACCAATATAATATAACAAAGGGCACCGATATTTCCACCCATTTAGTTATTCACCCCACCCCGCTTAAAAAATAATAATGTGATTTTTTTAAGAGGTGAGCACACCCCGACCTAACCCACCCCGTCTGAATTTAACCCACCTCTTGCATTATTCACCCCTCATATCCCTCATTTAAATCCCACCCACCCCTGCTATGTGGCATGTTCGACTTTGTGTTGTCATCCCTCTGAAGACTAGTTCGATTTCATAAGGTTGAACGAGTTATAGAGACTTGAGGCCCTATTTGTAACCGGTTTGACTTTGTGAATTCGTCACCTATATCCCAGGTCAACATCATAGGGCTGAATGAGTCACATAGGCTTAAGGCCCCCTCTGTAACCCATTTGACATTGTGATATCGTCCACTCTATCCCCGGTCGACTTTACAGGGGCGAACGGGTCACAGAGACTTAAGGCACTCTCTGTAACCCGTTCGACGTTGTGAAGTCATCAGTTATATCCCAGATCGACTTCACAGGGTCGAACGGGTCATAAAGATATAAGGCCATCTCTGTAACCCGTTCGACATTGTAAAATCGTCATCTATATCCCAACTCGATTTCAGAGGGTCAAACGGGTTAAACAGACTTAAGATTCTCTTTGTAATTCGTTTGACTTTGTGAAATCGTTACTTATATTCTAGGTCGACTTCACAGAGCCGTATTGCGTAAAATTTGGGCTAGCAGCAATATGATCGCATTGTATTAATAAAATATTTCTAAAACATCATTTCATTGAGAACACCATAACACGTGAATGCGTTATATTTATAAAATATCTTCAAAACTCATGCATACAAAACACGTTTGTTTTGAAACATGTCGAAAACCCATACCAAACCCAAAACATTATTATTATCAATACCCATACAACATTGTGTCTATAATTAATCAAGATTTCGTTTGTTTTTTGTCCCCTGGGAAAGGTTCTCTCAAACTATCTGCATCTATCTCTAAATTAACTGGTCTCTGTGTTTCTTCTTCTTGCACTCATCTTCCTCTACCTGTGGCTTATTTGCTTCCTCTTCCACAACCTCTTGTTCAACAAATGAAATATTTGAACTTGAAGGTACATCACAACCAAATCTTTGAGTTGACATCTTTGATGCGATGATGTTTGTGGAATGCGTAGTTTTGGAGCTATGTTGCACAAAAAATAAGAAGATTGCCATAATCAATATGAAATGAATATTGAATGAGTCAATCATACATATCATTTACTAAAAAGCAGTGCTACATATCATTATAAATCACCCAATATTTTTCATTATTTAGCAAATATATGGTCAAATAATATAAGAGGTTCAATTTAAATTCATTATTCACAAACCACCTAATACATAACATATACCCTATTTTTTTCATTCTTTGTCATAACCAATACACAAAAAATATCAATTTATTCAATGATACTTCCTTTAGAAAAAATAAAAAAGGTAAAAAATCAACTTCATCCAACCAAAGTTACAAACCAAAAGTACTAAATCATTCAATGATATATTTTCTACTATAGGTTTGTTAATTTATGGGTGCCTAGTTTGATTGCATGAAGTATGAGTGACCACTCAAGCAGAATAGCAAAGTATAATTGCTCATATGAGATTGATGTATTCAAGTGGACAGTGGAATGGAACGTCGAGTCAAAATTTCAGGAGCAGCCATAGAAGAGTGTAATTTATATTAACTATGATAAGTATACCCTGGTATTTATGTCAAATCATTCAAAGCATAAATTTCACAGAGGGCTAGGAGAAAATGTTCTTTAATTATTTTTAGCTCCAATTCTAGCTTTCGAGAGATATAACTGTGTGAGAATGCATATAAATGATTGATGTACTTCTATATCAATATATATGCATCAATACAAGTGCACATACCATTTATGATCCTAAAAATAGGGCTAAAAGACTGTGTATTACTCCATACTCAATGAGTGAGTATCCTTCTTTTTTATGGACTGACACATAAGAAGATCAATGATATAGAGCAATGATGTCTTTATTATATATTTGGCCAATGGTCTCTAGGAAACTAAAAAAAATAAAAGTTCATATTTGAAAGTTAAACAATAGTCAGTAAATACACATAATTTAAGTTGTAGAAACATATTACCATGATACATAAATAAATACAATGACAAATGAATAGCAGTTGAAACCTGTAACACCTGTGCATTTTTTATTATTTATATATTTGATTTAAATATATAAATATGATATTTAAATTAAAATTAGTGTGTTTTGTGTGCTTTTAAGTTTTAACCAATTTAGTGTATCCTTATGGGCGCATTTCAGTTTACAATTTTAAATATTAATTGTTATGTTGAAATTTTTATATACATATATTTTTAAGATCTTTAAAATCTTAAATAGTTACAATCTCATTAACATTTGGAGCTCAAAAGATTAAGTTTTGAGATTTCATTGTTATTGATTTTGAGGGACCCAGTTTTGAATTGTGAATTTCTTATAATATGTTATAGGGACCTATCTGTAATTCGGATAGGGACCTATTTGTAAATATAAAACAATCCGGGGGTCGTTTTGTAATTATCGTTAGATTTAGGTATCACGTATATATATTTATACAGGGGGTGTGCGGTGGGTGTCTTCGGCAGAAACCGCGAGAGAGAGAGAGAGAAAAACAAAGAGAGTATTTATTCTTTTTCTTTTTATCATTTGATTTTCCTATTATTTATTATATCAATGTTTAGCTATTTTAATTTTTAAGATTTTAATAAAAATAGAATTTTGATTTATTATTTATTTTAAGGATTAAATATATATTTATGTTATAGGATTTTTAGTTTTTGATCAAGTTAGAGTTTTAATATGTATATGTTTATGTTGTTAGATTCTTATGATTTTATAAAAATAAGAGTTTTGATCTATTATTATTTTTATTAGATCTCTATTAGATTTTTAGATTTTTTTAGTTTTCATAAACTTAGGGTTTCGATTTATTATTTATTTTAAATATTAGATTTATGATCAGATTTCTAAAATATAAATTTTTAATAATACTAGGGTTATGATTTATGCGTATACTTAATAAGATTTATTTTTTTTCAAATTTTACTAATTAATAGTTTTTTTTTTAAAAAGGATGTTTTATATTATTTTATGAATTTTAGTTATTTTATTATTATTTTGAATTTCTGGATTTTTGTTTTTTCTGTTTTGTCTTTTCTGGTTTCGTCTTTTAGTGTCTGGTTTTATTGTAAATAAGTTTTTGATCTTTTTCTTAGGTTGTGGTATATATAGATGAGTTTTGATTGTTGGGTATAAAAAAATTATACCTAATAATTATGGATAGGTAATTAGGTCTAGGGCTTAGGGTTAAATTATAGGTTTTAATTAATAATTTATTTGATTTATCTAGGTTGTAATTTTTGTTGTGGGCTTCATTCTGCGGACTTAGGGTCCATTCGAGGTGAGTAGGCCTATTGATTTATTTTATGTGAGTTTTTCTATACATCGTTGAATTTCCGTGTTCATTATATTTATACGATATTATGTGATATCTATGCAATTATATTATGATTATTTTGCATGATTTTGATATTTTACATATTGATCAAATTGCATTTCTTACTGAATAAAGTTGCATGATTTAATTCCTTCGTCTTGTAATTTAAAATAGCATGAATTATGCTATTCATGTTTCAAGAATTAACATAATACATTTTTTTATGCTTATGTTTTCGAAATAACATTTGGATTAAAGATTTTCATTTCGAGATTTTTGGAAAAATTTAGGATTAGTGGAGACAACCTAGTCCTAGGAGATTTTATTAAGATGCATATCATGACATATTTTCTGGAATAAATCTCTCCGTAGTATTTCGCCTTTGGGGAGGAAGGTCTAGGACTCGAAGAGTCCCAAGATCGGTGAGGGGCGTGGTAAAGCATTCCTTACAGCGGCGGATTCCTTTGTTTGGAGTCTGCAGCAACCGGGGCATCCTGTGCTGATGTTCTCGTAGTGATGGCAGCGGCGACCCATCAGCGTCTTCTAGATCCGACGTCTCCTTGAGGGAGCTTTTTGAGCGATTTAGTCACTTGGGGCTTGGCACACCTGTTTTGGGGAACGGTTCTTCCGATTGAGAACCCTACCCGGTCATATCATTTAAGCTGCATGATTTCTATGACGTGGACCAAGGATTGGGCCACGTGATTGCATTAAAATTATATTCTATTAAGCTCATGAAATTAATTTGATTTTTAAAAGAAAATTCTTATTTTATATATATATATATATATATATAGGGAGCCGATTAGGTGCGGTTTACGGTCGGTGCGGTGCGCGATCACGGGCCGTCGATCACGGGTCCATCGCATCGGACGGTCGGGTGCGATTCACGTCGACCGTTGGATGCGATGGACCCGCGATCGAACGGTCCACGTCGTAAACCGCACCGACCGCACACCGCACGTAATCGCGACCATATATATATATATATATATATAGGGAGCCGATTACGTGCGGTGTGCGGTCGGTGCGGTGCGCGATCACGGGCCGTCGATCACGGGTCCATCGCATCGGACGGTCGGGTGCGATTCACGTCGACCGTTGGATGCGATGGACCCGCGATCGGACGACTCACGTCGCGCACCGCACCGACCGCACACCGCACCTAATCGTCGGCATATATATATATATATATATATATATATATATATATATATATATATATCTGTGTGTGTGTGTGTGTGTGATGATATTTTTTTTACTCTCATGATTACTCTGATGTGGGCTAAGGATTGGGTCACGTGCGCATTAAAATATTTTTTTAACAAATAATTCATGATTTTAAATTGTTTTAATAAAATAAACAATTTATTAAATAAAATTCTAATTTTCATAAAACTTTATTTTTATATATACTGTCACGTAAGGTAATTTATCAGTGGACTTATTCACTGAGTTAATCACTCACCCTATTCGATATGGGCTGGTTGTTTCATAACCAGGTATTGCATATTCTGAGGATTAAGATGAAGTTTGGACTTTTCGCGTCTTTCAGAAATTGCTCCGAGGTAGCGGTTCGAGAGTAAATTATAGTTACGACTGACTATTTATGTTTGTTTAGTTTAGATGGCTCCCACAGGAGTAGTTTGTTATGTATTTTCTTTTCAGTATCTTGTCTCCGCAAAAAAAAAAACTCTGATATATTGTAAAGTCATTAGTGATTTAATACCGTTGGTATTATTTATTTTATTATTATCGGTTTTATTATATATATATTATATGGGTATCATATAAAAAAAAAAGAGCTGCAAATTTTGGTCTTGTATTTGGATTAAGTTTAGTAGCGACATATTTACCGTCCGATAAACGGTTAGGTAAATGTGGGGCGTTACAAAACCAATGATGAAGTCACCATATATGAGGAAGGTGTTGACTTGAACATATGTATTTTTGTTTATTTCATCAGATCTCTCGCTACATTTTTCAATATTAGGCTTGTTGGTTGATCATATTTTCCTTTTCTAAAACAAAAGATGATATTGAGATAGGGGATCCATAAAGTTCTAAAACAGAGGGCTCACATGTTAAGTAAATTAAACCAGATGAATAAAGAATAAATGACAGCAAATTAGACAATAAAATAGAAATGGTCAATGTTTACTGATGTGTGTTGTGCTAAAGAATATGAGTCAATGGTTATCATCTTCCTAGTACTATCAACTAGATTCTACTACAACCATTTCTTCTCCAACACTACCATTTCGAAAATAAGTCAATCAATTGGGATAAACTGAAGTGTTTTAACTCTCCATGAACCCTCAGGTTTTATTTGAAAATTGATGGAAGAAGATATTTTTAATGGCTTCGAAGAAGCCTTTGAAGTTTGGTGGTCACCATAAAGGGGGATAAATTGAGTAGATGAAAATATTGTGTTATATCTAATCAAATTTATGAATCCATTCCACACTATCCTAAATTTAAGAGGTGCAACTAATAATCAATGATATAACACTTATCTACCTAAAACTAGGGTTAGGGTTTAAAACAATGCTTCTCTGACTCACCTTTGCTTCCCCAATCGGACCCTTAAAAAAATATTTATATTAAATCATGTATATGTGTTGGATGTATGTGGTGTACATATGGAATTGACTTACTATTAGCCGCCTCTATAAGACTTCTACGACGATTTCCTCAATTCAATACACAACAAAGGCCATGTATATAGGTGCATTGAAATGGCTTGAAAGGAAAAGCACATTATATATATTGTTGATAATATCAGAGGATGATCCTTAATTTTTGTTGTCCACGACAAAATGAGAATAAGTTCATTTTATGATTCAATACAAATTAAACAAAATTATAATCATATTCGACATTGAATAAAGCAAAATCTAGTAGAACATAAGTTTTATGTGACAAATTTATTGATGTCATTTGAGCCAATTAGCAAATCCCACCAAGAAATCAACCGATTGAGGTCAACCAATCCACCAAACTTGAACCGTCAATTTCTAAACACCTAACCTACGAGTGGCCGGAGGGTAGCAAGCCGCGGCGGCGGATAGAACCGGAGGGGGAGCTGTGGTGGTGGGTGGAGTCGGATGGGGAGCGGCAGTGACGGGTGGAGTTGTGGTACGAGCGGCAATGGCGGGCCACGGGTGGAGCAGCGGCGAGGGGTAGAACCGAAGGGGGACCAGCAAAGGGTGGAGCGGAGGGTGGAGGTGGAGCGGCGGAGCAGCGGCCGTGGGTGGAGCGAAAGGGGGAAGAAATGTTGAGATGGGATGGACGAGGGAGGGAGAGGGCTTCAACAGAGAGGTTTTTAAATGAAAATGGTTGGAGTGGGTTTGTGAAGCTACTTTTAAGGTATATATATTAAGGGTGGGTTAGAAACCATTACACATTTGTTTGGGTGGGGAAGAAAACGGGGTGGGGTTAGAGAATAGAAGGGGTGGTAATATCAGTGCCCTATAACAAAACCAAATGCACATTTGTTCTTCAATTTCCAGAATCAGTACTGTACTATCAGAATGGATGTATTCACGGTTTAGCAACAGAAAAACAGCGGATACCACCATTTTAACAATTCTCTATAAAGCACATGAAAGAGAGCATTGTAACAATTTTTTGACAAGATTAATTGCTGTAAGCAGTTAAAAATTAACAACCAACTCTCTGGAAATTCAGTACAGCAAAACAAGATTGAATGGCCTGGTCACATTTATCTGAAATCAGCCAATCAATTCAAGAACAAAGAAACTACCGACTGACAAGACAATCACAAGCCTCTCTGGATGTGAAGTACTCTTGAATTCATTGCACTCATGTATATCTGATCCACCTTATGATGTTCGTTGATGCCCACCCCCAACCCCACTTATTTCTGGACCTTGTCAGCATCGTTAAGTTGCTCAGGCACGGGCTGGATCCTGACGTAAGGTTTCCTTGTCAGCGTCTCACCTCTCAGAGCAGCTACATATCGATCATTTGTATTCTCCTTTCGTTGGATCTCTCCTAGTAGCTCACCGAGCCTTTCCCGGTTCACGTTGCCCATCATCTGTTTCAAAAACATAAAAATTAGATTTCTACATATACCGGTTCAACATAAAAGCCGGATATAATTAACCAAGGAATGGAAATGTCAGAAGGGCCACATCATTTATAGTATCAGAAGAATAAATGACTAAAATTTCTTCTATGAGATATGTATAGGCTCGACTTTGTGGCAGATGAGCCTTTGGACATGAAGTGTGCATTCACACCTATTGACCTAGACATTAAAAAGTGTTAATGAAATGAGTTAAGAATTCTGTTTTGGTTGTTTAAGTTGCATACCCGATAAGGTAACTTATGTCACAAAATGGTTCCCGGAAGGCCTTTTTTAAAAAAGAAAAGAAAAAAGAACAATAGACAAAAAAATTCAACACAATAACCATGCAAAGACTGTTATTATTTCCCAGAAGGCCTTAATGACAGACCTCACCTTACACTCTTATATCACACCAGTCATAAAACTAGGTCAAAGCTATAATGGAGCCCTCATCGACTTCTTTGATATGTTCTCCATAGGGAATCTCATTTCAATGGGATAATAGTTTGTCCTGTTTCTGATGGTGTATGTTTGGCTGCCATACCACAAAGTATTCGGCAACCAGATTCTGGGTATTATGTTTCCACTAATGACATGATCATTCACAGCCAAAACATGCTTACTCGCCTGCTACCTTTGTTTTGAATGTGAAAACAAGTGACCTATTGCACTAGAACAAAAAAAGAAATATGACTATGGATCACAAAATGGCTCACAGAAGGCCTTTTTTCTTTTTTTTTTGAAAACAATAGACAAAATAATTCAACACAATAACTATGCAAAGACTGCTATAATGGAGCCTTCATCGACTTCTTTGACATGTGCTCCATATAGAATCCCATTTCAATGGGACAATTGTTTGTCCTGTTTCTGATGGTGTATGTTTGTTTCCCATACCACAAAGTATTCAGCAACCAGATTCTGGGTATTATGTTTCCACTAATCACATGATGTCATGATCATTCACAGCCAAAACATGTTGCTAACTTTGTTTTGAATGTGAAAACAAGTGACCTGTTGCACTAGAACAAAAAGATATATTACTATGGATCAGCATTTCCATATTGCATAATACCTAATCCCATTTGCACAAGCCAAAAACAATACAATGTTCTAGAATTCAAAATTTTGGAATATCTACCGACCATGTAACCCGTCACATGATCAGCCATATAGTCATACTAGGAAGATTAAAAAAATAAAAATAAATGACAAATATTTAGGATGCACAGAATATGTTATAAACAAAGGGAAGTGAAAAGGATGCATAACAAGTTCGCCAAATTATGGATAAAAAAGAAAAACATAGATTAGCTGGCTAGATGGTGGTTTCTAATGTCCTGATGAAGGGCAAGGATTTCAGGTAGCTCCACATATAAGGATGGAAGGCTAATGGTTCCCATTTTTTATGTGCTTTAACAGAGGTTGGGCTGCCTGCACCTCCGCTCATAAGGATTGTTCTGACCGTTATTTGAACAGAAGTTGACACACTGTGCTCCAACTTGTCATTAGAAAAAAGAGAGTGAAACTATACAAGGCATTGGAAAAGTGATCAATGGAATGCATTGTACCTCAATGGGTCAAACAAAGCAGCAGAAACTATAATGGAATGACCCAAGACACAAATGCTGAGTTGAGACATATAATATCGGAAATAATTTTGTTAAAAATTATTGGTCTAATTAAGTCCACCAAAATTAAATTGAAAAACATACCAAGCAATCTGACATAAATTCCTACAGTACTATAGACATCAGAAGTATTAAAGATAAACATCATATGCATCTGAGTTGACATACAAATGTACCACTTCTCATTCTTTTGAATGATAGCACTATATATATTCAAAATATCTTACTTGAGGGATGATTCAGTTTGTAAGGAAACTTCATTGTTAAGACAATCCATTTAATTTATAATTAATAAAAGTGTCCCATGAGAAGCATGTTTGAAAAAAACAGTGTGGCACCAATTCTCCTATTTCTGCCCCCTTTCCTCCATTTCTTGCCCTCTTATTTCTTTGGGGCCTCATTGGGGAGCCTACTCAGTCCCCTGCCGTTTTAAATCAATTCTTGATCCATTATTTCTACCAACACTGAATATGTTCTTGAATACAGAATTATGATCTATCACATATGAGCTTTATGTTTTACTACATTCCAATGTGTTACTTGTTTCCCTGAAGCTGGCTAGATCTATCCCAGCTCATATAGGACTGATTTTTTTTTGTTGCCTTTTTTTCTCCTTCAACTGCCATCCTCTCACATTGGGCTTGCCCATTGTTGTTGCTTGAAAACTGTGATCTTTGACATTCATGTCATCTATCTTAGTACGCAGTTCTTTTGTTCAAATGTCTTTTCCTCGCACATTATATTTCTTGATCCATCATGACAATACACACTACATATGGCTTTAAAAATGGAAAGTTTTATCACTGTTATAAACCATCACAACCTATATGTTTATTCATTTCTAAAAAGATGAATCAATAACAAGTTTCTAGGTTGTGGTATGCAATAGCCGGTCAAACAGATTTTCAAATAGCTATTGGGGTTTTTAAACAATTTAGAACCCAGACGATCAAACAGCTAAACGGACTCGAGACAAATAAAAACCCAAACCCCCATTTCCCCCTTCATTTCTTCATCTGGCTCAAAATGGTTCAAACCCCTTTCCCACCCAATCTTTCAAATTCCTTTGATACTCCAATATCTTTATCCGTATCTTCAATTTCTAAGTTGGTGAAGTAATTCGGAAGCTTTCCTTGTGATCTTCTTCAATAAAAGTATTTTCTATCCTTTTTTCAATTATTATTATTTTGATGAGTAATTTTAGATCAGGTTGTTTATTTTGGTCTACAATTTGTTTTGCAGCAAATATCAGTTCTTGTTGTGTTTATTTGAATACTATGCCAACCTCAAACCCTAGATCTCCATAACCCTAGATCTCCAACCTCACCGAGCCTTTCCTGGTTCACCTTGCCCATCATCTGTTTCAAAAACATAAAAATTAGATTTCTACATATATCGGTTCAACATAAAAGCCAGATATAATTAACCAAGGAATGGAAATGTCAGAAGGGCCACATCATTTATAGAATCCCAGAGGTTAGGCGGAGAAGGTTGCTGAAGAAGACATGCCTATGCCAGATCGTCACATGACAATTGACAAAATTTATTCACAGTAGTGTGCGCGTTTGGATTCACTGGATATTCACATCAATACTCGTTTTCCCCTATCAATTATATATATCAATGGTGCACTGGAGTTTTAATTATAATATCTGATATAAAAAATAAATTTTAGAATACAAAATGAACCTAAAATTGATCTTTCTGAAGGACAAAATTCATGAAATGAATATATGTGAATTATAAAGAATGAATATATGGGTGGTGGGGAAATGAATATATGTGAATTCTAAGAATGAAATGGGCCAGAGGAAGGGTGTGGGGAAAAGAGTGAATATTGAGTTTTGCCCATTGCTAACAATCTGTGGGAAAAGGGCACATGGACAAAAGAATTGCATCTCAGGCACGATGACATGAATGAAATACCACAAATGTCAAGAATTGATAAGGGAAAAAAGCCTGATGTAAGAGGACGCTGTTAATGGACAAAAAAAAGACTTGAGGATAATTACAGCCCTGTATGAGCAGGGACAGATCTAACCAGCTTCAGTGAAGCAAGCAATTACATAAAGGAACATAGTCGCACCACACAATTCAACTATGTCCATGGAGGAAAGCAAATTGGAGAACACTGGAGAACGACACGGAGAGAAACCATAGTGGTAATCTGGTGCTAAACTGTAAGATTATAATCTTTCACATATAGGAACATGGGTGTTTACATATAAGAAAACCACATGAAAATCATAATCCCATTAGATAAAATATGATGCGGCTTCGAAGAGGCATTTATATAATTAGATTAGAAATTATCGGTAATATTTTCTATGGACCAGTATCAAAATATTTGGATAACTTTTAATGTACAGTTGGAGCTCACCCTTTCCAGATAAAAGTTATCAGCTTGCAAGGGGGTTTTACACAACATCCTCATGCTGTAGGAATACAAACCATGTATTTTCTCAAGTGCCAAATAACCCCACACGCCGCATGTAGGACCCCATATTTATTTCTAGAAAATGTAAGGGACGCCTTTCACAGCGCCCAACATATTTTGAATTTATTTGAAAATGAAATAAATATATTAAAAAATGTAAGTATATACTTGAATGTATTGAATGTGATAATTTTTCGCATTTTCCTAGCATAGTATATACTAAGTTAAGGGAAAAGTTGGGGGCTCCAAAAGGACTGCAGGTTGCTGATGCACATACATCCTCATGAATGTGCATCAACAACCTTATTTTTATCTCCCTTGTTTTTTAATTTTCAGAATTATTCCCACATTTATTGAGGGCTCTCAAAAGATAAAATCTCTCCTCAAAAAGCCCCAGTCTTCTCCAAGTCTTGCAGAAAGAAACATTTGAAGCACACATGTTTCAATCCTTGTCACCAGTATGAAATTCGGGAATAATGTGGCAAGGGCAATAATTCTTAATAAGGTAAAATTCGGATAATAATCGGAACAATAAAAATAAAATTTAAAATAGAAAATCAACAATCCTTAAATGTTTAAGATTTGAAACATAGTATTTTAGGCCAAGCAAATTAATCAAAATATAACATGGACATCTCAAATGCATCAAAATATTACAAAAAGTCAAAATGCGTTTAATCCGTGTTTAGTAGGTGTTTAATACGCATTTAATTCGGTAAAACGTGTACTTTTCTTTTCAGGCACAATCAATATGGGATTAAAACATTTTCTTTTAATGCGCGTGTAATGCGCGAATTATTCATTAATTCAATGTTATCGGTAACATGGGTTCCAATGACTCCTCTTCCCCATTATACATCTCACATAAAACATTTCTTTCTTCAGGTCAATGATTTACATTCCACCTCAGTGAGATTTCTGTTTAAATAAAACAGCACTGAACTTCTTGATATTCAATGGAGACCTAACATCCCAAAATTTTTATGAACTTCCGAGTTGTGGTGAGGTTTGTCTCCATGCTACTACCTGGGCAATATAGAAGGATTTCACCCATAGTTGCAAAGTGCAGCAGTATATCTCGTCATGAAGTTTTCCATAAAACTGTGTACAGATTGAAAATAGGTCAAAACCAAACAAGCCTGCCACCCAGGCTATGAGCTCTCCCTCTTAAGCCTGACAATCTCCTTTTGAAACATTTAGGTAGGTCGTGGTTTCTGATACTGCACAAATGAAGGCTTTCAACCCTACATCCCATGACTTCTGAACACATATTAACCCCATCAACATCTAGGTATACATTATATCCTAGGCTTTTATGAAAATTTAGATTCAACAAGACCAAAGCAAATAATAGAAGGATGAATTTGAACTCTACTATTTTATGTCTCAATCCTTACATCTCCTACAATCAATGGAGTAACAATAAATCTTTGGTATGTTGGAGATGTCATTATGAGTGGGAGTGATCGACAACCCCCCGTTTACCATAATTGAATAAAGATAACAACATACATCTCAGAACATTCCACAGTAAATGAATAACAATGAGGACAGGGTATCCTCTTGCCTGAGTTCTTTGACATGCTGAAGTAGACCCATCAATTTTCCATTTATTAAATAAAAAAAACTATGCATTTGAGATGCATTCTTTCTGCCATCACAACCACCTTATTGTATAAGATGAGAATTCTCCATAGAAAATCTCATATTATATCACCGTAAGTCATCTCTAAAATCTTCTCCACGTGCACAATCACTATACATTCATAATTGAGCATCTCCAACATGTCTTACTTCACTAACCACATAAAGTAAGGGAACCATCCAGATCTGGTGCTTTAACATCTTTAGAATTAAAAACAGGAACTCCACAGATAAATTTGAGTATTCTGATACAAAATAATTTTAATATGTAAGTTTCATCTTCGTAACTTACAACTCTAATTGCATTGTGAGTTTCCATAGGGCTTGAGGAACCATAGTCAGTGGATCATTAATCATCTTATCTGCCAACCAACATATCAAGATCCAGTCACCTCTAATCTCATCACAGTACCCCAATCCCACTACTGACACAACCAGTCATTCAATTTCGAGGGTCCCTATCAATCTATATCAGAAGCTGAATAAGCACCGACTCAGATTTTGACCATCTCCTAAAAGACTGAAATCATACCACACTCATCATTTCTCCTCAAATTTATAATTCACACCAACACATCCAAAACCAAATCTAGCTACTAAAGCCTGTTTCTCTCGTCACATTCCATCAAATAGCTCTTCAGACATTTAATGACCGAAAGATGACAATGAAAAATCAACATTTTCATGACCAAGAAGAGAGCAAAAAGGAGCATATTATTGGCTCAGAGAAAGCAAACCACATAGGACCAAACTCTATGTCACCGAGACATTCCTCCTTGGGTTGATGTCTTGCATTCAGACACCAAGGAAGAACTACACTACGCAGTATTTGTCCACTATTGTCACATATAATGACAGTTCTGTAATTTTTGTGTTACGTGGGGGACATTATAGTAATGTATCTAACTGTGGAATGATCTTAGGGGCTTTGAGAGCTTTCTATAGAGTCTCTAATTCAGAAAATTAAAAATTAAAAAAAAAAAAAATCTTTCATCCCCTCCTTGTAGATGTAAGCAATCATTTGCCGAACCAAAAACAATTGCCATGTGAATTGTGTGCATATCTTTTCTATTTCCTTAATTTGATTCCCAAATCCATTTATGAACTCACACACCTCTAGAGACAAATCAGTCATGTAACACCCAAAAAATCCATAAAAGAAAGGGAATCAAGATTCCTTTCGATTGGGAAATTAATTGAATCTTTCTTTAATCAAACTTAATTGAGTTTCAGTGACGCATTGAATCAAATAGAGAATGAACAGGAGAACAAAAAGCGAGTAAGAGAGAGAGAGAGAGAGAGAGAGAGAGGGGGGGAAGGGGTGATGAGAGTACAGTGGATTCGGGGCGGGCGGTGCGGCGGAGATGGGCCTCGAGCTAGTCGGAGTGGGGGTGGCCTGCATGACGCCATAGCCAATGAAGAAGGGGACGAGGCTGCACATGGCGGCGAAGGTGAGGAAGAAGGGCTTCGAGTCTCGTCATTCGAACCATCCACCTCAATGTCTGGCTCTTCTCCTACAACGCCGACATCTCTCTTCGCTTCACTTCTTCGATGTCTGACGATCGAATTGATTTTTTCTTCTTTTTTTGGTTGGCGAATGGATAGGGGAAAATGACTGTTTATTTATAGACTATATCTTGGTATTACTATGCAGGTATAAAGGAGTATAAGAGAGTATAGCTAAGCCGGTCAATTATCCGAAAAAAATATGAATCCGAATCCGTATCCGAAAAATCAGAAATATCCGATATTTGAAGATACGGACTGCAGATATGGATATCAGTCAATCCGATTCGAAAAATATCGATATCTGACATATACTATAAAAATATATATATTTGTATTATATATTGACCATATTGTTATCTTGTATGATTAATCACTAGAATAATATATTATAATACTATTAAATTTTCAATGTATGATATCAGTAAGAGATAATATGCCTTAAAATCTCAATTTTAATTTTGATGGCTTTCTAAAATATCATTTGATTATCCAAATTAATGTTAATATTCAAACATATCAATTATCCGAAAAATATCCATATCCGATCCGTATCCGAAGGGATCCGAATATGAAAATTGATATCCGTATCCGAAAGTTAGGATATGGATATTAGCATATCCGATTCGTATCCGTCCGATTGACAAGCTTAAGTATAACAATTCTAAGTAACCCCTAAGATAAATTTATACCCAATTTATCTATTCCCATGGATAAAATATAAATAAGGTGTAAAAAGTTGATTTAACATGTGAACCCTATTGATATATAAGAGGTGTTGATAGATAATTTGATGTGATGAGATATGATTTTTTTTAATGTGATGGTGGGCCCCACTTATCAATAGGAATAGATAAACTGAGTATAGCTTATACTAGGGGTTACTTAGAATTGTTATACTCTCTTATACTCATTTATACTGGCATAATAATATCAAGTTATACTCAACAAACAAACAACCATTTTCCCTATCCATTCTTATACCACCCTTATACCCCCCTTATACTCCCTTAACCTGTGAATGGGGGGTAAATGAATAACAACGGGGACAGGGTATCCTCTTGCCTGAGTCTCTTTGACATGCTAAAGTAGGTCCATCGATTTTCCATTTATCAAATAAAAAAAAATTATGCATTTGAGATGCATTCTTTCTGCCATCACAATCACCTTATTGAGTAACTGTATAAGATGAGAATTATCCATAGAAAATCTCATATTATATCACCATAAGCCATCTCTAAAATCTTCTCCACATGCACAACCACTATACATTCATAATTGAGCATTTCCAACATGTCCTACTTCACTAACCACCAAAACACATTAATAAGGGAAACCATGGAGATCTGGTGCTTTAACATCTTTAGAATTAAAAGCAGGAACTCTACAGATGATCAATTTGAGTATTCTAATACAAAATAACTTTAATATTGAGGTTTCATCTTCGTAACATACAACTCTAATTGCATTGTGAGTTTCCATAGGGTTTGAGGAACCATAGTCAGTGGATCCTTAATCATCTTATCCGCCAACCAACATATCAAGATCCAGTCACCTCTAATCTGGAACAATAGCATCACAGTACCCCAATCCCACTACTGACACAACCAGTCATTCAATTTCGAGGTTCCCTATCAATCTATATCAGAAGCTGAATAAGCACCGACTCAGATTTTGATCATCTCCTCAAACACTGAAATAATACCACACTCATCATTTCTCCTCAAATTTATAATTCACACCAACACATATCCAAAGCCAAATCTAGCTACCAAAGCCTGTTTCTCTCCTCACATTCCATCAAATAGCTCTTCAGACATTTAATGACCCAAAGACGACAATGAAAAATAAACATTTTCATGACCGAAGAGAGAGCAAAAAGGAGCATTTTATTGGCTCAGAGCAAGCAAACCACATAGGACCAAACTCTACATCACCGAGACATTCCTCCTTGGGTTGATGTTCTGTAAATTCTGTGTTATGTAGGGGACATTATAGTAATGTATCTAACTGTGGAATGATCTTAGGGGCTTTGAGAGCTTTCTCTATAGAGTCTGTAATTCAGAAAATAAAAAAAAAAAAAAAATTTTCATCCCCTCCTTGTGGATGTAAGCAATCATTGCCGAACCAAATAAATTTCCGTGTGAATTGTGTGCATATCTTTTCTACTTCCCCAATTCGATTCCCAAATCAATTTATCAAAACACACACACCTCTAGAGACAAATCAGTCATGTAAACACCCTAAAAAATTCACAAAAGAAAGGGAATCAAGTTTCCTTTCGATTGGGAAATCAATTGAATCTGTCTTTAATCAAATTTAATTGAGTTTCAGTGACGCATTGAAACAAATAGAGAATGAACAGGAGAACAAAAAGAGAGTAATAGAGAGAGAGAGGGGGAGGGGGGGGGGGGGAAGGGTGATGAGAGTACGGTGGATTCGGGGCGGGCGGTGCGGCGGAGATGGGCCTCGAGCTGGTCGGAGCGGGAGTTGGTGGCCTGCATGACGCCGTAGCCGATGAAGAAGGGGACGAGGCCGCACATGGCGGCGAAGGTGAAGAAGAAGGGCTTCGAGTCTCTCGTCATCCGAACCATCCACCTCCATGTCGGGCTCTTCTCCCACAACACCGACATCTCTCTGAGCTTCGCTTCTTCGATGTCTGACGATCGAATTGAATTTTTTTTTTTTGGTTGGCTCTCGCAACTCTCTCTGCACCGATGCCTGTGTTTCACGGCACTCCTTGTATTTTATTTTTATTTGTTTATTTTATTTATTTATGAAAAATCTTTGGGTGAATTGTTTATAGACACGTCTACACCCATCAACCATTTACCTATTTGAACATTGTTATTCTCACCAACCATTCGACGGTCGATCTGTCAACATTTCTTTATAATCTTTGACAGTCTTTCTGTCAACATTCTTTTATGACATTCGACAGAATCTTTGTCAACCTTTCTTTATGACATTCGACATAATCTCTGTTAACTTTCTTTTATGACCTTCGACCTTAGCACCGTCAAATGATTTAAAAAATGTGAGGATTTTGAGATAGATATAACTTTTAAAAATGTTTATTTAATGTGATATTTTAGTTTTAGATTAGAGCATGCAGATTGAATTAATTGGTTTTGATTTTCTTCAATAGCTTTGTATGCAAATGCAATGAGGTTAAAAGAATTAACTATGCTTTTAGTTTAAGTTTTTTTATTGGAATGTGGTGATTGTAATGTGAGTATTGAATGTAACACGAATGTGTTGACATTTTGATGTACATTGAATGTTAAATGTGATCGAATGTGTCTAAAATCTTCATTTAATAAAATATTCAGTTCGACATTGCTACGGTCGAGCACACCCTTCTAGGTCGACAGACCAATTGTCGAATGTTGTAAATGAAAGTTGACAGAGCTATTGTTGAAGTTTGTAAAGGAAGGTTGACAGAGAGACTGTCGAATGGTTGGTGAGAATAGTGATGTTCAAATTTAATTTAAATTTTTATTTTTTGTTTTGGTTGGTGATAATAGGGGAACGGTATGTGGGGATAAATGTGCCCTTGTTTATATAGCCCAGGATCAATTCTCTATCTTTTCTGTCCTGAACTTTAAAAAAAATATTTTTTACCCTTACAATTTATCGACTTGTTTTTTCACCCTTATTTTTTCTTAATACCAGCAATACCCCTTCATATAAGACAAATATAAACGACTTTCCCTTTTTTTTTCTTCTCCTCCAAACCATCTTTTTTTTTCTTCTTCCCCAATTAATTTTTTCTTCTTCTTTCTCAAACGAGCGCATCCTGGTCTATCACGGAGAGGCTAAGAACTCTGAGAGCGGCTGTGATGGAGGTAGTGATGGTGGCAATGAAGACGAGAAGAAGTGCTGAAGAGGTGATGCCAAAAAGTTGATGCATTTTCTATGTGGATTCTAATTTCAATTTTTTTTGGGTTATGTTAATCTTAATGTGTATTGACTGATTTGGGGTCTTTTTTTTTTTTTTTAATAAGTGGATGATATGTGGAGTTAATCATTGAGTTTAGATCAATTCAATAAAATCAACTTGTGAATGAGAGTTGAAGATGTTCACATTTGAGGACGGTTTAGAAAATTTATGAGAGAGAGCAACTAATATATTTTCTTATCAGGGTTTATGCTCATCGGTTTGCTTTATATAATTTGTCAATGCCATTTGAATCAGTTTCTATTGATGTTCTTCCTTTTCTAAGTGTATGTCATTTGAGGATAATTTAGAAAATCTTTGAGAGAGGGCAACTAATATACTTGTTGTTCAAGGTTTATACTCATTGATTTGTTTTACATTCTATTTTGTTAAGTGTTGTTACGTGAATGATTTCTGTACATCAACAATTATAATCTGTAAGTGCTTATCTTGTATTTGTAATTTGGTATTTTATATATGTGCATAATTATTATATTTTTATAAATTTATGTAAATCTCTATCATTTACATATTTGTAAATGATTAGTTTGATTCTGTAGTTGGATATTGATTGTAGTTGTTACATTGAGCATTACATTATGCAATTGTGTTGTAATTGTTATGTGAATGATAGATGATATTACATTAGTAGTTGTTGTGTTCTAATTGTTACATTGACCATTACATTATGTAATTGTGCTGTAGTTTGGGCATTAATTGAATTTCATAAACCGATATATCTTTTATACTCTAAAACTTTAGACTACACACTTTTTAATTTTTTTTAAATGGTAAATAACATCTAATGAGGTATAATTTTGAAAAAAGTATATATCGAGTTGAATAATTCCGTTATTAGCAAGTATAAGAAAAATTTAATGAGGTATATCATTTAATTTCTAATATAGGACTGTATTTTGGACTGTAAAAAAAATAAGTGTAACAATGCCGTTTTATTTATTTATTGCGAGAGTCCCGATCTCGTTTTCATTTCACATTAGCTCTGTTACAGTCAATTCTTCTTACAATCCGAAATGTAGTTCTATAGTATATAACTTGTTTGAAATATTTTACATGTTTGGTATCATTCAACTCATTTAAGTATATATTTTACGTTTTATAAAATAATATATCTCATTAGATGAGATATATACATGATTTAAAAAAAATGAAAACATGTGTGGTTTGCGTTTTATACTATAAAATGGAATGTGAAACATTTTTTAAAATTTTAAGGATAATGTTAAGTACAACCCTAAATGTAGTTCCATGTACAGTCCAGACATGTTTTTTTTTTAATATATAATAAATCTGGTCTAATGAAGTATATAGTAGATGCTTTGATGAAATGAAGTATGTAGTTCCATATCACTCTATTTTGAAATGAACTCATTTTTAGAAAGTATAAAAAAATTTAACGAGGTATATAACTCATCAAAGATGGTATATACCTTATTAGATGATTAACAAGGTAATAAGACTGTATCAACCTCCTAAGTTTCATTATTGTATTTGTACTCTGCTTATTAGTTGGTTCTTACTGTTGATTCAGTCTTATATAGAACACACACTTTAGATTCCATCCAAGTATTTGTCCAATTAAAAATCCCTGCATCCTAGTGATAGGAACATTTAAAAAAAAATGAATCACTTTTTAAAATAAAGTGTGATTACAAGTTTGAAGGGGGCTAAGAAGAAATAGAGAGCAAAAACTACGGTATGCTAGCTACTACATTAGAACAACCAAATGCAGCCTATGTTTTTTTAAAGTTTCAAAACTATTTCTTTTAAATAAATATAATGTTGATCATTGCAATTGATTACAATTGATTGAATAAAAAGATAGAAAGTTGGTTCATGTGACACTAAAGATTACCATCTCCATCTCCATGTGACCCTAAAGATCAGTTTGATAACTCTAATTCAGAATGAAAATTCTTTATTCCCAGTTCTAGATATTGTGAAAGGTGAATTTTTGTCTTAGATATCTAGAAAATAACACATGCATGAACCATTTCAAACACAATTTTTTTGGGTATCCCAATACAACAAGAATGAGAAGTAAAATCTGAATACATAACATAAGCCATGCGGGATGTCACAACAAAATAATAATAATAATAATAATAATAATAATAATAATAATACAAATCACTCAACAATTATATATAAAACAAAAATAAAAACTCTTACAATGCATAACACACCCAAGCCCCATAAATCATCCAACAATATCATAACCGGCCATCACTCTCCTCACATAAGATATATAGTATTATAACAACAATGAAATAAACAACACTGCTATGTATTACTAACGATAGACAGCCACACTTAGACTAAAGTCTCATGGCACATGTGGGATGCTCGGGATCTCTGGAATGGTAGTAGGGATAGATGGTATATCAGGAATCTCAACCTTGGGGAATGTTGGCAGGGGTGGAAGTTCAACCTTAGGCAATTCTGGGACCTCCTCCTCAGGCAATGTTGGGACCTTCAGCTCTGGAAATTTTGGGATCTCTGGCTCTGGTAATGTTGGAAACTCTGGCTCATGTATAGTTGGGAACTCTGGCAATGGTGGTAAATCTGGCTCATGTATTGTTGGGATCTCTACTTCTGGAGCATCTGAAAGCTGCCTAGCTGCGTGAGTCATTAAGACATTGTTGAGGGAGAGAAGAGTGAAGAGGGTGCAAAAAGAGAGGAAGATTAATGGTTTGGAAGCCATGGATTGCCTTATAGGGATTAAAGAGATACAGGTCTTGGATAGGTTTGGGTCTGGGATTTTATAGGGAAGTCTTGTGGATGTTTTTGTTATGAAATGAATATAAAGTTTACTGTTGGTTGGGAATTTCCATGTAGTGGTGGGAAGAGTTGTGACTTGCAATTGTTTGTTCATCTTTCTCAACCATACTTGTGTTTCAAATACCAAATATGGTGGATATAATTTTGTTTTAAATGCCTTCTGATGTGGTGTGGTTCAATGTGGATTGACTTTATTTATGACTCTTATAGAAGGATGAGTTTTGTCATAAAAAATAAAGATGAGTTTGTTCATCCAATCAACGTGAGGTAGGTTTGAATTATAGCAAGGCTAGGACTTCAAAACTAATAAAGCTAAGCTTTATAGTTTGCTTGTTCAAGCCTTCTGTATTATATTAAATTATACATCTCATATTTCAGATGGGTTTTAACATATAAATCACATAAACATTAATTAATTATGCATCCTTAAGGTGAGTATTTGCAACATTTAAAGGTTAATATTCACGTGCAAAATATTCACAAAATCCGTGTACGATAAATATTTAATAATACATGGTTTAGGTGTGAATGCAATAAAAAATATGATAATCATCTAAACTAAATGGATATGCAGTGCTTTTATACATATGTTGAGATGAAATATTCCCTTAACATTCTTAGTTTGTTGATTGTTAGATATTTTATAAAGCCGGATAACATTTTAATAGATTTATAATAATATTTGGTTTTGGAGGGGGTTTTCAATAATTTGCTTATTTTAGGAGGAGTGGAAACTAATAACCCATTTAAAAATTCTAAAGAAAATTTGACAGATATGTTTAAATTTTAGGGGCCTTTTTTAAGGAGCTACATCCAGTGTCGACTCAGTTACCATTAACCCCTCTTTGATGTAGCATATGAGATCGTGCAAGATCATTATATAATCCATAAGCCTTCTAACATAATTTTGTTTTTTTTTTGTTTTTTGTAACGGAATTTAGTTATTCTTTTGGTGAAGCTTGTGATCTCCAAACTTATTTATTTCTTTTCACTTTGATGTCTAAGAAATTATTTTTCATTTTATTGAGTGTTTGTTTTCAACACTATTTCGATATGCATCATCTCGTATCAAAACTTGCGTTCTAATCTTAGGTGAGTCATTGCAAAATTATCATCAAACCTATGACTGGTTGTTGATCAGATGACTTTTTTTATTCTAGCATCACTTGACCCTATCTCGAGGGAGCTTATGTGATGGGTATATGCCCAACATATCGGTACGTGCACTGTCACTTAAGCTCTGATACCAAATGTGATGGCTCGTATCCAAAACCCTGGCAAATGCACGTCAACTGTTTCAAAACTTTTGCTGCACAACTTTGATACAACATTTAATCAACCATATATATAATCAACTACATTTACACACCCAGGAAAGTTTAAGTGTTTAACAAAGAAGCTGACACACCTCATATGCAGTCATCTATACATACAGAGCACTATAACATAGGCATGGTTTGCTAGATCAACATCTACCAAATGATTATATATGTACATATCCAAAATATAAAAAATATATATACCAGTCACACACTGGACGTGACACCAAAAGAAGACCAAAGCCAATGCCCAGAAAACCCCGCCTCTACTCTGCAAATATATAAGAGAATAGAATGAGTGAAACATGCTTCGTAAGTAAGTCATTTATTCCACGCATAAATAATCCAAAGGTAAAGCTCAAATAGAATGAAATACAAACTCAAACATCTCAATAAACTTGAGGCCCAATAATAAATACCAAATGAAACCACATTTGAATATTAGCAAAGAAAAAATTAACATCGTTAATAAACTCACCCATCAACAATAAATTAATAAATACACGAACTAACATGTCACAACGGATAATGTCAACAAATAATTTAAGGTGCATCACCAATGGACTGAGAACAGATACTCTGAAATCACACTTCATATTGAATCACTTGAATTTGAATAATGCCAAATATCATTAATACTCGTTGTGGCACTCGAAACGTCCACAACGCATAAGAAAATCGCAACCCTGACCCCTGAGGTCCAAAGCGCAGGATTGACCATCTCCATGACCCCATCTCGACCCTCACCATCTGAGATATCCACAATAATACCTCGCCTATGGTTCTCGAAACGTCCACCGCGGAATCACTACCTAGCCCTCGAAACGTCTAGGCACGGTAGGGTATTCTCAAGTCCCCCCTTTGCTAGACCGTACATACTAATGTGCATTGGGGAGCTAATCCTTAACCTACAATGTAAGGTTTATGGTCATCCAACTCTAAGCACACAAAAAATAAAGCACCCCACAAGGTTTCATGGTCGGACTACAAAACTATGCTGATCATAAGATACCAATGAATCACTAGGATGTATAGAATAATATCAAGAAGGTTCACAATGCTCACAAATCAATTATTGGTTCAGGAGAATCAGTAATTCACACTTTCAAGGGATAACTAAAATAAGAAAGAACCTAGAATCTCAACAACAGAATGATAATAATGATTAACACATAAACAAATCTCAACAATGAATATTTCAAGAAATAAATAGACCAATAATGAGAATAATCAGAATCTTGAACAATCACAAGGTCAACAAGTTTGAATTTCCATTTAGCAATCAAATAGAGACAATCAACATTTGAGCGTGGAATAGAACAAAACAAGCAAATGTCGGGCTACTTATCTCGCAACTAACAATCACAAGTTGAACTCACTCAAATCCAGCTCCTAAACCATGCGAATTGGAACCCACTGATAAAAATATAATCTTAATCAGGTACCAAACCATAACCCTATTAATCAAGCAATTCTAAAATACCTCAAGACAAATATAATATCCCTCTAAAAACCCTAATTGATACAATCAAAATAACTCAAAAATTCCTATCTATTCAGTTCCACAAAGATATTCATATTTCAGTCATAAATCATAATTTTGATTCAAAACTGAAATAAAATAACTCTCAACGAAGAACAACAATGAAAAAAATAAGAATTTTTATTCAGTACAGCGCAAAAATTGCTCCACGAAACTTTTTCAAATTTTTACTCAATTTTTCCCTTTCAGAATTCTCCACCGAATGAGCCTTCGATGCCCCCTCTCTCACTCAACATATAAGTAGCAGCACCACCACCACCGACTTCACTTACAATTGACATTTTGGAATCCATTGAAATCTGTGTAGCCTTGCCTAAAACTGCCATATCTTCTTGTAAGAAACTTCACTTCAGATAATTCAACTTCTATTGAAAAGCTGATAAAATTATCTACAACTTCTCTTTTTATGCAATGATCAGAAGCCTCTAACTATGCTAGAAAGAGCGACCAGGAGAAGACATCACACTTTCTTCTTGTAATCAATCACTAAATAGCATAACTTATATAAACTTAAAAGTAAAAATCGTTATAACTCCGTGAAAAGTTAGCTAAATTAGTTTTAATTCATGTAAAATTAAAAAATCACCACAGATCCCTATGTTATTAAAAAAAATATCATTTCAGTCCCTACCATCACCCCAACTAACTAGGTGCATGATTAACCCTAACTACACATTAAACTTATTAGACAATATTTATATTAGTCTCTACCATAATCTAAATTTACTAGAACTGTGATTGATTCTAACCATACATGATAAATTACTGTAATATCCTTTAAAATTTGCTTGATAAATTATTATAATACAACAACCAAATTTTTTGTTGACTCTAAAATGATTTACGGATTTTACAAGGACCCTTTTCGATTTTCATAACTTTTCGGGGAGTTATAATGATTTTTCCTTTTTTTTTTACCATTGGTAAATACATGATAATAGAGAGAATTTTCAAGAAAATATGGGGGTATTTTTGTTATCAAAAGAACTATATCGGATTTTAGATATTTTGTAGGGACTTATTTGAATGTATTTATTGGAGCAATTTAATTCATGGACTAAATCCGTTAAACCATACATACTTTTTGGGGACCTATAGCAATTTTCTAATTCTACGGCAACTAAAACCAATTTAGTTAACTTTTCTGGAAGTTATATTGATTTTTTCCCTTTATATTTATTTGATTTTTTTGTTTATATTTATTTTGGCTCCCCCAGATCTTAAAGGTTCCCTTTTAAACCTCCCTCTAAGTGTTCCATCATATCTGTCCCTCCTTGGATACTTAAAAAAACACACAGATGTATTAATTAATACTATACATCTCCAGGTGACATTAAATAAGTAAAATTTTATACGTAACATATAATATATGCTGGGGCTACTTTTTTGGTAAAGTCATGCGCGACAAGTGCATGTCACTCGGTATATGCAATACATTCAGGATGATTGGATATAATCACTGATTTATCCGGTGATAGAGTACATGAATGTATAGCACATGCTACACTTTTTGTAAATGCTAATGCAACATAAACAATGTAAGTCATTTAAAGGACTTATATATATATATATATATATATATATATATATATATATATATAGTCGAGTGATTCAGTGCGGGAATGCGTGAATGCGGAAAACGACGTCGGTCGTTCGATCACGGGTCCATCGCATCCAACGGTCGATGTGAATCGCACCCGACCGTCCGATACGATGGACCCGTGATCGACGGCCCGTGATCGCTTCTCGCATTCCCGTACTGAATCACTTCCCCATATATATATATATATATATATATATATATATATATATATAATTCTATCATATGACATATAAGGCATACAGGATGTACCATACAAGGACTACAATATTATAAATCACTTGAGCAATTAAAACATACAACATTAAGGGGCATTAACACACATAAGCCACATAAAACCCCCAACAAGCTCACAAATACCACCATGGAAGAAAGCCAATTCTAGAACACACACACATATATATAACCACACTTGGATTGATCTCTCATGGGGCATGTGGGATGCTCGGGGTCTCCGGTATGGTAGTAGGGATAGATGGTATATCGGATACCTTGACCTTGGGGAATGTTGGCAGTGATGGAAGTTCGACCTTAGGCAATTCTGGGACCTCCTCCTCAGGCAATTTTGGGATTTCTGGCTTTGGAAATACTGGGAAGTTTGGCAATGGTGCTGGAAACTCTGGCACATGTATTCTTGGGAACTCTGGCAATGGTGGTAACTCTAGCTTAGGTAATATTGGGATCTCTACTTTAGGCAATATTGGTATCTCAACTTCGGGAGCCTTTGAAAGATGTTTAGTTACATGGCTCATCAAGACATTGCTGAGGGAGAGGAGAGTAGAGAGGACAAAAAATGTGAGGAAGAACACTTTGGAAGCCATGGATGGTTTGAAATTAGGGTAGGGTTTTTATAGGGAATTCTTGTGGATGATTTTGTTATGAAATTAATATAAAGTGTATTTTGGTTGGGAATTTCCATGTACGATTTGGAAGAAATTGTGATTGGTATCTTTGTTCACCTTCTAAACCATACTTCTTTTTTTTTTTGTAATTAAAGGCCTTGATCTATAGAGGGTTTCATTTAAGTGAGTGGCATATATATAAAAAAATATTTTGAGTTTGAGTGGTTTAATTTGGATTGGAACTTATAGAAATCTTAGCTAAAAAAGATCCGTTTGTTCATCCAATTATCAAGGTTTAGGTGCGGTAGGTTTGAAGACCAGGACTTCATATTAATTAACTAATTAATAAAGCTTAATGACATTTGGCTTTAACATTACACATAAAAGCATCTTAAAAACAGCATTTCACATAAAAGAAGTTATTATGAGTGCATCTTGAATTGAAATTTTTTTAACATAATTCATTGGTTTATGTACTTCATTTTTCCATGCATACGACGTTACATGATGTATACTATCATTAAGAAAATTAAGACATGTGAAAGATTGTACGTGAAATTGTCCCGTATATTATTATTTTATAATTGTTAGATAAAGCCCTATGATGTGGAAGGAAATCATACTTAGGTAAAGCAATTCACCACAAGGGCACGGATATAGCCACCCTACATGTTATCCTACCCACCCCATAAAAAATTAATTTATTTCATATCTAACCAACCCTACGAGTTCGACATAGACGATGTCTTCTGTGTTTAAGATTGTTCGACATAGACAATGTCTTTTGTGTTTAAGATTGTTCGACATAGACGATGTCTTCTGTATTTAAGATTGTTCGACATAGATCATGTCGATCAGGAACCATAAACCTTATTTTCAGTTCGACATAGACGATGTTTTCTATATTTAAGGTGATTCAACTAGGATTATATCGATGGTGAATGACAATGTACGCATGTATATGATAACCTATATTCATTTAGGTGTACGGCGATTATTTTTTGCGGTGTCGTCAACCGATAAAACATTGGAGGGCTGAAGTGTGTTGAACGAATTATTGACCTTCATGAACAAAATCATGCAAAATGATATGTGATCATTGGTTATAATATATCAATCACAAACAATGCGTATCCCACTTTTATTTTTTATATTAATGAGATAAACATGTTGGTGATTGTATCACAAACATTATAATTCAATAAGATTGATTATATCAAATATTTTAACACTTTATTATCAAAGTAAATATAAGTTGTCAATATAAGAGTTAACCTAGTATCAATTTGTCAACAGTAACTACGTTGATCACATATCAGAAATTTTTTGTCTCTCTTCGACATGATCCATGTCGAACCAACTTAAACACAGAAGACATCGTCTATGTCAAACAATTTTAAACACAAAAAACATCGTCTATGTCGAACAATATTAAACACAGAAGACACCATCTATGTCGAACATGGGGTGGGTTAGATATGAAATAAATTAAATTTTTTATGGGGTTGGTAGGATAACTTGTGGGGTGGCTATAGCCCCACCCTTCACCACAACCCTTCTTCAATATTATCTTGCTCCATTCATTAGCACCATAAATATTGAGCTATGGAAAAATTAAGGGGGAATTGTCCACATGCCCCTTGACTAGGGGTTTAATTTTTTTTTTGCCCCTTGACTTTTTTTTATTTTTTATTTACCCCTGAAATCTAGTCATATTTTTTTCCCTGACCAATTACATAAATATTACATTTATGTAATTTATTGTTAAATATATGTAATTGGTTATTATATTTCTGTAATTTATATGTGATACCCGAACTACCTTTACAAACAGTTACATAAATACAGAAATATAATGTGATACATACAGAAATTATACAAATAATTACAGATATTTAATAGTTGTCTACAAAAAATATTAAAATACGCAAATATGTTTAAACACAAAATGGTCATATATGTATTTTCAATGTCATTACAATATCATCTGTAAGTACATTTAATGTACGCAAAATTGTTATAGATACAATCCAAAAGTTTCAGTAAAATAGATACATCAATTGCTTGAATTATGATGTTTTCTTCATATCTTAATGATCAGTTGTAGTCTCCTCCTTAATCCTCTTCATTTCCTTTTGGATGAAATGAAATCCACTGAAATATCATTGAACTAGAAATTCAATGTATTTCATAACGAAAAACAGGCTTTCCAAGCAACATGAAAAATACAACAAACAGTCAAACACCCAAATAAATTTATGAACAAATGTAATATTTTAGTAGAATTACTTCTTGATCCATGTACTAAACAATTATAGAAACTAACATTTATATAACAACTACAACAAAAACTACAAATGTAATACCCAACGACATAATCTATCATTTACAGATAATTATAAATTACATAAATGTAATAACTAATTACATATATTTAACAATCAATTAAAGAAATGTGATATAAATATATGGATGAGAATCGTGACACTGGTCAGGGGCAAAAAAAAAAGGACCAGATTTCAGGGGTAAATAAAAAATAAAAAAAAGTCCAGGGGCAAAAAAAAATTAAACCCCTGATAAGGGGCATCTAGATAATTCCCCCAAAAATTAAACAGTGAAATATAATAAATCATTCTTATATGAAAGGATACAATTATTATTTCTGATGTAGGTTTGAAATATTCATATACATTATGAAATTTTATAAAGTACTTCACATTTTTTATAATTGTTTTTTAGTTTAAAAAATTTACGTGGGATTTAAACAAAATACAACAATGAATTGTATGGATTTATTTATAAGAATGTGTAAAAAATATTCTAACGAGCTGACCTTTCTTCTTTGAGCTGGATCAAATAACAACATAATTAAAACGATAGGGCAGAGTGTCCAAGTTTAGGGAGATGTTGTGGCCTGCATATATTATCTGCTTAATATTCGATTTAATCCACAAGCCACAAGTACAAGCTCTCTTTATCAACTTAATTAATATATTGAGATTAATATTTCTTGTGCATTTAAAGATAAAGCTGTTTTATCAATGCAACGAAAATTTAAAAATTATTTTGAAGATATTCCTATAATTTTTTTATTATTTGTTGTAATTGATATTAGTTAGAATTACATTAGACGCTATTAAGGGGAAATTAATGAGGGGTCCCTCTGGTCACCCATCTATTATCTTCTGACCCCTAGAAATTTATCATGTTTTTTTTAGGTCCCCAAGTAGGGGTGGTAAATGAGTCAAACGAGCCAAGCTTTGACATGTTCAAGCTTGGCTCGTTTATAAATGAGTCGAGCCAAGTCGAGTCGAGCCAAGCTCACGAGCTTCAACGAGCCTAGCGTTCTTCTTCATTTTAGGATTTTTATGGGTTAAAAATAAAATTTTAGCTTAAATGAGACAAGTTCATGAGCCTAAAAGAGCATAATTTTGTATTGATTTAATTTTGTGATTTTACAAAGGAGTTTAGTCAAGCTTCAACTAAGTTTTTTATAACACAAATGAATCGAATTTGAACACAAAATGAAGCTCGATCCAGCTCCTAAGCCTAACCGAACTTTAAAAATTGTTTAAGTTCGCTCATTTATATAATTGAACAAGCTTGAATGAGCTCAAACCGAGCCAATCCCGAGAGGCTTGGTTCGTTTACCAGCCCTATTCCCAAGGTGGTGAAAAATTATCTTTAGGTTCCTACAGCAAGATACTTTTCAAAAATAATAAAAATGCACCTTGCACAATTTTTTTAGTGCATTGTTAATATTTTTCAGTACATTGTTAAGTGTCTCTTATATACTGTTAACATTTCCCATTACATTGTTAACATTCACATAATTGGGCGATGGCATTTTCGGTATTTCTGAACAATATCAGGCTGAAGAGACTTAAAGATAAATTTTTAATGTCTTAAGGACTTAAAAATATATAAAAAATTTAGGGACCTAAAAAAATATAAAACATTTATGGGCCTAAAAATAATAGATGAATGAACTAATTAATTCCCCCCACTATTAAAACTCAAATTAAAAGATATTTGATAATGTTACATTTTCATTGGCTATAATAGGTGAAGATGTTGAATTAGCGTTTATTGAAAATGTTTAAAAAAATAGGTGTGAAAATGGATAGGAAAATTGAAGTATAGCATTCGTACGTTGAGATGTATGTATTTTTGTTTATTTTAGATATCGTACGTGTATTATATTATTACTTTGGCAAGAAACTACCAAGTGATTAAACAAATGTGTCATCTTAATTGAGGTTCAAATTAATTTGTAGATCACTGATCAACTTAATGGAAAAAGTCTTTAATTTTTCTAACTTTTTATATAGAAACCAGTTTTTTCAATAAAAAATATGCAGATCACTGTAAATGATCAAAATTAAAACACACAAAGTTGGTTCACCATCTCGAAGATCCAGGTGACAATAATTAAGTAAAATCTGAAACAATAATGATTCCCAGGCCCCAATCTCATAGGCCCCAAATAAGCCCCATGAGGTGGCATCAAGAAATTACCCATTATACCCTTTTTTTATTTTGTCCTTATTAAGTGGTTTCGGTTATTTTTTTCCTTTTTTTCGGTGATCTTGTGATCACAATCTGTTATTCCCCTTTTTACGAACAGCAAAGACGCCCCCAATTTCTTCATCATCTCGTTTTTTCCCCTTCTTCTTCCCGTCTTTCTTCTTCATGAATTCGGAATTGACACGGTGAATCTAATCACCTTTTTAACCAACGTCGCAGTCATTTTATTCACCTTTTAATCGATTATGATATCGATCAGCAACACCTATTTGATCTTGTTTATGAAGAACAATAGGAGCATATCACGTTTCATTATTTGAAGTCACAGTAGGATCCGAAGCTTTTTTAAATTTGGATTCACATAAATGTCTAATCTATCAGGTATGACAATTATGTTTATATTTGTATGTGTATAATTAAATAGTCATTGTTCCAGTTATTGTTACATCACATAAATGTCTATTCTATCAGGTTTGACAATTATGTTTTTGTTTGATCTATGTTTTTGCTGTTGGTTCTTAAATTGTCTAATCGTTTTTTTATTGAATGCTGTTTACATTGACTGCATAATCTCATATTTCATTATACTGGCAGGAAGATAGAATGTCATTTTTCAATATGTATTGTTTATATTTGTATGTGTATCATTAAATAGTCATTGTTTCAGTTATTGGTACATGCCTTTTTTTTTTAATTTTGTCACATTTTATAAATGTAACAGTTATATTATATGCATTGTCATTTGCTTATGTAATGTAACAGTTTTTCACATTAGTCGTTTAGAAATTCTATTTTTTTGTTACATGTATAGATGTAAAGTCATTTTAAAGTCATTTGCATACTAAGTGTAACAGTCTTTGCATGGTTAATGTATATTGTTCCTTTCTGAAATGTAACAGTGCAAGTTAATTTATACTGTTACATTCTGAAATGTAACAGTGCAATGCATATCATTGTGTGGAAGTGTTACAATTTATCATTTTCTATTTTCTATTGCAGAGGAGTCTGCTATGTTTTCTTTAGATGAGATTCCACAAGGATTTGAAATTGAAGATTATGTAGATCAATCTGAAGAAATTATTTGTCCTACTGTTGGAATGTCTTTTCAATCGGAAAATGACGTTAGGAAGTTTTACAAAAACTTTGCCCACAGTGAAGGTTTTGGTATCTCGAAAATACACGGGAAAAAGGATGAAAATGGGAGGCAGAGATTCTTTAGTCTTGCTTGTTGTCGAAATGGGAAGCACATCCCAACGGGAAAGAATGTGTTCAATGGCAGGTCTTCGATGAAGTCCGGTTGTGGTGCAAGGATCAATGTTAGTATCAAGGATGGAGAGCTTTTTATCATATCAAAGGTTGTATTAGATCATAATCATCTGTTGAGTCCACTTAAAGCTCGACACTTTGCCTGCCACCGGAAAATTGACCCATTTTCAAAAAGAATTTTGGATGTAAATGATCAAGCAGGAATTAGGACTTCGAAAAGTTTTAATTCACTTGTTATCAAAGCAGGTGGATATGATTGCCTGTCATACGAGGAGAGAGATGTAAGGAATTATTTGGCTACTTCTAGAATTGGAAGGCTTGGTGGGGGCGATGCTCAAGCGGTCTGTGAATATTTTGTTCGCATGCAGAAGCGTAACCCGAATTTTTTTCATGCGATTGATTTTGATGATAATTTCAGGGTAAGAAATATCTTTTGGGCTGATGCGAGATCAAGAGCTCTATATGAGTCCTTTTCAGATGTCATTTCGTTTGACTCAACATATTTGACCAACAAGTATGATATGCCATTTGCACCTTTTGTTGGTGTAAACCATCATGGCCAGTCAGTATTGTTTGGATGTGGTTTACTATCTAATGAAAATATCTCAACCTATGTTTGGCTGTTCAAGGCATGGTTGGAGTGTATGTCAGGGCGTATGCCAAATGCTATAGTTACTGACCAATGCAAAGCAATACAAGGGGCTGTCTCACAAGTCTTTCCTCATTCCCGCCACAGATTGTGCTTGTGGCACATCATGAAGAAGATACCTGAAAAACTGGGCAGGTATATTCATTGATTCAGTAATTGTTACATTCTATCAAAAACTGTTACATTTGTTAAACATGTTAAATTTCTGTAGTGCATAATTACTCTGTCTGTTAGTTACAATTTGGATATTTTAATTATTGAATCATGCATATTATTCATTTATTGTTTTATATGCAGTTACAAAAGCTATGATGTCATCAAGAAGCGTTTGAAGGGGATAGTCTATGAGTCTCTAACAACAGAGGATTTTGATGAGCAATGGTTGGAGATGATTTCGGATCATTGTCTTAATAACAATGTATGGCTTTCTAGTCTATTCAATGATCGAACAAGGTGGGCGCCAGTTTATGTCAAACAAACATTTTGGGCTGGCATGTCAACCACGCAAAGAAGTGAAAGCATGAATGCTTTCTTTGACGATTATGTGAACTCTAAAACGACATTGAAGCAATTTGTGGAACAGTATGACAATGCTCTGAGAAGCAAGGTTGAGAAAGAAGAAAAGGCTGATTTTCATTCCATTAATTCAAGCATTCCTCTGTTATCTGATTTTCCATTTGAGAAGCAATTTCAGGAGGCATATACACACGATATATTTAGAAAAGTTCAGAACGAAATTAAGGGGCTGATTTTCTGCAATTTGGTCGATGTAACAGATGTTGGTGGTGTGAGAGTTTTCATTGTTACTGATGTTTCAAATGGGAAAGACGGAGCTAGTCGAAAAACAGCTTATACTGTGCAGTTCGATGAAATAAGGCAGGAGTTTAAATGTGTTTGTTGTCTTTTTGATTTCTCTGGTATCATGTGTAGGCATTGTATTAAAGTGTTGATACATACCAATACGATGAAAGTTTCTCCACAATACATTCTTGATCGTTGGCGGAAGGGCATTAAACGTAAACATAATTCTGTGAAGAACTGTTATGTAGATAACATGTCAAATGAGCAAATGTCAAGGCATCACGAGTTATATTCCAAATTTTCAGTTGTTGTCGAGGCCGCTGTTGCATCAGATGAGAAATTTAAATTTTGTTCTCAATACATGGATTCTTTGCATGAAGCACTGATGAACTTTACAGCTGATTCTGTTAATTGCACCTTTGCATGTGAAGGAACATTTCCAGATGTAAGTGTTCACTCCCCTAAGAAGGTTAGAAGTAAAGGGCGTCCACCGTCGAAAAGGAAGGCAGCCAAGGTTTACAAACCAAAGGCCAAGAGTGGGAAAATTTCTGAAAGTAATGTGCAGGACGTTGCGGAAGTAAATTAGATCTGGTACCAAATTTTTGTGTAATTCAAGCATGGATTTTTGTTTCAATTTGTGTAATAAAGTTATTATAATGTGACGAATACATTATGTTATAGTCTTGCTGTGTTCCTTTCGACTTGATCTGTTTTATGAAATGTAACAGTACATTGTAATGATGAATGTGTTTAGTGTTATATTTCATATTTGTGTATGTATTGCATTACAGATTATTACATAGAAATGTATTGTCTTTACATTTCAAGTTGGATGAAATGTAAATGTAACAATTATGAGTGGTGTTCATTTTTAGTTTAACATGTTAAACTAAAAATTGGGCAGGTATATTCACTGATTCAGTTATTGTTACATTCTATCAAAAACTGTTACATTTGTTTAACATGTTAAATTTCTGTAGTGCATAATTACTCTGTCTGTTAGATACAATTTGGATATTTTAATCATTGAATCATGCATATTATTCATGTATTACATTACAGATACATTCTTAATAATCACATCATTAATGTGTTGTCTCTGTCTGAAATGTAACAGTGTTTGTGTTATGTGTTTTGAAATGTAACAGTATTTGTGTTATGTGTTATGAAATGTAACAGTGTTTGTCAAATATTTAATGTCCACATGAAGAATGTGTTTAGTGATACATTATATATTAGTGTATTGTGTACATTATAGATGTTCGGTTTTTGTTACATTTAACATTTGATCTGTGTATTGTGTTACATACAAATTTAGTAAACATTTCAGATGATTTTAGAAAATGTAACAAAATTTACTGGTTGTTAATGTAACAATCATAATGTTAAACAGGCGATTTCACACTTATGAATGACATGAATAGTTAAAATAGTAAATCAAATCTGGTCTCAATATATGCATTTCATTCATCAAAAAATCGAATGTGGCAACTGTTAATTCATCATTCACAATTGAGAAAAATTTTCACTTCTGTACTTCAAACACAACTGACAAAAAAATAAAAAGATCAATCATCATGTTGCATTGTGAATAATCTGTGATCTTCTTCTGTGTACGTCCTTCTCTTGTCGGAGATGAATTTCTTTATGAGATCTGCTCTTACAGATATGCACATCTTTTTAGTCATCAATTTTGGTATTTGTCCTTGATATATGTGTTGAGCCATAATATGTAATATAACTGCGCCGCATTCAATACTGCATAAAACATATAAATCCACATTGTAAAAAGATCTATACGTTTGTTTTTAAAAACTTATGATTATGTACTGGACTTACGAAAAATCAGGTTGTTGTGGTGCATCTTTCACAGATACCAGCTGCCCCAATTTGATCGAGTTGAAATGTTGTATGAATGTATCCATCTGTTGATTTAAACATTAATATACATGTGTTAGCAATTCAGTTATGAAAATAAATAATAGGTATAAAAAATATTATTGAGGAATTACCAAATTTTTAACCAATTGTAGATGTGTGTCTACATCCTCATAATCCCGAAGCAGAGAGTTGTAATGCCTCCATGTGTTATCCACAATGTCATACACAGCTAATGTCCAATGCCCTTGATTGAGTAGAGGAAAGTGAATGTACTGATATAGATCAAGGTCTATCTTATCTTTTACAAGGGCCTTGAACATGTGCTTTTGCTTTTCATTTAGCAGTGCTTGAGATATATTGGCTGACACAAAAAATGAAGATTGTTTATATCTTGATGCGACACCTTGCTCCTCAAACAGTATTTCTGTATATGCATCAATGACCTGGACATATACAACAATAACTAACAGTTAGATTAATTATACTTCGGTAACAACTGTTACATTTAATAATAGTTATATTCAGAATATGTAACAGTCTACAAATATATAACTGAATTTGCTGATTGTCAAATTTGTTACATTTTATTTAAAACTGTTACATTTATCAACAATTAGAAAATGCAACAGTATATAATATCTAACAAAATAAAGCTATTTACATAAATTTTAACATTTCAGTTATGACTGTTACAATTGTTTTTTTCAGATCATGCAACAGTACATATTAACTAACTATGCAAGGTATTGTACTTAAATGTGTTACATTGCAGTCATGATTGTCACAATTACTAACAGTTAGATTCAGCATATATAGCAATACAAAAAATATTAAAAAAAAGGTGCCTCACATAAATTTGTTACATTTTAATGTTGTCTGTTACATTTAAAATACGCGATATCTAATGTTAGATTTTATACTCACATTACTGGATATTTCATCTTCCATTAAAATAGACATCATGTCTTCAAAATGTATCACTGCAAGGCTGCCCTGCCATACTGGTCCACTGCATAGATGTAAATTTATATAATGTCAATGTTACAGAATTTATATTGTGTACAATGAAAAAGGCTAACATTGAATAGACATGACATAGATTGTTACCTTCCAGATGTGATTCCTACTACATGCCTCAATTGTTTAATTTGTTCCTTAGCAAGAGTCTTTGTAACACCATTCTTTGGAAGTCTGAAAGAGAATTTTGCCTTTTTATTTTTTTCTGGTGGTGCTTCAATAGCTTTACGCTTGCCCTTCTTTGCATCGTTTGAGTATTCAAAGTCAGGGTCTCTCGTCCCTTTCCGACCTTTTAATTTTATTCTTTTAATCATTGATCTGGGAGGCTGTTTTTCTTTAATTTCTTCTGGTTCACTTTCAGATTGCACATAATGGATGTCTGGACTATGCGATCGAAGTGGGACAACTTGAAGAGGTTTGTTATCATCTACTGGCTTCTGACTCTCAAGATATTCAATCAACACAGCCTGCTGTGCTATGATGTTACTTTTCTCGTTGATTTCTTCCCTTAGGCAGATCATTTCAATATCTATTGCTGACTTCTGGGTGATATTGTGCACAGAAGCATCATCTCTCAAGTCTGAGATTGTTTTGGTTTGCTCTTCAATTATCCTTTGATACTCTGCTTCTTGATCCTTTAATTGCTGATATTTTTCAGCTTGATCCTTAAGCTTGCTGATTTCACCAATACTTGTGGATGCATTATTGTGCACAGTGGCATCAACTCTCAACTCTGAGATTGTTCTGTTTTGTTCTTCAATCACCCTTTGATACTCTGCTTCTCGATCCTTAAACTGCTGATATTCTCCAACTTGATCTTTAAGCTTGCTGATTTCACAAATACTTGTGCAGGCATGCTCTTGCATTCTCTTGTTCTCGTGGTTGGCATTTGCCAGCTGGTCAACTAACTCACGATTTTTCCTTCTTAGTGTCGCGCACTCCAAGAAAAGACTATTGATGTTGCGTATATTAGTTTTCAGCTTGATCCGAAGGTTCTTGTTTTCATCCAGAATTACTAGCAAGTCTTCCCCGTGTGATGCTATAATTGTTTTCAATTCATGAATTTCATTCTCCAATGACTGCCTGGTTGGTTTAGTATGAGCAACATCATCATCTGCACGATTAGCAGCATTAGCACTGTCTTCAGCAACAACCTCATCATCAGCAAATGCATCATTGTGAACTACATCATCTTCAACATTATTACTAGCATCAGCTCTGTCCTCAAGAACAACTTGATCATCAGCAAATGCATTATGAGCAACTTCATCATCAGCACCATTATCAGCACTTTCTTCAGCGTCATCAGAATGAACAGAATCAGTATCATCATCACCAGCAACATCATCATCAGCACCATTATCAGCATCAGCATTGTCATCATCACCATTATCAGCTTCAGCACTGACATCAGCATCACCACCATCATCAGATTCAGTATCAACAGCAACATCATGAGAAATAGGTTCAGAATTTTCTTCTATTCCATCAACATCATCTGTTACATTTTCTCTGCTTTCATCTGTATCTTGACCTCCAATGCACTCATCACTGTCCTCATCACCAGATGTATCATTTGAATCATCTTCTCTATCTTTAGAATTTTGATCTTCTGAACTTGTCTCAGTTGGTTCAGTGTGAGTTCCACCCAGGGTCTGCATTTCCCTCAAACTTGGTTCAATCTCTTCAACAGATAACTGCAAAATGTATAAATAATAATATTAATTTCATGGTCATTCAAGTATGTTACATTTATACATAACTGTTACATTCATGTATATCTATAATGTGATGATTCCACATATGCTTAAATGTTACATTCTGTTATATTGTAAAAAAAATGAGTTTAATTTTGTAAGTTTTATCACATACTTCAGTAACAACTGTTACATTTAGTAATAGTTATATATATAGTTATATATATTTAGCATATATATGTAGCATTACACATAAATTAACAAAATAAGCTGCTTTACATAAAGTTGTTACATTCCAGTAACAACTGTTACATATACTAATAGTTTGTTTAGAATATGTAACACTCTACATTAACTAACATAATAAGCTGATTGTCAAATTTGTTAAATTTCATTTAAAACTGTTACATTTATCAACAGTTAGAATATGTAACAGTACATAATAACAAACAAAATAAGCTGTTTTACATAAAGTTTAACATTTCAGTCATGACTGTTACATATAGCAACAGGTTTTTCAGAACATGCAGCAGGGCATATTAACTAACAATGCAAGGTATTGTACTAAAATGTGTTACATTTCAGTCATGATTGTCACAATTACTAACAGTTAGATTAAGCATATATAGCAATACAAAAAATATAAAAAAACTTGGTCATTCAAGTATGTTACATTTATACAATTCTGTTACATTCATGTATATCTATAATGTAACGATTTCACGTATGCTTAACTGTTACATTCTGTTATATTTGTAATAAAAATGAGTTCAATTTTGTAAGTTTGTCACATATTTTAAATAAAACATACCTGTTTCTTATTTATCTTCTGGATATCTATTTCTGTCAATTTTTTGTGTAATTTCTTCAAGTCCCATTTCATGAATCTCGGGAACCCATTTGGTTGTGTAGGAGAAATCAAGCTGGCGTGTTCACACAACCAGAACTGTATGAAAATTCAAAGATTGTTTTAGTAATATTACATTGTCTTATAGATTTAAAATTGGATGACTGAGGGAAGGGAATGAATTATACTTACAGGAAGCAGTGCAACACAGCCAGTGACACTTGTTGGATTATGCTGATGTCTATGAATGGACTTCATCATCAAATTCAGTATTGAAGTTGACCAATCATACTCTTTCATTTTGTGGATGTCTTCTACATATTGGAATGGAGCCCACCCAATTGTGTGGCCACTGTTTGTGTAAAAAAGACCAACAAACATATAAAGGCAGCATAGCTTAACGGAATCCTTTAAATCATGGGTTGCACACCCCTCCAACGCAATTTCCAGTTGTTTTTTGATTTGTGGAGCGTTAGGTCTGCTCACTGAATTGAATCTCCTCTTGATAAAAGGCGTGTTTGGTTTGGTGCCGTAGTTCACTGTTACATTACAGAAAATTTAAATTTATTACAGATATCAGTTCTGCTACATTCATAGACAATGGACTGTTACATAATGTGAGATAATCAAAAGACCGTTACACCCACGAATTATTGACATGTATTGCAATTTGAGATCAACAAGACTGTTACATTTTGAAAAACCAAAACAAGAAAAAAAACTGTTACATTTTCTTAAAAAAAAAAATATGAAGATCCAAACAACACATCTTGCAAATTGAAAAAAAAAATATATTGAATGATAGAGAATATGTAAGTCAATCTTACCTTTAACATCCTTACTACCAGAGTTGATTCCCAAAATAATATCAATTTCTGCTGCTGTGATCTTCAGAGGCATGCCACCAATCTTGAATGACTCTGAAACTGGATCATAACACTTAATTATTCTCAGAACATCATCATCATTTTTTCTGCATTGTTTGTTGATATAAGTCTTGTCCAATAAAGCGTTGAATAGATTCCAAAATGGTGTTGTCTTTAGCAAGTTCACATGTTGTTGCTTTAGCTTGAGCTTTGAAAATGTCTGATAAAGCCTGTATAAGGAAGATCTGAAATGTGTGTTATTCTGTTTTCCTTTCCTATGTGATTTTTTTCCTGTTATTTTGGTTCCTGCAAAAAGAAATTTGTCATTATTGTCAACTGTCTGTCACACTAATGTCAGACATATAACTGTTTCATTCATATAACTGAGACTGTTACATAATGTGAGATAATCTAAAGACTGTTACATTCACTAACTTGTTAAGATATCTGATTCATCAATACTCAACATACTGTTACATTCATAAAATATGTTACATTTATAAAAACAGTGATTTAAATCTGAATTTCTTTGAATGTACTTACATGTAACATGTGACAATAATGTGTTATTATTACTGTTACATTTGTGGATGTCTTTGAAAAAAATCTGTTACATTCACTACTTGTTAAGATAATTGTTTCAGTAATTTGGAAAGATAATGTTACATTTGCTTAAATTGTTCCATTCATAATATCATTGAGTAAAATTTGAATTTCTTTTGGATGTAGTGAATGTAACATATGACTTTGATAGTGTTACATTTGTGGAAGTCATTTGAATGTGCTAACATGTAATATGTACAGTTAAATGTAGTATTTTTCATTTCTGTTACATTTATAGATGTAAACAGAAATCTGAAAACATGGACCAACTTGTCATGTAAGAAACACTGTTACATACTGAACTGTTAATTTTTCTAATAGTTAGTTTATTAATTTGGATTTCTTTGAAAGCATTTACATGTATACAACTGTTACATTTACTAAAAATTAAGATTTAGCATATATATTGAATTTCACAACAACTAACAAATTAAGCTGCGAAATTACATACACTGCCTTGAATTTAACATTATCAAAGCATCAGATTGTTGAGTCTTGATGAATAACAGGAAATGTAACATTCAAACAACACATCTTGCATTAATTTAAAAATTATGAATGTATCATTCCGCAGAACCTTCAAAAATTCAAAAATCGTTAAAAAGAAGGAAATTCAAGGTAGAAAAGCTGTGAACCTTTACTGCTCGTCGTCATTGTTGTTTGCAAGGGATCGTTTGTTTGATACGTACAGATACTTTGAAGAGGCGATTTCCGCGATCACAAAGGGGATTTCGGAGAGAACGATTGGGGATTTCGGAGTAGTAAAAAAATCGCTTCTCAGAAGATACCAGCACAAACGCATGGGGTTTCGGAGAGAACGATTGGGGTTTCGGAAGAACGATTGGGGATTTATGTTTGACCTAGATTAATTCGTAGGTTTTATTGCATTTAAAAGTTTGTTTCGCTCTCCGAGACATATGGGATTAGAATTAAAGGTTTCACATACCGGGATTTTAGTTTGGCACGTTCAAAAACGAGTCGTTCTTATACAAGGGTATTTTTGGTTTTTGCTTTTTTGCCCTTCGTGGAAAGTTAACAAATAAACCAATAAGGAGATGACAACTAATGGGGCTTATGAGTGGGGCCTATGAGTTGGGGCCTGGGTATCACCACTGAATCTGAAAATATAACACAAGCCAAGCAAGATGAAGCGCATATATATATATAAAGAAGCAATACAAATCTCATAACAATTAAAACAAAAACAAAAAGAAAAAGAACTCTTACAATGCATAACATACCCAAGCCCCATAAATCATCCAACAATATCATAACCGGCCATCACTCTACTTACATAAGATATATAGTATTGTAACAACAATGAAATAAACAACACTGCTGGGTATAACTAAAAAGGGACAGCCACACACTTAGATTAAACTCTCATGGCACATGTGGGATGCTCGGGATCTCTGGAATGGTAGTAGGGATAGAAGGTAAATGAGGAACCTCAACCTTGGGGAATGTTGGCAATGGTGGTAGTTCGACCTTAGGCAATTCTGGGACCTCCTCCTCAGGCAATGTTGGGACCTCCAGCTCTGGAAAATTTGGGATCTCAGGCTCTGGTAATGTTGGAAACTCTGGCTCATGTATTGTTGGGAACTCTGGAAATGGTGGTAACTCTGGCTCATGTATTGTTGGGAACTCTGGCAGTGGTGGTAATTCTGGCTCAGGCAATGTTGGGATCTCTTCCTCTAGAGCTTCTGAAAGATACCTAGCTGCATGGCTCATTGAGACATTGTTGAGAGAGAGGAGAGCAAAAAGGGTGCAAAATGAGAGGAAGAATGTTTTGGAAGCCATGGCTAGCCTTTGAAGGACTCAGTGATAGGTCTTGGATGGGTTGATGAGGTGAAATTATAGTGTTGGGTTTTTATAGGGAAGTATTGTGGATGTTTTTGTTGTGAAATTAATATAAAGTGTACTGTTGGTTGGGTGGGAAGAGTTGTGATTGGCGATTGTTGTTCATCTTCTCAACCATACTAGTGTTTTCAAATACCAAATGTGGTGGATATAAATTTTTTTAAAATGCCTTCTGATGTGGTGTGGTTCAATGTGGATTGACTTTATTTATGACTCTTCTAAAAGGATGAGTTTTGTCATAAAAATAAAGATGGGTTTGTTCATCCAATCAACGTTATGTAGGTTTGAAGAACAAGGACTTCAAACGAATCAAAACTAATATAAGGCTATATGTATTTGGCTTTGCATACAGGAATAAAAATTTGTGTATCCCAACCCCCATTTGGATTGAGACATTAATTATTTTAGGGTATATGACTATTCTAAAAATAAATTATTATACTAATAGAATAAGTAATTTCTATTTGGTTGTATTTTTAGTTAGGTTGTGTTTTGATGTAAAGTTGAAATGCTAATATTTTTATAATCTTGTATTTCAAACTCAGCTTTTGAAAAACAATGTTTTATTAGATTTTTAACAACATGATTTTTTAGCCTAAAAAAGGAGAATGATGGGTTAAAAAACTAAATGTTAAAAATGTATTTGGATCTAAGTTTGAGAATTTTTAGCTATTCAAACGCAGAATCTACCTAAACTCACATCCAAATGGTCCCTTAATCTCATTGAGAAATATAATGATGAAGTTTTTGTTGTTTGGTTGATCATTGATAAATTGTGAATAAAGTGTGGATAATGATTATAATAAAGTGAAAAAATTATGTGACTTGTGAGCCACTAATTTATAAAAAGTGATGAGAATTAATTTGATAGTGGGGCCCTCCTATTCTATTGCATGGAATAGCTTAATACGAAGGATTAATAAATGGGTGGAATTATTACACCACCTAATTCCATCTTATATAGGCATCCAAATAACATCCTATACCAACTATCCATACAGGTTTTTTTATTTTATTCCAGCCTATTCCAATCTATTATATCACTGACTCTCTTGAATGCCTTGCAAAAATTTAGATGTGGGGTAATTGAGTCATTATGAAAAATATAAATAATTATTCACACACTATTATTCATTTTATCGACATCTTATTCTTCATCAACCAAACAATACAACTGAATACTTACATTTTCTCAATGAGAATAACAAAAATATACAACTAAAGAGAAAATCACTTTCCCTATTGGTATAGTTATCTATTCTTATAATAGACATAACCGCATAAAAGCTTATGTCACTATCCAAATGGGCCCCTAATAAGTGTTTATTTGGTTTGGGCTTGCTATAAATTTGGGTTAAATATTATTTGTACTTGCTCCTAACATATACACACTATATAGGGATTTTTTTTGCTAAAATGTAAGCCTTTTTTTTGCTAAATCATACAACAATGTGGGTAATGTAATGCCCTTGAATTTCTCATTTTCTGTCCATAAAAACTAATAAATTAGTCTTGTTATATGAATAATCATTTTATGTTTGATCGGAATTTAATGCATCTTTTTTTAAATAATAATTTTTATTTTGTTTGATATGTAAAAAGATGATATTCAATTTTCTTGGATGTTGGAGATACGGGGTTTTGGGTTAGGACAATGCAATGAATATATGATTGTGATGATGACATCTTGTTTGAAATAATGGTGTGCCTTGGTTATCCTGAAAGCACAAGAAATGAAGTTTGTGCAGTATGGGATGTCAAAGACAAAGTAGTTAGAGAGCGATACTGAAAATCTAATTTGGCATTGATCTCATTATAGACAAGATCAAGCGAATTGTATATAATGTCAATATAAATATGCTCAAATTTGATAAAAACGAACTTCAATCAATTACAATGGTTGAAAAGGATGACATAATGTTCATCAAGCACATACATGATCCAAAATGTCATTTGAAAGATTTACTTAAAATAAACACAATTAATATAATTAACTATCTAATTCGATGATGGACTAGTGTGAAAAATAAAGTATATATCTAGATTGAATATACTAATTTTATGCATGTTTTCTATTTATATATATCTGGACAAAGAAAAATATATATGAAAAATGAACCCTACAAAAACATCTGTATAATACATGATGTTCTAGTATATATATTTAGAACCAAAAGAAAGAATTTACATTTATAGCTAAAAGGATCTTAGTCTGATAGTGATACAGTGTAGATTTCACATTCTGATTTCTCAACAAATTAAATCTATTAAAAATCCCTAAAAAATTATTTTTGCAGCAAAAAGTAATCTAATTTTGCAGCCACAATTCACATATTTTGCTAAAATTCAAATTTCGTAGGTAAAAGTCATACATTTTGCAATGACAACCAATTTCCCAAAAAAAGGTCACACATTCTGCAATGAAATTTAAATTCGTCGCGAAAGGTTAAATGTCTATCTACAAAATTTCAATTTTATAGGAAAAGGTCATATATTCTGCACCAAAAATTAATTTCGTCAAGAAAGGTAAAACTATTCCCTACAAATTAGAATTGCACCGGTAAAAGTCACCTTTAGCTATGAAATTCAATTGCGAAGAGAAAAATTCGTGGCTAATACCCCAATTTGTTGTAATGTACCTTTGGATTAAATGTGCTTGAGAAATGTTGATTGAAATGTATAGGGAGCGTGGGGGAGATGATTTCGGGTAGGGTGGGTGAAAATGGGTGTTGGAGAGAGAGAGGATGAGAAATATGAGTTTTTAGGATTTTTGGTTGGAAACGTGATATATATAGCACGCGTCTTGGAGACGTGTTATATATAACACGTACGTCTCCAGTGTTTTTATAGGAGGGCAGAAAACTCGCTCGTTTCAATCCACTGGGAGACATTATATATCACACATCTCCCGTTTAAATATATAACGTCTGTGACAATGCTGAGCAGATCATGGGTCTAGTTTTTTCAAATATTGCTGGAGAGTGGCTATTTATGAAAATATTCAATTTTAAGAGGGCAATTATTGCAAATTGCCCAAAATAAAAAGCCTGGGCAAGATGGATCCATGAAAGGATCTTACCTAAGCACTCAGTTTGGGATGCTCAGCCAAAAGCTTAGAGTACCTCAATTAAAAATTCTTTTCTTCCAAAGCCTGGATTAAATCGAATATTAAGTACATAATTTATGGAGGCCACATCATCTCCCTAAACTTGACCTCTGGATCGAAGGAGATGGATTAAAAAATACATAATTTAAGCTGTTATTTGATCCAACTCAAGGAGCAAAGGTCAGGTTGTTAGAAAAAAATATTTGGGCACTGTTACACTCTATTTTTTTACAGTCCAAAATTCAGTTTTGTATTCATCGATATGCATCAGGACAGAGTCTAACATTTTCCTTTTTTTATACATTATTATAGATGAGTCCATACAAATCATTGAAATATACACTTAAATGATTACTATGATTGTAGTTAGCCAAATCAAGCAATTCATTATACATTCTAGTTTTTAATTCAAAATAACTGTTGTAACATATTTGTTTAAATTTATTATAAATTATTAAATCTAAAAACAATTATAAAAGGTTGTGAAGTACTATATAAAATTTCATCATGTAAACGAATCCTTTATAACCTAGCTACATGAAAAGTAGTAGTTGTGCCCTTTCATATAAGAATGATTTATTGAAGAATGGAGAGCTATGGTGCTAATGAATGGATCTAGGATAATATTGAAAAAGGGTTGTAGTAAATGATACTTTTATTGAAGGGCTGGAGCTATCGTACTTTTTCTTTTTGTCTTTTTTTTTCTCACTCGGATGATTAGTCCTTGCCTTGAAGGGTTTGAGAAATTTTTGTTAGCGCAAAAAAAAAAAAAAAAAAAAACCATGAAGAAGAAGGGTTGTAGTGAATTGTTTTATTATAGGGGCATTATCCAATAATCATACAAGGGATAGTTTAACATAGTATTTACTAGTCTTCATCCACGCACGATATGTGTGTAAATAAATAATAAAAAAAACTACCATAAACGAACACCCTCAATTTTTAAAACCTATTTATATGTAATGTAATATATCATGTTATATATACTAATATACATAAATAATATAATGATAACTTTAATAACTTGTCTGAAATTACAAATAAAAAAAGATACATTATACCTTTAAATGTGTTTTTTAGCATATATAGCTCTCAACCAACCTAATATTGTCATAATCCCCCATTTAAAACTCTAAAATCATCATGGATATTTAAACCTTTCTAAGGGGTAATATTGAAAATAACTTATTATCAAGGATATTTTACCAAAATGTGATTGTATTACCTCGTTAGAAATATAGTGAAACATATACCTTATTAGACGATGTATATACCTCTAAAGTTTTTTTTTTACACTTATTAAAAATTGATTCATTCAATTTGCAATGGAGTAATATATTTTTTATTAAAACATATATATACCTCATTAGATGATGTTTACTATTAAAAAAAACATGTGTGGTCTGTGTTTTGATTGGTAAAAATGACTACATTTTCTTTTTAGCGTTTTTTGCATATACACCATTGAAAAACATATTATTTATTTTTATATCATCACAAATAGTCTATTTACTTTTATACCATTAAAATATTTAACAAATGGGCATGTTTACCTTCCTAGTTAAATCCCATCAAATTTTCTGCTAGCCCTGTTAAAATCATGGAGAATGAGTAAAATACCCTTATTTTTTATGTTTATATTTTCCCTTTCAAAATGCAATATTTATTTTTATATCATCTAAAAAATATATTTATTTTTATACCATGGAAGAAAAAGAAAAAAATATTAAATTTTACTATCAGAATGATTTAATGATATACAAAACATTACTTGATTTTTTATGTTTTATATGCAAAATATTTTTTGTGATGATCAAATAGCATCAATTTTTGAATATTAAAGACTATGATGTCTTTAATAATAAATAAACCTTTGATATTTAAAATGTATTTTTAAAATATTTTTCTTTATTTTTTATTTAAATATTAAAATCCTATGTTTAATGAAATAAAAGAAATATAGATTTTTTTATTTGTATTTATTTTGGGAGAGTTTGTGTATGTGTGTGTATATGTAGAAAATAAGGCTACTGTGATATTTTATATGTCTTAATGACATTAATAGACATATTTAAAAATATGATAAAACCTTATTAGAGTGATAAATATATAAAACAACTAAATAAATTAATGTTAGAAAAATAAATAGATTATTTTTAATGGTATAAAGATAAATAACAAGTTTTTGTAGGTTATATATGCAAAAACTTGTTATTCTTTACATTATGAAAACGATTAAAATAAGATTATTTTTGTCATTTTCTTTGTCTAGTTAAAAATTAACTCTAGTTAAATTTAATTTTTGATATAAATGGTAATATGGTGGGACATTTTTTTATAGGTTTTTTTGCATGTAAACCATCCAAAAATAGGCTATTTATTTTTGTACCCCTCCAAATAACCAATTCATTTTTATACCATACGAATATATATATAACATATGCATATTTACCATTAGGGCTAGTAAACGAACCAAGCGGGTCGGGCTCAGCTCGGGCTCGGCTCGGTTTGAGCTCGTTCAGGCTCGTTCAATTAGACAAATGAACGAGCTTGAACAATTTTTAAAGCTCAGTTAAGCTCGGGAACTAGATCAATCTTCATTTTATGTTCAAACTCGACTCGTTTGTGTTATAAAAACTTAGTTGAAACTTAACTAAACTCCTTTATAAAATCATAACATTAAATTAATACAAAGTTATGCTCGTTTAGGCTCATGAACTTGATTTATTTATGCTAAAATTTATTTTCAATCCCTAAAAACCTTAAAATGAAGAAGAACGCTAGGCTCGTTGAGGCTCGTGAGCTCGGCTCGCCTCGGCTCGACTCGGCTCGACTCGTTTATAAACGAGCCGAGCTTGAACATGTCAAAGCTCGGCTCGTTCGGCTCGTTTACCACCCCTATTTACCATCCTAATTAACTTCCATTGAAATTTTTATTAAAACCATTAAAGTCTCAGAGAAATGACCAAATTAATCTTGTATTTTTATTTTTCATATTTTACCATACCAAATAAAATGTTTATAAAAATAAAAAAATGATAAATTTTAAATGATAAATGATAAATTTTAACTAAAATCCAAAAATATAAAAATTAAACATAAAAATTATTTGTTAGCAAAGACATAATAATTAATCTTGTCCCGATTTGAAATGAAAATGAAGATTTTTTTTTTGAAAGAACGGTGCTCCCCATGATTTGGTTGAATAATATTTATCCCCACTTTTTTTTGTTCCACCTAAAGGTTGAAATAACATTTATCCTCATATTTTGCTCTAATTTTTACAAATGTGAAAAAAAATTAAATTTATAAATTGAAACATACAAATTGTTGCAAAGCTCATCCAACATTTAGAAACGTTTAAGGATGAGTACCTTCAAGATCTAAGTATCCTACCAATAAAAAAATGGGAAAAATCCATATAACCCCCTGTAATCTTTCATATATCCATATAACCCCCTGACTTTTTGATAAATCCATATAACCCCCTGTAAACACACTCAAAATCTATTTACCCCCTTCTATCAATAATGTTAACCAACATTTAACAATCTTTAACTGCACATTGGATTTTTCTCTTTTACCCCCATCTGAGTTATGTAAACCCTCCCCTTTCTCTCATATAGCTTCATCTAGGGTTCCTTTTTTTTTTTCGAAGATCTGCCGATTTATGTTGTTGTCGTCTGATCCCAAGCTCGAATAAGAGGAGGGCTTTGGTGTTGCCGTTGATCTCATCGCCAGTCTCCAATACAAGAGCCAGAAACCTCTCCAAGTTGTCATGGATCTCGTCGACTGTCTCCACCCCCTGCAAGCACCATCAAGCACTCCAACCCATGAAGCTCCCCCCTCATTTGGTACATACCATTTTCTGGTCCTTTGGTTTATATTTAAATTTTTTTCATTGTATTATGTGTGAATTGGTAAGTGTTTTTCATATGGGATTTTGGCTTGATCAAGTATCTTTCATTTATGTGAACAGTGGGTTTTGATTGCTGTTGTGAAACACTTTGAATTAATAATAGGTTTATTTCATGGATGTGATTTGTGGATTTTCATTTTTTTATTTTTTAATTATTTTTCATTTTATTGTGTAAGTTCAATATGAATGTATTGGACTTTCTCATTCTAAAAAATTCTTATCAGCCAAAATTGTATTTTCTGTTTGGTATATAGAGCTATGGACGAAGACACCTTATATAAGGTCACATTCATTCATGATGGATATTGAAAGCCAGTTAAATTAGCCTATGGTCATAAATATGTGGAATGGAGACAATTCACACAAACCATAGATGCTGATAAGGTTGCTATGATTGATTTGTGAGAGGATATTGGACCATGGTCCAAATCGAGCAACCCTGAACGTGTAAAGTTCACATATATGCTGCCAAACACTTTGCCAAGGCAGTACGTAGAGGTGGCCAATGATCCAATGTTGTTGAAGATCTTCAGGGAGAATCGAAGATCAAAAAAGTTGACATTGTATGTACTTGACAAGAAGGATGGTCCAGCCCCGAGCATTTCTCTCACCACCCAGATAACATCCGAGATTGTTGATGTTCAAAACTTGCAACAAGATTCACATACACATGGTGTTGATGAGCTTCAGGTCTTAGATGAGTTATATGGTGAGCAAGAACAGAGGCAGTTGGCTGACAGTGAAAAAGAAGATTCTGAGGGGGTGTGTGTAAAATGAATACATATTTTTATATCAGAGTTTAACAGATGGAATATTCGAAGAATATTCTAAAACTGTTAACAGAGTTTTAACTTGGGGGTTTAAATAGATTTTGAGTGTGTTTACAGGGGGTTATATAATAGTAAGGGTATTTTACACTGAGCGATGAGGGAACGAGTTTATAAGTTCAGAGTGACAAATTTATATAATAGTAAGGGTATTTTAGACATTTAAATCAAATTCCTTTTCATTTTCCATATATGAACCAAACAATAAAAAATGATTCTAAGGAGAAATCCATTAACGAACCAAACAGTATGATGGAATCAAGATTCCTGGTAAATTGATTCCTGGTGAAGTAATTCTATAAAAAAACATGACACGAACCAAACGGGGCCTTTAGGGTTTCTCTGTTTTTCACCCTCTCCAAACAACCCGGACACCTTCGGCAATCTTCGCTTCGCGTTAACTTCTCCTCGCTGCCTCCGAAAGATGTGGGTTTGTTTAGATTCAATGATTTATATTTGACTTTTTATCTTCGTGATTTTGTGGGTTTTATTAGATTCAATGATTTAGGAATAATTTTTATTTTTATTTTTGATCAATGTGAGATGTGGGTTGTGTTAGATTCAATGATTTAGGCATACAAAATTTCTATAATTGATGGGTTTGCTTATTATTATGAGAGGATTTGATTTTTCCCTTCTTTACTTCTGAAAAAGACCTATCTTTGAAAATCAACAGGGGAAACCCAGATTTCTGACTCAGGGGATTGTGAAGAGGTTGATTAATTAAATGTTCAATATGTTTTTTTTATGTGTTAAGAGGTTGATTTATTAAAATGTTCAACATGTTCTGACTCGGGAGTGTGAAGAGTTTTGATTTATTAAATGTTAAATATGTTTTCTATAAGGTGTTTAGAGGTTGATTTATTAAATGTTCAACATGTTCCGAAGAAGATCCATCATATGAATCATTTTCTCTTTAGAGGTTGATTCATCAAATGTTCAATATGTTTCTCTTTTCTTATCATGTGATTGTCTGATTGTCTTTGAATGTGTGGTGTTTTTTTTTTTTTTTTTTGTCATGTGGTTACTTTAGCTTGATTTATGATTTTCATGTTGATATTTTTAGGCTTTGAAAGTTGGATGTCTCTCTTTCTGTTGTTTTTTTTATATCCATTTTCTTAGGTTGGGTGATATGTAAACAGATTTAGCAATGGATAAGAGTTGGATGTTTAATCGGGATAGGAGGTCTGATGAGTTTCGGGATGGTGTAGCTTTGTTCTTGGAGGTTGCACGCAATTGTTCCGCAAAGAGAAAGAATAAAGAGGGACACATTTGTTGCCCATGTCAGAGATGCGGAAATAGATTTTATTTTTCGTTGGAAGCTGTTGAGATGCATCTTTATCAAAGTGGAATTATGTGTGGTTATACAACATAGATTTCATAGAGAAGCGGTGCCACCAATTCAATTTCCCAGAAATATTCGTGAGCATAACTTACGTCAATCATCCGATGTGGATGAAGAAGAAGATAAAGAGTATGAAGATGTAATGGGCCCCTTCTTTGAGGACTTTATTAATCCGATGTTAATTTTTTTATTTGGTTTTGATTTGGTGCCAATGTTGTAAGGATTTTCAATTCATATATTAATTTATTTTTTAGTTTTCTATTTTGTAGCGAGAGATGGAGGAGCGACGATATTCGCAATCCCAGTCTAACGTTGAGGGAGAGCCAACATCGTTCAATGAGTTGAAGATCACGCAACCGGTTCTAGGGCATTGATCAGGGTATGTAAGTGGATTAGGCTGGGGCCCACGCCCTGCCAATTATAGCCAATGTATCAGAAACAACACAATGTCATCATTTGTGACCAGTGAGTTGGAGAGATTGCGAGAGTAGTTAGAGACTCATCGAGTGCAGCTAGAGACTCAACGAGTGCAACTGGAGACTCAGCAAGAGTTCATATCTACCATGCAGCGAGTGTTGACTGCTTTGCTGCAAAGATTTCCCGAGTTAGGCGTCCTCAACAACCTAAGTCTCCAACCTCAGATGTTTGAGGTTCCTCAGCAGCCTGGAATTGAATCAAGATAATCCGATTCTTCTAGAGATCCTTCCCTACCATCAGATCCATGAGTAGAGTATCTTATTGTTGTATTTTCTTTTAAAAGATATTATTATAAACTATAATTTTTATAATTAGTTTTTATTAAAAAAAACTTGGTTTGTTTTTAATATTATTGTCATCATTAAATATTTATTTATTTGTAATAGAAAAATATTTAAAAAAAAAAGATTTTTTCATCGAAATGTGACATTTTTCTGTGAAATATTTCATAGAGAAAGGTCTGTATTTATACAATTTTATTTATTAAATTTGTACACTTTTAACAGTGAAATATTTTCGTTGCAAAATGTCACATTTTGAGATTAAATTAATTTTGTTGCAAAAGGTTACCTTTTGCTCATTAATTTCTACCAAAGGAGTCATTTAGAAAAGAAATATATTTCGTCACAAAAGATGAAATTTGATAACAAAATTAATTTCATCGCAAAAGGTGATATTTGACAACGAAATTAATTTTGTTACAGAAGGTGATATTTGGCAACGAAAGAAATTTCATCAAAATTGATATTTTGCAACGAAGCTATTTTCACAACAAAAGGTGACCTTTTATAACGAAATGATTTTCATCACAAAATATCACCTTTTGTTGCAAAATTATATTTTCGCAGCAAAATATTTTCCCATAGGGGACATCCGCATTGATAATGGCAACAAAATTATTTCATCGGGAAAAACTTTTTGCTACGAAATGATAGGTTTTTGCTATGAAATAATTCACAGTTAAATTCTATATTTCTTGTAGTGACAGCGATTAGCTCTAGAGATACCATCAAGGTATACGATGTGTACGAGACCACTCCAGACATATGTATGTGGATCACACAAGATTTAGTGTACTTCTAATGTACGTTCTCCATCCTCACTTCCTGCTCCGAGAAAAACTAAAAAGAAAGGATGGAAGAAAATATTTGGATGATTGTATTTATAGTACTTAAGAAATGTTTATTATCACAACATTTTCATGTGTGTTCGAGAGAAACAGCGGTAGAGTGATGTATCAAAATATATACAAGTTTTACTTCATCAATACTCCAAACAAATGTAAACAAGGAAAACCATAAATGTAGTTTTGACAAATTACCCAACCTAACCTAGTTTATTTGTTAAACAACTTGAATGAATGCATAAGACACTAATTTATTAGTAAAACAAAAAAAAAAAAGACCAAAAGATGTTTTGAGGCATGGTAACGGGACGGGTTGGGACGGGTTTTGTGAATCCCAAACCTAAACCCGCCCACAAAATCCTATCACAAGCTTGTCCCAAACCCGTAACGGGTTTAGCCTTTTCATCCCAAACACGGCCCATTTAAGTTGGGTTGGGCCAAAATAAGTTTAGGTAAAAAAAGATTAAAACATATTTTTATGTAATATTTAATCAAAATTGAAATTTTAAATGAAAATAAATATTTATTTGAATAAACCCTACAAAATAAGAAATATAACTTTCAATACAAGTGACAAATATAATGTTTCAATTTTTTTTAAAATGCCAAAAGACAACCCAGTGTATGTTTATATGATTTCAAATTTCAATTAGCGTTTGAGTTTATTCATTCTTAATTTTTTTATATTTTTTTGGAAATACCAAATGAAATATATAAATTATGTAATTATTATAACAAATATTTAATTTTAATATGAATTGCAACCGGGGCAGGTTCGGGTCGGGTTTTGCTAAGTAAACCCATTTCCCGTCCCAAACCCGCCGGATTTCATTTTAACTATCCCAAACTCGATCCGTCCCATCCGGGTCGAGTCGGGTCGGGTACCCTATTGGGACAGTCCCACTACCATCCTTAGAGGTAGAAGTTACACTGGAGGCGTGATTAATACATCACGTATTCTTTGTTAAAATATGTACCACACTTCGCACTGCCATTGTGGTGCCAAATGCATTAGAGACATGTTATATATAATGTTTTTGATAGAAAGTAGAATAAAAAAAGACCAGCGCTGACGAGGCAATGCTGAGTGGGTTATAGGACTAGTTTTTGCAAATATTAGATGGGGGGCTATTTGTGCAAATATTTAGTGTAAGAGAGCAATTTTGCAAATTGCCCTTTTTCGGTGATGCAATGTCCCAAAACGTTCCCTATCGCAATACATTACAGGGCTCTCTTATAAACAATATTTTTTCAATCTCAAATCCAATCTCATATGCTTTGTTAAAATCATATGCCCACATTGTTGTGATATACACTTCATCAGAAATTTTTCACAAATGGATCCACGTAATTCATTACATTAAATACTAAATAATTCATTTTTCATAAAATCACACATCACATTAGATAAGGTATGCTATTTTTAAAATATTCAAAACATGTGTAGGCTAGAATTGAGGCTGACAATGGACTGTATGTAACATTTTCCTTAATCTTTTGATGGCAAACCCTCCTCCCACTCTGGGAAGGCAGAGAGAAACCTAGTCCACATTATTGACCATCAGCATTTGAGGGGTGTGCCATCACATGGAAAAGGGCGTTGTGATACTCAATCTTTTTTAGAGTCCAAAATATGGTATCATGTGCATTGTTAGAAATCCAATGAAACATATGCATCGTCGATGTATTTACATCATTAAGTTTTTTTTTTACATTTACTAAAAATGAGTTTATTCAATTCGAAATGAAGTGATATACATTTTTCATTAAAACATATATATTATTAGATGATGTTTACTATTTAAAAAAAATAAAAACATATGTAATCATTTTGGACTTTAAAATTGATCGATTCTAACATTTTTCAATGGAAAATGATACATCATATCCAATCCCATGTTTTTTTTTTTCTTTTTTTTTTTTTTTTGAGGGTAAAAGTAAATTGTATTGCTATAGAAGAAGTGCATTTACATAGAAAGAGCTATACAAGAAAGGTTTAAAACTGGGGATTCTACCAACAAGTTGGTGGGAGGGAAGTGAAGATCAGGTTGCATTGCATCCCCACCTACTGTTTGTATCATCCCAAGCATCAGTCAACATTACAAAAGCCAAAGTTATAGCCCCATCAAAAAGAGAACAACCTATTTGATTCTAGGGAAGGCAGTGCCCTCCGCATCCAAATGAATGGCCTTGGTGAGGGCTTCCCAAGTAGCCCCTGCTGAAACCAGTTACAACCCATCTTGTTTGTACCATGAAGCAAGTAGGTCAGCCGGCTGGTTTGCTTCCCTACCCATATGCGTAGCCTTCCATTGTACAAATGATGCTAGACTGTGGTTGATGCTGCGCAAAGTCCGTAATGCCGTCCACGGGGGGGAACCCTTAGCGTTGACCCAAGAGATTGCTGTTGCAGAATTGCTCTCAATCCATAGATTAGGAGCTCCTTGGAGGATTGCAAGGGAAATGCCTGCAAGATTCCCTTTAGTTCTAAAATATTTATTGAAGCCCGTGGAACCTAAGCTACAACCCCAGCCAAGAAGCTCCCTGTGTGGCTTCGAAGAAGAGCCCCATAGCCAGCTCTGTCAATAGTTAGAGCTCCGTCAGAGTTAGCTTTGACCCATCCCGGTTCTGGGGGAAGCCATTTGATAAAAGTAGTGGAAGACGTTTTCTGCTCTATTTGGACATTCCACTCAGCCGCTATCTTGAAAAAATCATCTTTTTCCCTTGAAGGAGGAGATGTTCTGTCTCTTTGATACGTCGACATAAGATGATTTTTTTATTTGGTTGGCCTTGCCGCAGTCTCCCATTACGCTCTCTCCATGTCCACCATATCGAAGAAGTAAGCACTGATTGCATGATGACCATCGGGGCCCCCACCGGGAAGCAATCCTTTACCCATTTGAGGAAGTCCTTCAGATTGGACCGCGGTACTCGCTTCACACCAAGTTTCTTGAGCATATGCGACCATATAAATGCCGAGTAAGAGCAACATAGAAAAGGATGGTCCACCGTCTCCGCTTCTCTATTGCATAGCTTGCAAGTGGTGTCACGAACAATTCCTCTTCGTAACAGGATGTCTAGAGTAGGTGTCTTGCCATGGAGGGCTAACCACGTGCACAATGAGTGTTTCGCGGACTGATGAGTGTGCCATAACCATTTAGACCATTCTAAGGCTCCGTTTGGAATGGAGTTCCACAGTGTGGCGTTCCTCATACGCGGTGATTGAAGGGGACATGAAAGCCGGGGCGTGTCGGCGAAGCATTCTACAGAGAAGGGGAGGCTGTTTGGCGATCATTCTTGCGTTCCCGACGCTGCGAGCTACTTTTACCAAAACGCCCCTCAAATATATCCCAAACCCATTACATACGGAAAACCCTATTTCGACCGGAACATATCTTCAATCGCCGCAGCTGAAAGGGGTCCTTCATCGCTTTGAACCAACAAATCATTGTGATCAGATATATTGGGGTAAGCACCGGATCTGTCGATTATGTTCTCCACCATATCAGATCTTCATTTTTGGTATTATTATTGGATATGGGTTTATGTGGGTGTATTTTGTTTGAAAAATGAGGATGGGAGACATACTCACCAGTTAGCTTGGCGTGAGAAGAAGAGGAGGTTGGGGAACTTGCAAGGACGGCGACTTGGGAGTGAAAGGGGGAGGCTGTTTCGGCTAGGGTTTTAATTTAATGGGGACATGGTAGGTGATTTGGTAGAATTAGCATGGGTATTTCGTTCATTTCATCTCAAACACTGAAAATGAAATTGCTTGCGTCCCCGAATCTATGTTTTGAGGCGTCGTCAACGTATGTGAAAATACACTGTCAACGCAAAATCGGATTTTTGACGTCTTTATCGCGAATTGCTGTTTGGAATTGGGTTTACGCGTCTGCGGTCGTCAACGTCTCAAACGCTTCAAATCGGGTCATCCAAATGGAGCCTAAGTGCTCCCTCTTCTGTCGGACTGCATCTCAAGCCTTTGAGGTTGTAAGGGAACCTGAATAACTCATAGGCCATATCAGAGAATCCTCACCTGTGCCGCCAACTTCCTCCTCCTTTCCCAAACATCACTCAAAGAAGGTGGCCATCTATGGGGCTTAAGCCACTAATCATTGTTAATCATTTGAGCCACCATCGCTGGTTTTGATGGCCCAAATATGTAGCAGTCTGCACTAAACCAGTCAGTGAGTCCTTTCCCCTTAATCCATGGGTCATTCCAAATATTCCAGTTCCATATGTTGCCCCATCTACAGCCTTGAACTGTTTTTTTATTTTCTATAGCAATAAAATATTTTGATTTTTTCTTAAATTATATATACATCTACTAAAATACATACTATTATGAAAAGTGAAGTTTATAACTACATGAACCAATACTTTTTATTTTATTTAAAAAAAAATAAAAAAAATAATATGTTGTATGTACTCCATTAACAGAGTGTAGGTGCGGTTAGTGCACCACCTCTGAGCTACAGACTAACTAAATGTATTTGATACCTTCTTTTATGAGAAAGAAAATAAATAAATATATTGGTAATTAAGATAGACTATTATAACAAATATATATATTGATATATTTAATTTGATCGACTCGAATAAAATCTTCAAACATTTGCGATTTTAAGTAGATATATAACAAAATTAAATTTAAAAAAATATGATGAAGTTAATTGAAAGATTCTTTACTTTGGAAAATCTAGGACATATCTTTTTTATAACCCTTAATTTGTGTGGGATTGGGTGCTTTAATCCTTAATGGATTGAAGACAGTGTTGGATGAGACATCAGTGTTGGATGAGACACATTAGAGACGACCGGAGGTGGCCGCAATGAAGGTACCAAACAGGCTGTTGTCTCAACCTTTTCTGCTGACAAAGAAATCGACCAGTCCTCATCTGATGTGTGGATTAGTAACAAAGAAATTACTAGTATTTTAACCCTGTTTTGTTAGTGACATAAATTAATTTTAGGGATAAATAATTATTTCACTATAGATAACTATCATTGAAGTAGTTGTGTTTCTAGTTGTTATTGTTGAGACATAATCATAAATTTTTTATTGATTAGTTTACCATTGATAAATTATAGATAGAATGTGAATAAGAGTAGATCGATAATGATTTATAAAATGTAAAAAATTAATTTAATATTATCTTAATTTATAAGAGGTGATAACAAGTGCTTTGTGGCCCTCTTATATTAGTGGAATAGAGAATTAATGAAATAATACAATTTCAGCGGTGATGTAGAATACCAATATCAGTTTATTTCCACATAGTCTAATATTAGCTATATTCACCTATTCCTTATATATAAAAAAAGTGTTTTGGGCTTATTCATTCCTTCCACCATATACCACGTCCATTCCTCTAATTTAACAGGGGTTTAACTTCTACTAGTATCTGAACAACAATTAAAACATATATATTAAACACCCAACAAGCTCATACATGCCAACAAATACATGGAAGAAAGCAAAGCCATCACTCCCTACAAAGGGTAGTATCGGTGCATGATAACAAGGGACAAACTAACCCCACCCAGATTAAACTCTCATGGCACATGTGGGATAATCTCAGGAATGGAAGCAGGGATAGAAGGTATATGGGGAACCTCGACCTTGGGGAACGTCGGCAATGGTGGAAGTTCAACCTCTGGTACTTTTGGAACCTCCAACTCAGGCAATGTTGGGAGCTCTGGCTCTGGAAATTTTGGGATCTCTGGCTCTGGGAATGTTGGAAACTCTGGCTCATGTATTGCTGGGAACTCTGGAAATGGTGGTAACTCTGGCTCAGGCAATGTTGGGATCTCAACTTCAGGAAACTTTGGTATCTCTACTTCTGGAGCTTCTGAAAGATGTCTAGTTGCCTGGCTCATCAAGACATTGTTGAGGAAGAGGAGAGCTGAGAGGGTGCAAAATGAGAGGAAGTAAGTTTTTAAAGCCATGGTTAGCCTTTGAGGAACTCAGAGAGAAGCCTTGGATGATTTGATGAGGTGAAAGTTGCAAGGGTTGGGTTTTTATAGGGAAATGTTGTGGACGAGTTTGGTGTGACATGAATATGGTGTGTAATGTTGGTTGGGAATTCGATACATGTGTTGTTGGGAAGAATTAGTGTTTGGCAATTGTTAGTTCACCTTCTCAACCATATAATATGTTTTGAAAATTAAAAGCCTTTTGAAGAGGGAATTTCCATTTGAGATAGGACAACTTGTGTTTTGAATGGTTTAATTTGGATTGACAATTAGAACTGAATGAGTTGGTTCATCCAACCAACGTTGGGTAGGTTTGAATCACAGAATTTCCAATCTAATTCAATAAAGCTACATTACATTTTGGTTTTACATTCAACGAGATGGTAGAATTTGCTTTGCTCCAACAGTTCTATATTGTAATAAAGTATCACCCATATATACTATTTCAGATGGGTATTAACATTTAGCATAAACACACTTGTTATCAGGGTGCTGATACATTCAAGCCAGTCCTGTTATCCCATTTTCCCCTAACCTAGTTAAACAGTAAAATGCAAAAAAGAAAACAAAAAACAAAACAAAAACAAAACATCCACAAAGGAAAAGAATTCTTTCCTCATCCATGGCCGTGACCCCAAGGCCTGGCCGTGAGTGTAGGCCTAAGGCCTAGTAGATAACTGCATAGGGTCCCCACTCACATAAGGACCCCCAAATGTCCACAACCATATATGATATATGTATAGTTGTGTTATGGGTCTCAATCTGACTCACCGTCAAATATTGTTATTTTTATAACCCATACAAAAGCTCTAAATAAAATTTTATCCATCCAATGGTTATATGTTTTTTCACATAATTAATTTTTTAGATCCTATTTTAAAAGGTGGATAGTCACCCCTTTCTCTAACTTTTTCTTTCCTTTCACATAGTCTCATGCCATTTTTTTAGGGTTTCATATTTTCATCTTTCTCCCATTTTATACTCTTTCAACAATTCCAAAATAAAAAGAATAAAAGTTTAATAGTTTTTGCAACAATATCTATCTCCATTATAAGGTATTTAGTATAGGCCTGTTAACGGGCCGTGGGTCCATCCCGACCTGATTTTATGGACCCGATAGAAGAAATAAATACCCGATCCGAAGGACCTGACAATCAAAACGGGTCAGGTTTGGGTCCACCCCGACCCTATCCTATGGACCCGATTGACCTAACCCAAATATTATATAATTTTTTATATTTATGATCCAATCTAATACTTATGATTCAACCAAACATTTATAACTAAATATTGAATAATCATTTTAAATTTTAAATATTTGAAATATTTTTATAATCTTTTGACTTCACATAAAAGTATAATAATTCAAACCGTATTCCAAATGTTTACTCATAAAATATTAAAAAATTAAAATAGTGAAGAACTATTTATAATACACTAGACTCTATTAAAAAGAAAAAAAATGAAGTCATTGTAGGTCTTTAAGAAGTTTCTCGATCTCTCTTTGTCTGGCTTGGGCTTGTTAATGGGTCGATCTGACCGATTCAACCCGATCCGAGACCCGATAAGGATCCGACCCGAAGGAACCGACAATCGAACGGGTCGGGTCCGGGTCGGTCGGGTCCGGGTCCACCCCAACCCGACCCAAACCCGACCCGTTGACAGGCCTAATTTAGTCTCTTTGCTTAATTTTCTTTTTTGTTCTTAGATATATATATTTTTTTATAACTATATTCACATATTTTTAAAAACTTTTTGTAAAAGTTTTTATAATAATAATATAGAAAATTGTTATCTAAATGATTTGTATAGTAATGTGTATCTATTGAGTCATATTTAAACCCAAATATTGAAATCTCAGAGCCCGACCCTGGTGACTCCAATGCCCATTTTATCTCAGGGATTGCCACTAGCCATTCTAGCTCATTTGGTTCAGGCCCTATCATGGGGTTTCAATTCACTCAAATTTGGCTTGAATCTGATTCAAGGATAGCAGTTTAATGGGCATAGGGCAAGGGAAATCTCCAATCTCACTATGCCACAGGAACTGAAAGCTCTCATTTTGGACGACGCAGCAGGGAAGATCCAACAGAGGTTGAAATGGAAAGGACAGCAACCTATTCTGGCCTTGCTGTCCACTTTCTTAATTCTGTGCACTATATGTAAAGCTTCAACTGCTCTCTTTTTGTTAATGCTCTTATAGTAATACAAATCTCTTTTACGCACCAAAAAAAAAATTCAATTTTCTTATTATTATTATTATATTTTTTTTGCTTGGTAAATGTGATTCTATTGTTATAGAGAGAAATATACACAGGGATGTATTTACATGGCAAGAATATTCTCTGTCAGCATCGCATAAGCCACAAAGATTTGAGTATGAATGCAGCTGATGTATGCACCTTCCACTTTCTTTGTTAGGTCATCCCTTTTTATATAGGAGAAAGACTTAAAATTTGAACCCAAGATAAAAAGGGTTCCTCTACCACCCTGCCAAAATATATATAGTTTAGTATATTGATTATTAAGCATAACCATATGAGATTATCACATCCATCACAAATTAATGTACAAGTCCACATGCAGTTTGGTATTAACTCTTTTTTTTTAATACAAAAATAGAATTTATCCTAAATCAGTTTATTAGTTTGGAGTCCAATATTCCTTTAAACCTGCCTACATTGATTTCATGAACTAGTCCTAAAGGTCAATCCAAATTAAATTAAAATTTCCAAACTCAGATGCAAGTTATTTAATGCCACATCTTACTTGAATGAAATCCTCCCCTCATCAAAAAGCCCTTGATTCAATTTTTTTTTTTATATCCACCACCTATATATTTGAAATTATGGTTGAGAAGATGAACTAACAAGTGTTGTCAATCACTCACTCTTCCCAACACTAAATGGAAATTCCCAACCAACACTACCCATCACATTCATGTCATGCCAAAATCATCCACAACACTCCCCTATAAAAACCCAACCATACTTTCACTTCATCAAACCATCCAAAGGCTTCTTCTATCAGTGAGTTCCTAAAAGGCCAACCATGGCTTCAAAAGTTTACTTCCTCTCATTTTGCACCCTCTTTGCTCTCCTCTCCCTCAACAATGTCTTGACGAGCCATGCAACTAGACATCTTTCAGAAGCTCCAGAAGTCGAGATCCCAACATTGCCTGAAGAAGAGATACCAACACTGCCTGAGCCAGAGTTCCCAACAATACATGAGCCAGAGTTTCCAACATTCCCAGAGCCAGAGATCCCAAAATTTCCAGAGCCAGAGTTCCCAACATTGCCTGAGGAGGAGGTCCCAGAATTGCCTAAGGTCGAACTTCCACCACTGCCGACATTCCCCAAGCTCGAGGTGCCCGATATACCATCTATCCCTACTACCATTCCATAGATCCCTAGCATCCCACATGTGCCATGAGAGTTCGATCTAAGTGTGGTTGTCCTTGGTTTATTTCATTGTTGTTATAGATATATACTATCCTTTGTAGGGAGTGATGGATTGGATTTCTTCCATGCATTTGGTTCCATGTATTAGCTTGTTGGGGGATTTATAGAGCTTGAGTGTATGATGCCTCTTTATAGTTTATGTTTTATTTGTTTGAGTGATTTATATTAGCTTTTTTTTTTATTGGGGACATCTTTGCATGGATTGTGCTATATATTCATATTATACTTTTTCGTATATTAAAGCAACGTAGCTATGTGTGTATTTTTAGTGAACGAGGGCAGGATAAAAGGCAACCTTTTCAGAGGCATGGTTGTCCCTTGATAGTTATGAGTAACATGTGAAAGGCATGGTTGAACTTATAGCTCCAAGCCTCTTGAGTTTTCAACAACAGTTATTCATTTATGGGGAAAAAATCACAACTATTTTGTGTAACTAATTTGGAGAAATGAAATCTCAAGTCAAAATCTGATACAAATATTTAAACTGTCCATGATTACAGATTTATTATTAATAATAAAAAATTTAAATTTCCTAGGCAGCCAAAAACAAATAAGGTAAATGTTCAACTCGGCACAATTTCTATCGCCACAGTATGCCACTTTTGTTATCATCTCTTCTATCTATCTATTATACAAATGTTTTCAACTTTCCAATAGTGTATGGAAAGCTTTTGTACATTTCTACCCTTGTAAATTTATTAGAACTAATTCTTATCCTAAATCATTAATTACTTTTCTAATTTTATTTTAAGATTTTAATAGATAATATATTTTATAACATTTTATATATAATTAATTTTTCTAAAAAATTAATTTTAATTAATTAACTAAAGAATTTATATTACATAATCATTAAAATTTAGAAAATTACAATTTTAATGCACATTTTAAATAATTTTTGCATAACTATTGTCATCAACTAATGGATATAATTTCATTTTTATTGTATTATTTTATTGGTGGGTTGTTACTGAGGATTTTTTTAACATATCATATTATTTAGTGGGTTATATAGTTTTAACATATCATATTATTTCCTTAAAGACTGTTGGCAAACAGATATGCGGAAGCCAACAATAAAATACAAGATCATACACAAGAACGAAACACAATCACACGAAGAATATAAAAATACGTGGTTCGGCCTAGGCCTACATCCACGGGGCGAAAAAAAAAGAGAATCTATTATAATAATTGAGATACAAAAAGGTCTTACAAACTCTGAATTACCCTCTCTTGAATCCTCTCAACCTCCCTCATATGGATCTCTACATTTTATGCCAAGCTAAGTTTTACCTAATTTATATGAATAAATAAATTCATCTCTAAGTAATCCCCTAACAAACATATCTGTAACAAACAAATCTATTTACCTGATTTTAGGATATTTACTTTATATCTTAATTAATATCAAATCTTAATTAATCTACCAATTAGGTGCCCACCCTAATTTAATTTCATCATGGCCATCTGATGTTGATACATCGGATCGAGACATAATCCCAACAAAGACAAATTGGGGACCATCTTTGAGAGGAAAATTAAATATCAACCAGAAGAACAAGACCTCCACTAACCTGTAGGGCTCAGTAATTTTAATATCTCACTTGGAATTTTGAACTTTCCCTCCTTGTGGATTGTATTTTGTAATTATCCCCACATGTAATTTCTCATAGTCGCTCAATAAAAATGATTGCTTACTTACTAAAAAAATAAAAAACAACAATATTCTCATCTGTGGTAAAATATATTATTTGCATACATTTCTTGAAGAGCCATCAAAGAATTCCAATGTTTCTGTTTTAACAAATGTTTTTGACACAATTTTCATCAATAGTTAACTTGTAGGTGAATTTCTTTTAGAAAGGTATTATGCAAAAATGAACCTAATAGCAGAGGTCCAAGAGAAGAGATACTCATTGAATGTTTTTGTAAATGGTTTTTTTTTTTTTTTTGTAGCATTCAAATTGAGAATAAACAAAGAGAAATTTTGACAATTAATGTAGAGATAAGCATGCAAAAATGCTTTTGTTGAGTACTTAGTTCATTCCTTATGCATGATTGTAATGCATTTTGCGTCACAGTAATGATGTGAGCTTCACCATGAAATGCTATATGATTGTTAAGATCTTGTTGGGACAATAATTATATATATGTTGTGACATGAAAAACTCAAACTCTAAATTATAATTTGTTTTAATGTGATGAGCTCAAGAAAACTAGAATTTCTAATGAATGAAATATTGGAGTAAACCAAATTGGGTAAAAATTTCATGGTAAATTACTCAATTGTGTCCCCAGGTGATCACTACAAGAAGTTGTTTAGGGACTCCGAAGCATCTCGATCTCTCTCGTGGAAGCTTGGAATTTGGCTTATGAAGTTTAGTTGATTATATGTATAGAATTAAACCAACTATTATATTCTAGATATAATATCACAACAACTTGAATGGGCTTTATGTTGTCGACGTTGTATTTGAGGTCGGAGTACCGGATGGACTCCGAGGCGTCTCGATCTGTTTCTCGTAGAAAGCCTGGTAACCCTATGTCCATATAAACATAAAGGAACCATTCCTGAAGGACACTAACATGTGGAACACATGGTGGAAGTTATAGTTCCACGCCTCTTCAACATCAGCCATGAATATTTTTTCCCTCCTGTTTCTTCTTTTTTTTCTTCTGGTATATATGGTCAGGTGGTTTAGCTTATGGGGTTTGGTTGATTATATATCGAGCAGTTAAAACCGACTATTGTATTGTAGATTATTGTATTGTAGATTAAACATTACAACAGCTTGATGTATTATAATTGTTTTGATCTATGGGACAAAGCACAACTATTTTGTATAACTAATTGGAGAGTTGAAATCTCAATAAGATAAATCTTATACACATATTTTAACTGATCATGATTACGGATTTTTATTATTAATAATAAAACTTTTAAATTGCCAAGGTAGCCAAAAAAATTAAGTAAAATGTTCAACTGGCCCAATAATTTGCCCCCTTTGTTATCATCTCTATCTATTATATAAATGTTTTCAACTTTTGTACATTTTTACCTTTATAAATTTATTAGAACTCATTCTTATCCTAAAGCATTCATTATTCGTCTAGTCTTAAAATAGATAATATATTTTATAAATTTTATATATGATTAGATTTTCTAACAAATTAATTATAATTAATTAATGAAAGAATTTATATTACATAATCATTAAATTTAAAAAAAAATATAGTTTTAATGCACATTTTAAATAATTTTAGATAACTATTGTCATCAACTAATGTATATATTATCATTTTTATTGTATGATTTTATTGGTGGTTGTTATTGAGGATTTTTTAACAGGGATGTGGGGTGGGATCCATTTATTTGATCTATTTTATTTTATTATAAAAAATAATTCACTGGGATTAAAATGGTTGGCCCATCATTTTTTTTGTTGGTGGGTTTATTTTAGGGATTCGTGTGCGTGGGTGAAAACTATAGTTTTAATGCACATATCACACTATTTATTAAATTTATTTTACATGCACATCGTGTGCCTGGGTGAAAACTAATTTTGATCTTGTGAAAAAGATCATGATATAGCCCCTACTCCCCAATATAAGTAGGGCCAAAATTTGGGCCAACGGGCCCTAGACAGAACAGGGGCCGGAGCACTATATCCTGGATAAATTTATATCCAGCCTTAATTCAGCCTGAATGCAACACTTGATTTGATTATTTAATGTATATTTTACGAATGAAATATCCTTTTTAAAAAAAGTAACATGGCCGGGTAAATAATATTTCACTCTTGGCCCCTTTTTTAAACGGGGGAATTAGATTATCTGTGATAGATACTTATACAGGAATAGATAACTATTTCAGTGTTTATTTGTGTTTTTAGTTATTCTCTTTGAAAAATCTAATAATGAATTTTTTATTGTTTCATTGACTATGAATAATTTGTAAATAAAAATTGAATAAGATATTGATAATTATTTATAATTTTATAGATAACAATTTTATCCAATATACTTTTTAAAAACCAGGAAAAAAATGATTTAACATTTGGACCCACTTATGCCAATGGCATACATTCCGTGAAATAACCCTATTGAAAGGAGTTCCTTAGAATAGTAGTACCCTTTTGTTACATGTTATTCTGACAAAGCAATACTAGCTTATTCCACTCTAGTAATTCGCTTTTTCATTCTTAATTATTAATCTATTCCCCTCTTATTCCTCCATCCAAATGAGCTCTTCTTGTTCAATGTCATCTGGAGATGGTAAAGCAACTACGTGTGTTTTTTTAGTGAATAAGGGAGGGATAAAAAGCAAAAACTTGAGTGACATGGTTGTCCCTTGATAGTTATGTCTAAAAGTGTTGTTTATTTGTTTTGTTGCTATACATAATATCCTTATAGGAGAAATGGACGAAACCCTATAGGAGATTTATCAAATAAAGAGTTTTTAATTGGAACAAAGTATAAATGAAATAATATGAATGAAAATTATGCAATGCTCCTTTTTTTTCTTTTTTTTTGTTAATCACCAATTCTAATATGCTTGCTGGAGATATTTCAAACAGGGCACATAGACATTCAACTTTTATTCTATTATTTCGTTGACTAATGAAACAAGGGAAATAGATAGTTGTAGGGGCCAAAAAGGGGTAAAAAATCAGACCCACAAACTATGCTCCACGTACCGGTAGTTGATGACCTGATTAGCAAGGGCACATGACCCGGATAGGCCATCACACATGGATCTAGCCCGTCGGACCCTCCATACCTGATGACCATGTACCAATTCAAGTCAGTATTTTATAATTTAATTTTTAAATTAAGGATCATGAATAACTGATTATTTAAATCCCCACAGATATATAAAATCAAGAGCTATCAATTAACAGATTCTCTGATATCACAACAATATATTTTGAATTTAGAATAAATCATTAATTGATTCATAATATCCCAACAAATTATGTGTATTTATCAAGTAATAATGATAACATATTCTAAAAATCCCTTAAATAACACATAATCAATTCCCTAAGATGGGAGAGAAATCCACAGAGGATCCTAAGGCATCAACTAAATACTACAAATGGAGAACCAATTTTTCCTATGGAGGTACGTGAAATTCTTTTTTGTAACAACCCTAAATTGTCAACTTTGCTGACTTGCGTTTGAGGGTCTTTTGCAAGTCACCCCCGACCCTGTTTTCGACGACGCTCAAAGAGGAAAATAGCCGGCGACGAAGAGGAAGCCATCGGGAGAAGTGGAGCGGACGGATCCTATCAACCCAAACCCAGATCACTATTTTTTGCCCCTCCAATATTCCTCAATAAAGTCTCCATTCCCTATTAGAGTTGACATAAAGATTTAAGATAAAACAACAATATTCTCATCTGGGTGTAAAAAATATTATTTGCATACATTTCTTGAAAAACCTTCAAAGGATTCCAATGTTTCTCATTTAACAAATGTTTTTGACACAATTTAATTTCATCAATAATTAACTTGTAGATGAATTTCTATTAGAAAGGTATTATGCAAAAAAAAAACCTAATAGAAGAGGTCCAAGAGAATAAAGGATACTCATTGAATGTTTTTGTAAATGGATTTTTTATAGGATTTAAATTGATATTAAATAAAGAGAAATTTGACAATGTAGAGATATGCATGCAACAATGTTGTGACGGAACCCCCAGCCCGAAACCCAAGTCCGGGATCCTGCTTGAGTCCGAAACCCAAGTTTTGTTCCGAAACCTGCTTGAGTCCCGAAACCCAAGTCCGGGATCCTGTGACGGCCGGCAGCCATCACTCTGATGGCCTCGGCGGAGGACCCGGCTCTTAGCCCTTCAACGATGAACCCTTCCAAACCTGCTCCTGCTGATGGAACCCCCACCCCATCCTCATCTCCTCCTCCATCAAACCCTAAAAATCCCCCCTCCACTTCCACATCTTCCCTAAACACGTCCACCCCTAGACCTCCACCCCCTCCAATGGGAGGAACAATCGACAGCATTTTTCACGCTTTCAACTTAAAACCCACCATCCCCTCCACCACCTCCACAAACTCCCCTGTTACCCTTCCCCCTTCTGGTCCACCCCACTCTTCATCACCACCTTCGTCAAAAACCCGCCCATCTTCACCGTCTCTCACTGCTCCACCAGCCAACCCCCTCACCCAGCCCTCTGGATCTGAAGCTTTTCCTGCCCTTCCTACTTCGGGTGCTCTTGCTCATGGAGGTCCTCCACCAAAGAAACAACGTAAGGCGGTCCCTGTTCTGCCCCCTTCTTCGACCCAACAGATTCGGAGCTGGGGTTCTCTATTTCAACATGCACCAACTAAATCCACGGTTGGCTCTTTGTGTTTCATTGAACCAACTGTTGATGGCACAGCCACTGTAGCTTCACTCAGGCCAGAATCTTATGCCAAACAAATACAGAGGTGGAACCAAGCATTGGTGGGATACATTATAGGTAAGCTTCCTGTTTATACTCCTTTCCTTCAATTTCTGAAGAGATTGTGGAACCCAAAGGGGGAGATCCAACTTCTTCTTCATGGGAACGGGTTCTTCACAGTCAAGTTCGACCTTGAAGAGGATGTCAACTCTGTTCTGGAAGGAGGTCCATGGACTATGGATCACCGACCATTCATCTTACGCAAATGGTCTCCAGATGTGAGGATGGAACAAGAAAGATTGAGCAGTATCCCCATATGGATCAGACTACCTAATCTCCCCCTACATCTCTGGGAGGCTGATTGTCTCAGTCGTATAGGTAGTATTCTCGGCGTACCTCTTTATGCCGATTCTGCCACGATGAGATGTAGTAGAGCCTCCTACGCCCGAATATGTGTGGAAATCCAAGCAACAACTTCTCTACCAGACTCTGTACTGGTTGATATCGCTCCTGGAGTGCGCGAAACATTCAAAGTAGACTATGATTGGAAGCCAATGGCCTGCAAATTTTGTCAAACATTTGGTCACGACGAAGCTTGTTGCATTATGAAACCCGCCATAGCCAAATCTGTAGTAGGAAAGGGAGACAGAGTTGCATGTCCCGCACCCTTGTCAAAAGGAAAGGACAAAATAATATCCCAATGGAAAGAGGTTCAGAGACCAGCTAACACAAATAAAGTCAAACTCCTTTCTGATGCAATGAAAACTGTACCAACAACCTCAAAGAGTGGAAGTAAAGAAGACCCAACAACTTCTAATCAGTTTACTGTCCTTCAAGAAAGTAGCCCCTTAGAGGTTTCTTGTGGGGAGACTAATCTACCTATAGGAGGACACTTCTCTGCTGATGGGCCTACACTCCCTAATGAATGTTCAAAGGAGTCTGTTCAAGATGTGGTTACTCTTCAAACTCCAAGTGAGCCGATTCCTCTGGAAGGGTTGCAACAGATAATTCTAGCACGGAATGATAATGACACCTATAAACTCGCCACGGGATATCAACATTATGAGGTTCAATCAGTGGGAGATTCACTGCTTTCTAATGCTGCTCCAGGAGGAGCTCTCTCAAGCTCACCTGCTGGTAAATTGGTTGTTGATCTCACCCCTGCCCAAAATGAGGAAACCATGGATGCTGCCCCCCATAAATTCTCTCACAAATCTGCTAATCCTACTCAACCTCCTGTTGTAACTGGTTCACAGACTGATTTGAGAAAGCTGGGTGGTTCAAGGAAAAACAAACAACCTCCTCAATCAAAAAAGGGTGGAGTTGGATCAAGAAAAGGAAACTCCCAACAAACTGACCTCATCAAGGACTTCTTTCGGGATCTTGAGGATGCTCATCCTTCAGTAGACAGAAAGGCCGATGATCCTAAACCTAACAGTCCCTCTGTTAAAGGGGCTGGGAGGTTCTCCCAATAATACCTATCTGCTCCCCTCCCCCTATCCCACTATTTTTATGGAGAGCATCTTCTGGAATGTTAGGGGTCTTATGGGCGCCGAAAAGCAATTGGAAATGAGTAAATTTATAAGGTCACATAATCCTCCATTTGTGAGTCTCTTGGAGACAAAACTGGATGATGTCGGCCTAACAAAGCTGGAAAAAAAGCTCGACTATCTCAAATCGACTTTTCTATCAGTGGAGGGCAGAATTTGCATTCTATGGAATAGTGAATTAGTTCACATCACAGTTCTGGAGTCATCTGCCCAGCATGTTCACTGTCATATTCAATGCAAGAAGACTCTTCGATCTTTCTATTCTACCACAATTTATGCCTCCAATACATACTCTGAGCGGCTTCTTCTCTGGAACACTATCACCAAGCTATCCTCAGGCCTACAAGGATCCCCTTGGATTGTTGGGGGGGACTTCAACGAAGTAAGGTATAGCAGTGAAAAGGTGGGAGGGAGACCAGTTCACCCTCGACGGCTACGCAAATTCAATTCTTGTATTGAGATGTCTAGCCTTCAGGATTTAAAGGCTCTGGGGCACACCCTCTCTTGGAATAACAGGCAAGTCGTGCGAATTATGTGTAGACTAGACAGGGTGTTGGTAAACTCTTCTTTCACTAATCTCTTCTCACACTCTTTGGTTAATTACTTGGCCCCTGGTATCTCTGACCACTCTCCCTTGAAGGTCACTTATGAACCTGTCTTTCCTTCTGGCCCAAAGCCATTTAAATATTTTGAAATGTGGAATCACATCCTACATTCAAGGATATTGTGGAGGCTGCCTGGGGAATTGAGGTGTGGGGCTCTCCCATGTACAAGATTGTCAAGAAACTATCTGCCACTAAACTTGCTCTCAAACAGTGGAACAAAGAATGCTTTGGCCCTGTGCAGCATGCCCTTCAACAGAGTAGAGTGGTCCTTGCAGAAATCCAAGCACTTCTTCAATATAATCCTCTTGATCCCGAACTCATTTCTCAGGAGAGGTCTGCTCGTGATTTGTATGCACGGCAACTTTCGCAGGAGGAAAGTTTTTTGAAACAAAAATCGCGGCAAATGTGGCTCTCCTCAGGGGACACCAATTCTAAATTTTTCTACGACTCTCTAAAAAGTAGATCTGTGGTCAATTCCATCTCAAGACTTCGCAGTATAGATGGCTCTGAACTCTCTTCTCCTGAGGAGATCAAGAATCACATTGTGCAATTTTACACAGATCTGCTCAACAGGGATAGTGGTGCTTCCATTCCTCCTATTCCAACATTTGGTTCTATTACGAATGAAGAAAATTTAGGACTTCTCTCCCCTGTTACAACTGAAGAGATTAGAAGGGCACTCTTTGCAATGAAGCCCCTAAGCTCCCCTGGTCCTGATGGGTTCCCTGCTCGCTTTTTCCAACTATTTTGGGACATTGTACAACATGATCTGGTGTTGGCAGTCCAACACTTCTTCAGTAATGGCAGACTACTCAGGCAGATCAGTCATTCCTTCATTGCCTTAATCCCAAAATCTGCCAATGCCGAAGCAATTGATAATTATAGGCCAATCTCACTTTGTAACACATTGTACAAGATTATTACTAAGGTTATGGCATTGAGGCTTAGGCCTATTCTTCCCCACCTTGTAAGTAATCATCAGGCTGCATTTATCAAAGGTCGTAGCATTCACCACAACATTCTTATTGCTCATGAATTGGTTAAATATCTAAGCAAGCCAGGGGTGTCTCGAGCATGTATAAAAGTCGACCTCCGCAAAGCTTTTGACAGTATAAGATGGCCTTTTCTTAAACAAGTCCTTATAGGGTGCAATCTGAATGACCATTGGGTTAATCTTTGTATGGACTGCATCTCTACTGCTCGCTACTCAGTGTTGATCAATGGCTCACCTGAAGGTTTCTTCCCCTCAAGCTGTGGTCTTCGACAGGGAGATCCCCTTTCCCCACTCCTTTTCACTCTTGTTATCCAAGCTCTATCCTCTCACCTTAATCGGCTGGTGGTCGAAGGGTCGGTGGGCCACTATATCCGAGGTAGATTGAATATTTCTCATTTGGCTTTTGCTGATGACCTTCTTGTTTTCTCTGATACAAGCTTATCTTCTGCATTGGCTCTCCGTGACTTGTTCCTTGAATTTGCAAATCACTCTGGCCTTCAGTTAAATACTTCTAAGAGTCAGATATTTGCTCATGATGACCTACAATCGTTGCTATTCTCTCGGACCTTGCAAATTGAGATTTGTAATCTCCCTGTACGATACTTGGGTCTTCCCTTATTCCATGGCAATTTGACCCACACCTTGTGCTCCTCTCTCGTGGATAAAATTCAAAAAAACTTTCTTCCTGGACTTGTCATTCTTTGTCAAAGGCGGGGAGGCTGGAATTGATTAGAACAGTGCTATCTTCTTTCCATGTATTTTGGACATCTGCTTTTGGTATTCCTCGTCGATCTCAGAAGGACATTGAAAAGCTTCTTAGGGATTTTCTTTGGCAGGGCATTTCCTCCGATCGTAAGATCCATCACGTGGCTTGGGATACCATTTGCAAACCTCTTGATGAGGGTGGACTGGGCATAAAGTCTATAAAAGACTGGTCTCAAGGTGCTGTGGGTATGAGACTTTGGGAGATTGCAAAGAATCAATCCTCATTGTGGGTCTGGTGGATGAAGAAGAGGTATCTAAAGCGGGAAAATCTATGGAATGCTAAAATCTGCAATAGTCATTCCTCCACCTGGATAGCCATTCTCCACGCAAGAGAGTGGGTTGCTCCAAAACTTCGTTATGTGATCTTTGAAGGTAAATCTATAAACCTCTGGTATGACCCATGGATAAACGGCAAATCACTGATGCAGGGGTTAGGACGTATCTCTTATGATTGGGGTCCACCACTTGAAGCTACGGTGAGTGCTTTCCTGCGGAATGGTAAATGGATGAAACCGGTGCGTGCTCCGGTGGACTTAGAACAAATTTGGGAGGAAATTCAACAACTGGAATCTGGTGGAAGGGGTGAGGACATCCTCATCTGGTATCCAAGCAAAACTGGAATACTGAGTCTCCCTGAAGCATGGAAGGAAGTCCGACACACGGGGACCTCATTTCCTTGGTCCAAATGGCTTTGGCAGCCCATCCAAACTCCTAAGCATTCTTTGTGTGCTTGGCAAGCCTCTCTTGATAAGCTGCCTACCCTTTCTAGGCTCTTATCAAAGGGACTTATCCAGAATTCAGAATGCCCTCTCTGTTCCTCTGCCCGTGAGGATATTGATCACCTTCTTTTGGGATGTCCTTTCTCTAGGTTTATCTGGTCCTGCCTCTTCAGGGATCTTCTTATTCGATCAGCGCTTCCTTGTAGTATGGTGGCTTTCCCCTCTTGGTTAGATTCACACTTTGTTGATCCCTTCCGAAAAGAGATTTCTTGCTTGGTCTTCACAACCACTGTCTGGTTCATATGGCTTGAGCGCAACAACAGGGTTTTTTCAAGAAAAAAAAGACATAAATCAGTCTTGCTATGCATCATAAAGGCTAGCATTCGCGAGAGGACAATATCTAAAACTTTCTTTGCACAGGCATCCCCGGAGAACACAAATATTGCGGTTTCATTTGGACTGCAGCTGAAAGAGAAGGTCCCCACTACCACTACTATTCTATGGTCTCCTCCACAAGAGGGTTGGTTTAAGTTGAACACAGATGGATCTCTATCTGATGATAGGGGAGGATATGGGGCTCTTATACGCAATGAGCATTCTGAATTTCTCATTGGTCTTGCTGGGCGTTTAGACCTCCCCTCCATAAATCTCCTGGAGTTAAAAGCAATTGAGAAAGGTGTTGACTTGGGTCTTTCCTTAAAACTTACCAAACTATGGATCGAATCTGATTCTACAACTGCAATTGCTTGGCTGCATGGAAAAGGTAGTATACCATGGACTGCCTTTCGATCTCTTCGTCATATCCATCAAACTCTAGATCATATGGACTGTTGGAAGGCTACACACATACACCGTGAAGGAAACTCTCCTGCAGACTGGCTGGCTACTTATCAATCAGTGAGGGGCGAAACTTTTCTCACTTCAGGACAGTTCTGGCCTGAGCTACAAGAATTGATAAAGGAAGACAAATCGATGAAAGGATATCAACGGATTAAATTAACCCCTGCAGTTTGATGGGAGGCGTCCATTGCCTCTGCAACCTTGTGGCACACAGGGTAGGATTAAATGATGCAAACAGGGCAGAACCTCATGTCAGATGATATCAAGAAGGGCTCTATTATGGACGGGATGACGTGATTCAACTGGTCTGCTATGTGCTGGAAAACTTGGTATTTTTGGTGACATTTGGATAGAAGTAGTAAATTTTCATTGGAATTGATAGGAGTCCTACAACTTTTTGTTCTGTAGCTCTCTTTTGATGTAAAGAGTTACTTGTAAAGTTCATATTTATATAGCAATACAAAATCTTGATTACCAATCAAAAAAAAAAAAAAACAATGTTTTTGTTCATGAGTACTTAGTTCATTCCTAATGCATGACTGTAATCCATTTTGAGTCACAATAACGATGTGAGATTCACCCAGAAATTCTATATGACTCTTAAGATCTTGTTCGGACAATAATTAAATGTATGTTGCGACATGAAAATCTCAAACTCTATAATAAATTGTAATATGTTTTAATGTGTTGAGCTCAAAAAAACTAGAATTTCTAATTAATGAAATATTGGAGTAAACCATAACTTCTCATAGCCCATTCTTCATTATTTGATAAACACTCATTAAAAAAGAAAATATAGAACAAAGTAAGGGAAAGAAATTGAGGTACAATTTTATGTTTACTTTAAAGTTTGTTGGTAAATTATATTTTATTGTTTGAATAACATAATGGTTAAATATGTTACTTATATATAATTCATTATTTGAGTTGTTGATATTTGATCTCTCTCTACTCTAGTTCCTATTACATTCTATTATAAATTTTTGAGGTTCTCAAAAACAAATTAAGCGAGTTTTATATACATATAGATATATCTTGATGTATTATAACTGTTTTGATATTAACTGATTTCTTTATAGGATTTGTAGGGAAAAACTCTAATTAATTTGGCCTACTAGTGACTGAATGAACATATTTATCTTAAGTCTTAGCTTCCTATGTATGGTTCTAGGTTTGTTAATAATAAAATCATATTCCTAAATCTTCAGGGGATAAATATTATTGAAAGAAAAAAAAACTCGCAATAAATAAGAGGCAAAATAAATAAGGGAAAAGATAGTGACATGTTAATTGATCCTCTTTTTGATAAATTTACAATAGTAATTAATGTATTGGCTTATTTATGATTGTACATATATTCTATATAATTTAATTTCATAATTCACCATTGCATTTTAAAGGTGAATCTAGTTTCATTATAAAAAATCTTACTAAGATCTACCTTTTCTTAAAAAAATAAAAAATAGGATGATAATGTATTGGGTGATTTGTGTAGCGCGATCATGGACCATTCGATCGACATTAAGGAATACCAAAGGATTCTCTTTAGGCTTGTAATCACACCATTAAAGAAGATTTAGTTAATATAATTTTATTTACTGTATCGTATTTTGTTATCCAAGGAGAATTAACAAAATTTTCATTGTTTCTAATAATCTTAGGAATTAGACTCATTGAAGCCCATTGTTTTGGTATGTTTTAAGAGTACTTAATTCATTCCTAATGCATGATTGTAATATATTTTGAGTCTTTGAATTTAAATTTTGAACTTGAATTTAAATATTAATTAGGATAATAATGATTTATTTGTGATTTGAGACATTTATTGAGATACTTAAGGATTCTCTACTCTATAATAAATATAATAAATAGGCTTGTAATCACATAATTAAGAAGATTTGGTTAATATAATTTTATTTTCTCTATTGTATTTTGTTATCCTAGGAGGATTAACAACTACATAAAATATTCTTAGGAATCAACAAACTCATTGAAGCCCATCGTCTTGGTATGTTTTTTTTGTTTATAAGTACTTAGTTCATTCCTAATTTTGAGTCACAACAGCGATGTGAGATTCACCAAGAAATTCTATATGAACGATAAGATCTTGTTCGGACAATAATTATATATATGTTTTTTTTTCTCGTTTAGTAAAATTGTATTACTATACTTCTATATATGTTGCCACATGAAAAACTCAAACTCTATAATAAACTGTAACATGTTTTAATGTGATGAGCTCAAGAAAACTAGAATTTCTAATGAATGAAATATTGGAGTAAGCCACGGAACTCTAGGTCCAGGGAAATGCAAGGGATTGTGAAAGGGAAATGATTTTTAAGCCACAACCCACAAGTTTAGGCCCCTTTGAGAAACCCCATGACATGGCATGTGTGGAATTCCCTTTTTTTATCATCGTAAGTCATCCACAACTTCAAAAATCTATTCCGGCCGATCTATTTATCTCCGACGACCGACGTCGGTACCCTTGGATTCCTCTCATAATCCTCTATCATATGAGAGGTGGTTCAACTACCTTTCAAGCCCTCCTTCAGCCTCTACCTCCACCTCCTCAACCTCGACTTTTCTTTTCTAAAATTTAGATACATTAAGTCAGTGGCGGAGCCAGGATTTTTATAAAGGGGGGGCCTAATGTGGCTTATATAAATATTTTTTCAAATTATATCATTATGTTTTTTTATTTCAATAACATAGATTAAAAATACGTATAAAATGAAATAAAGACATTCATATAAAACATATCACTGAATAATTATAAAAAATAATTATTATATTTTAAAATGATATGTCATATTTCATATTAATAATTCATAAAAAAATGTCAAGACATAAATCTAATAAGCAATACATACCTTTAAATTTGACTTCGATGATGTTTCATATTTTAAAAATGTTGAATGATTTGATTATTTTAGATATTTATACAAATATTTTAAACTTTAAATAAATTAGTAACAACGATAATAAGGTAAAAGAAAAAAATTATATGCCTTCAAAGTATTGATGGAAGAGAAGAGAGGATAACAGACAATTGTGAGACATTTAATAGAACAAAAAGTAAAAATTATTTAGAGATGAAGATTGATATTAGAAACAATTGAGATATAAAAGAAAAAAGAAAAAAGAAAAAAAAGATTCAAAAATTTATTTTTTTCAAGATGAATACTTAGGTAAAAACGTTGAGAAGTGGAATCAATGTTTCTATAGCTGTTTGTGGGATATGGATAAAATGAAAAAGGAAAGTTAAAAATGATGTGAGTGGTTGTTTTAATTTTATTTTATTTAGTTGTGAGTGGTTGCTATTTAGAAAATTTCATATGTAGGTGGAGCCTATGATCTATGGACCCTAATTAAAATTAACTCACAACAAAAAACTAAAAGGACCTAGAAATAAATTAAAAGGATATGGAAATAAATAAAAAAAAAATCCAGGGGGGGCACATGCCCCCCTGCTCCTATGGTGGCTCCGCCACTGCATTAAGTGTATTTGACAAACCGGATGTATTAGTTTATGTGAGTTTTTTGTACATGTTTTTTATTTTATATAATTTTATTTAATAAATAACTATTTTGTTATTTTAGCTATATAATTCTAAATTATATTTTCTGCTTCATTTATCTGATTGTTGGTCTTTTTTTCATTTTTTGTGTCTTTTTCTAGCAATCCAATTACATTTTCTGAAAAATCAAGATACATTTTCAGGAAAATCAAGATACATTTTTTGAAAAATTAAGCTACACTTGAATTTTAACCAAAAAATGATATAAGATTGTTGTTTACCTCTCAGAAGTGAGCCCCACTATATGCTTCATTTTTTTATTTACATCCTATGAAATTTAGATACAATCTCCCAATTACAGTTACATACTAAATTTACTAAAATTCTAATACTAAATTTAGATTTAGTTACATTCTAAATTCAGATACATTGAAATTGACATACTAAAATTCAAAGACAATCTACATTCTAAATTTATATACTAATTTTCTATATATACTTACATTTTAAATTTAGATACATTCAATGAAATTGACATACTAAAATTCAGATACAATGTCATTTATGTCGGACATGCCCCTTGCAATGTCTCTCTGCGAATATCTTTGATGCCCTGTGCACCGTCTTCCACCATGTTTGCACAATCAACTTTTTTTTATATACTAATTTCCTTCATTCATATTAAAGACAAACTACTTCTCTAGTTATTCAAACTTCAAAAAAAAAAAACAACCTACATAAAAAGCTAGTATCATAGCCTTCCCGTTATAATCCCCCATTCATTAGAATTACCATTTTGAATGTCTTTATCATGCATCACAGCCTTCCTGATATAAACCTCTACTCATTAATATCGTCATCGCTTCATTATACTACCTTTGATTGGAATCTCCAAAAATAAAATCCTTTGAAAAAAAAAAAAGAGAAAGGGAATTGTTATGTAGAAAGCTTGTTTTGACATTTGTTCTATACAGAGCTTATTTTGACATATATATGCAACATCATCTGATTATTCTTTGATCAATTCAAACATGTTTTGAAGAAAGAGAGAGCGCTTACCAAAGACGGAGCGGAGCACCGATCGATGGTCGACGGCAGAACACCGATGGTCAATGCTTGGAAAATGTGATTGTGTGAAGCAGGTGGTGGTCAACGCAGAGGAGAGACAGGAGGAGGGACACGAGAAAGGAACGTGGGTTTTGATGAAGGATAGTTTGGTATTTTACTTTTTTTATCTTTTATAAAAGTCAAACAAAGAGCCAATGAGAAACTGACACCTAATGGAGCTTGTCATGAGGCTTAAAACATGGGGCCCATGTAGCAGAACTCATTGTCAAAATGCATGGTGGAAGTTGTCACTACAAGAAATTCGAGCATTAGCTGCGAAATGTTTCGTAGCAAAAACCCATATTTCGTAGCTAATACCCTTTCTCGACGAAATATGTTCGTTGCAATTATCATTGCAAAAGCCTCGTATCAGAATACAATTTGCTACGACATTTTTATTTCGTAGCAAAAGGAGTTCTTTTGCTACGAATACCACATCGTAGCAAAATGTATTTGCTACAAATATATTTTGTATGGAAAGATGGTATTTGCTACAAATATATTTTGTATGGAAAGATGGTATTTGCTACAAAATGATTTCGTAGCAAAAAGAATAGTATTTGCTACGGCATTTATTTCATAGCAATATATTACCATTTGCTACGAATTTATTCCGTAGCGAAAGGATTCTTTGCACTACGAAATCTTGTTCGTAGCAAAAAGTTTCTTTTAACTACGAAATAATGTTTGTAGCAAAAAAAAGTTTTAACTACGAAAACATGTTATCGTAGCAAAATAGATGTTTTTGCTACGAAATTATTTCGCAGCTAAAAGTATATTAAATGAATAAAAAAAAACAGAAAGACCTTTCCCTGCGAAATATTTCGCAGGAAAAGGTCAAATTTTCCAAAATCATTTTTTTATTTTTCAGCTAAAAGTATAAAAGCTGCATTAAATAAACATCTAATTATGATAATAATAAAACCATCCAAGTTTTAATTAAAACTAATCATGTAAATTACAAAAAGTTCTAATATAAGTCAAAAGAAAATACAACAAAAGTAGACATCTCATAGACAAAGTTATAATACAAGTCAAAAGAAAATACAACAAAAGGAGACATCTCATAAACAAAGATATAATATAAGTCAAAAGAAAATACAACAAAAGGAGACATCTCATGGATCTGATGGGGGCAAGGGAGGATCTCCAGAAGACTCAGATGTTGTTGCTTCTAATCCAAGTTGCTGAGGAACTGTAGGCATCTGAGGTTGGGGACTGAGGTTGCTGAGGACGCCTAATTCAGGAAACTTTTGTAGCAACGCATTCAACACCGGTTGCATGGTAGATATGTACTCCTGCTGAGTCTCAAGCTGTACTCGCTGACTCTCCAACTGATCTCGCAACTTCTCCAACTCATCAGCCGCAGGAGATACCTTGTTGGTTCCACTATACTGACCAAAAGTGGCAGGGCGTGGCCCCCAACCTAATCCACGTAGGTATCCTGACCGATGCCCTGGGACCTGTTGTGTGATCTCCATCTCATCGAGTGATGTTGGCTCCCCCTCGACAGTAGACTGAGATTGTGATTGTCGCCGCTCCTCCATCTCTCGCTACAAAATAGAATTGAATCCAAAAAATATTTTAAATAGACACCTATAAAAGATCAGGTATGTTTTCTTCCTATTAAGAACTATGTATAAAAGGGTTAAGGTGGTAACGTGACATCGATGTCAAGGCTTCAGATTTGAGCCTCACGTATGGCTGCCACACATTGTTTTGATCAACTAGTCACACATTGTTTGGTCAAATAGGCTTTCATGCCCTTAAATTAATTGGTCATGCATGAAGAATCTGAACTGGAGGAACCAATAACTAAGGTAACTTTACATTGTTTATGAAATTCAATGCTTAGAATAGGATCACTTTATGTTAATCCTGGGCTAAAACTCTATATTCGTAAGTCACTGAATATGGAAAAACTTGAGCTGACAGAATATGAAGAAGTGCTGGTGGCATGTCAGAGAAGAAGCTCATGAAAAAGGTCAATGTGAACTTGACAATGTAAGATGATTGTTTGTATTTTTGCTTTGTCTGTTGGTTTCTCTCTGTGATCTAACACTAACCTTTCATTTGATGTAGTTCGAAGCGCGAGTGAGAGAGACTTGTAGGGGGAGTGGTTTAGGAAGATATGGTGTTTAAATTCCAGTTGAGTGTTCAGCATGAACTGAGATTCTAGCTATCTACACTAACCTTTCATTTGATGTAGTTCAAAGCACGAGTGAGAGAGGCTTACAGGGGGAGTGGTTTAGGATGATATGGTGTTTAAATTCCAGTTGAGTGTAATGCAGGAACTGAGATTTTAGCTATCTACACTGGGTTGTTTTATATGTTTCTTTTCCTATTTATAACTTCTATTACTCTATAGTATACTTATTAACTACTACTCTTACCATGCTAACCACTTATCTCCTGTCACAGTTTGTTTGATTTGGCTCTCCCTCCCCTATCACATTAGATTCTAGTAGCTGATAACATGGACTATGTGTTTGAATGTCATGAGATGTTGTACCTAACATTTAGGCATAGAAGTCTCATCCACAATAACTGTGTATAATAGCTATGTAAATTTCTCATCCCCACAATTTGACAAAAAATTCTGTAGTCAAATATCAATTTCTAGAGACCAACAAAATTCAATGCATCATGCCTCCATAAAAATCTAGTCTACACTAACATCACGTGCATTCTTTGGTTTGGGATTGTAGGCTTTAAGGGCATGAAAGCATGTTTAACCAAACAATGTGTGTGACTAGTTGACCAAACAATTATTTAGAGTGCTGTTACACTTAGTTTGACCAAACAATGTCTATTTCTAGTTGACCAACAGTTTAGAGTCAGTGAGCAATGTCAAACATTAGAAAACTATGCAAATTAAAAATGGGTTGTTCAGTATCTGCGATACAGTGATTTTCACTAAACAAAGATTTTATTTTATTTTTGTTATCAGATCCAGATATCAGTTGAACAAAAAAAAAACTTGACACGCATAACATATTCAAGAAATCCATGAATGCAGTAGTGATGTTGAGAGAGGGTTTGAAGTTTGAATCCTTCCAGTTTAATTTGGCAACCTAATGTGTTGCTTAGGAGGGAAAACAACACCACTTTTTTTTCTTTTGAGAAACACAACTGTGTGTATATACACACACACATACACATATATAAATCAGAGGTAGATGGAAAGAAGACAAACCAATCCAAAACACACTAAGTCACACACTCCTCTCCAAAGTTTGTACTGTTTAAGTAATTTTCAGTACATAACATATATATTCATAAATAATACAAGTTATGTATGATAAAAATAATCATGTGATTGTGATAAATATATGAATATCCATACATTGAATATATGAAATGCAAAGTTCCATATATTAAAAAAATTTCTAAACCAATCAGATAAGTTGACCCCCAAATGTACATCAGATGCCTAAGAGATCATTACTACTTGCCCCAAAAATAATTATAGATGAACTGGAAATACTAATGGAGGCAACACTAACCCAGGTCTATCAAATGTGTTTGAATCACATATTGAACCCTACATGGCTACATTCAGAGGAGGTGATGTATTGATTAATTTAATATCCAAGAAAGGAATCAAGTGCTTACATGTTTGGCAGCTGCCTCATCGCTAATCCACCCCTTACTCTCACTGAAATGGGTGTCCTTGAACAAGTCCACTGGACCCTGTAGTAGCCCAAGCAATATTTATAATCAAATGAATTAACCTTAAATTGAGTACAATAACTTACAAAAAAATGTAAGTGGACATAAAAATATTTTTACCACTTCTTTCTGCTTTTGGTGCATCACAAAGGCCTTTGATCCCGCCCGATGACCATAAAGTTTCTTCTCTCGATTTGCCTTATTAGTTCTCGACCTTGCCTGCATAAAATAAAATACAGAGTATTATTTTCTTGACACTAAAATAGACCATATTATCAAATGAACTAATTACCTGATAAGTATCAGAGCGAATGAAGTCAACAATCCACCCCCAATCAGCCTGGGAGACTCCTGAAGCTGGGTGGGCCTGTGGATTACTACCCTTGGCTATGAGTTCATTTATCCTCTTCGCGTGATCGCACCGCTGCTGTCGCCAAACCTGACCCAATTGCTTATTGATAAATTCAGTAGCAACAGTGTCCGTCTCATCCCACTTAAACTTATCCTACACAGACAAATTAAGTATCATGATACATATTTTTTTTAATTGAAAGAAATTAATTAAATAAAAACTTCTATTCAAAGCCTAATTAGCACACCTGAAGACGCCTAATCAACTCTGCATAGCTAGTCGAGCTGATGTCCCCCCAACGGGAGAGTCGGAGCGGAGCATGATTGCGACATATCACACCGCACTCAGTGGTGAACATCTTGTTATGCTCAAGGTTATTGACCCTCCCTATCTCACGATCGAATGTCAATTGAATGGGACCATGCAGCTCCCTCACTAGCTTATTAGAGGCGATTCCCATAGACGGGCCCCGCGTCTTCTTCCTTGGCGGGGATGTGGGGGTCGATGGGACCGTGCTATTTGATGCCTGTGTATTTGATGCATGTGTATCTGCCAAAAATTAAAATTGCCCTAATAAATCGTAATTACAGTCATTTTTGAAGTAAATGGTTGATTTAATATCAAATAATTCTCTAAATAATCTTACCAGTGCTGCTCAAACGTGGGGAAGGCTCACCCTCTACCTGTGTAGGCTGAACTTGTGGAGGAGTGCTTTCTTGAACACCACTTGCCTGCGGGGTAATACTCCTTGTTGGGGTACTAACATTTCTTGAGTCAATACTAATCAAACCCCCTCGAGCTTGAGAACCTCGAGATCGTCCTTTGCCTCGCCTACCACAAGATGCCATCTGAAATGTAGAAAACATATACCCAAGTGATATTGTCATAACATAAGGAGGAACCAATAATACACAAATAAGTTAAAGCAATACTACACAAAACATCTAATTGAACATGTTATTTTCTGAAATACATGTAGTACTATCATAAATTCTAATAAAAGCAGCCAACACAAAATAGAATCTAGGTTCATGCTACAGCTCTCCATCAGTGTCATAGTCTTCCTCATCTTCGGTAGAGTATTCAACAAGCATGTCATTCTCCTGCTCTTCATCACATATGAAATCATCTAACAAAACAGTTTGATCATGTTGTGCTAACTCATCATCATGAATTATAGTTGGCTCAACATCTGTTCTGTGAAATTCTTCTGTATGGAAATCATGATGAACCGACCACTGAAGATCTGATGACTCATTCTGTTGGTATGCAACTTGAACAACTGGAGCATCCTCTTCTTCAATGACTTCTTTTTCAGGAATATCCCATAGGTGCCTATGTTGCACCCTCTGTACAACTTTCCAGTCTGATCCTAATTTTGGATCATCAATGTAATACACTTGTTGTGCTAGACTTGTAAGGAGGTACGGATCATTCTCATACCAGTATCGGGAAGTATTAATGCTTGTGAAATGGTAATCTGTTTGTGGCCTCCAACTCTTACTTGGATCTGTGTTATACCATTGACACTGAAATAACACAACTTCGTTGTTATTCATGTAATGGAGCACGACGACTTTCTTCAAATATCCATAGAAATCGATAATATCCTCACCATGCTCCTCCCCGAGTACAACCAAGCCATCATTCTGGGTTTTTCGATTATCTTTCCGATCTTTCACGTGAAAACGCACTCCATTTGCAATACAACCTGGATATTCTGTCACCCTAAGATCAGGTCCACATGCTAATGCATACAGTTGCTCAGATATTTCTTCCATTCCCTGATGATGTAGCCTCTTGATCTATAAATATAATAAATATTATCATTGTTAATTAACCAAGTGCATAACAATTCATGCAAAGACATATATAGTACATAGTTAAATGGATTAAAACTTACATGATTCTCAAACCATGTAGGAAATGTTTGTTGTTGTCTTTGTACAAGCAAGTCCGGGCTTTCTGCCATAAGTTGTGTCGTGTGTTCACTCCATTTTTAATTGACATAGTAAAGAAAAAATATTAATTTCAAATTTGAAGACTCCTTATCAAAACAAAAAAAAATAAATGTAACTTACTCAAAGTAGTGTCTTATCTCCTCACAATTATTCAACACATGCCAGTGAGCCTTCTGCTCGTCCTCCCTTGACAATGTAACTCCTTTGGCAGCACCAAAAGGTCTAGCCCTCTGTGAGAATACAAACAGCCCTTCCAAATCATCCACTTTATCATAATTTCTCTCAGGCCGGTTGAATTTGGTTTCAGTTCCACTAAGATACATCGAGCAAAAGGTCAAAGATTCATTTACAATGTACGCTTCTGCAATAGAACCCTCTGGCCTTGCTTTATTTCGAACGTATCCCTTATATGTGGCCAAATTCCTACAAAAAATAAATCCAACAATTAATATTGTGCATCAAAATTTAAGATTACAGAAATAAGTTTTAAGCATTTAAGTCTATAATTACCTTTCAATTGGATACATCCACCTAGGTCCAACAGGCCCGGCAAGTCTGGCTTCACGTGGTAAGTGTACAGCCAAATGAACCATCACATCAAAGAATGCAGGTGGGAAGATCCTTTCGAGTTTGCACAAGATCATCACTATGCCTTCTTCCAACTTGTCAAGATCAGACTTAAGCAATTTTTTTGCAGTCAATTGTTGAAAGAAATTAGATAGCTCTACAAGTGTTGTACAAACATCTTTCTGCAGATATGGTCGAATTGCAATTGGAAGCAATCGCTGCAACATTACATGACAGTCATGACTCTTCAAACCAGTGATTTTACCACCTTGGATGTTTACACCCTTCGAGATATTCGCTGCGTACCCATCAGGGAATCTAACATGTGATAACCACTCCAGAAACTCCTTCCTCTCCATTGAAGTTAATGCAAAGCTCGCATGAGGTTTCACCATTCTTCCTCCATCCTCCTTGATCCAAAGCTCTTTCCGTATCTTCAGATTCTTTAAGTCTTGTCTGGCTTTGACAGTATCCTTTGTCCTTCCCTCAATGTTTAAAACAGTGTATAAAACATTGTCACAGATATTTTTTTCAATGTGCATGACATCAAGGACGTGTCTTATCTTTAATTTTGACCAGTACGGTAACTCGAAAAATATGCTCTTCTTTGTCCAGTTACTTTCCAACAGGGTACGCTTTCTTTTGTAGTCTTTGTTGTTAGGATTTTTTCCTAACATTATGTTCTTCACATGTTCTAACTGCATCAATATTTCATCACCTGATTTGATCTGAGGCGCAGCTCTCATCTCATGACAACCATCATGTAGTCGGCTCTTCCGCCAAGTGTGAGTTTCAGGCAAATAACGGCGATGAAACATGTAACATATTTTGCTTGTAATCCCCATAGATGAAGTATCATCTAAACATATAGGACATGCCTTATAACCATGTGTGCTCCAGCCAGACAAATTCCCGTATGCAGGAAAATCATTAATTGTCCACATGATAGCTGCGTGCAATAGAAAATTCTGACCACTTGTTGCATCATAGGTTTCCACACCAACCCATAACTCTTTCATCTCATCTATTAAAGGACGTAAGTATACATCAATTTCTCTCCCAGGAGACAGCGGTCCGGGAATGAGAAGTGACATCATGCGAAATGGCTCCTTCATCAATTTCCATGGTGGCAAATTATAGGGCACAAGTATAACAGGCCACATGCTATATGACAAACTCATGTTACCGAATGGATTAAAACCATCTGACGCAAGACCCAATCGAACATTTCTTGCATCGGCTGAGAACTGAGGATAGGTTTCATCCAAATGCTTCCATGCTTCCCCATCAGCTGGATGTCTCAAAGCATCATCATCTACTCTCTTCTCTTTGTGCCACCTCATATCTCTCGCTGTATGTCTTGACATGAAAAGCCTCTGCAATCTTGGCTTGACTGGAAAATATCGTAATGACTTGTGGGGAATCATTTTTCCCTTGCCATCATTTGACTTGTATCGCGGCTCTTGACATACTGGACATCTCTCTGCCGCTTCATTATGCTTCCAGAATAGTGCACAATCATACTTGCATGCATGAATCGTCTCATATCCCAAACCCAAGTCACGCAGCCTCTTTTTGGCATCATAGGTAGATTCAGGGATTGTCTTCATGTCCGGCCAAAACATGTGAAATATGTTGAGCAACATATCAAACGACTTGTTGCTCCAACGATTGAGAACCTTTGTGTGCATCAGACGGACAATAAACTCTACCGCTGACAAATTACACCCCTCATATAATTTCTGGCTTGATTCATCAAAGAAGGAGTTTGTAGGTTCTTTATCTCCTTCTCCTTCATCTTCTTCTTCACATCCTTGAGCTGCCGGATTAATTAAATCCTCAAAAAGGGGGGCCATCACATCTTCATACTCTTCATCTTCTTCTTCATTCACACCGGACGGTTGATGTAAGTTCTGTTCATGAATATTCCTCGGAAACTGAATTGGTGGCACCGCTTCTCCATGTGAAGTCCATGTCATATAACTTGGCATGATTCCACTTTTGTAAAGATGCATCTCAACAGCCCCCAATGGAAAAAAATATCTATTTCCGCATCTCTGACATGGGCAACGAATGTGTCCCGCTTCATTCTTTCTATTTGCTGGACAATTACGTGCGACCTCCAAGAATGAAGCTACACCGGCCTGAAACTCCTCAGATCTCCTATCCCGAATAAACATCCAACTCTTGTCCATCGCTAAATCTGTTTATATATCACCCAACCTAACACAATGGATAAAAAAAAACAACAGAAAGAGAGACATCCAGCTTGCAAAGCCTAAAAATATTAACATGAAAATCATAATTCAAACTACCACAACCACCCGACAAAGGAACACCACACGTTCAAAGACAATCACTTGATAGCAAAAGAGAAACATATTAGTGAATAAAGTGGGAAATATAGATAGATTAATGAATACAAAAAAATTTCACTTGGGAAATCATCAATGCTGGTTGTTATGAGTGACACAAGAGGCTTAAGAGTCAGGCTTTGTCACTTGTCAATACCATCAAATCAAAGGTTGGGTATTTTAATGACATTGAGAGGATGGCTGTTCAGGTTATGGAGTGTTGGAAGAGGAAGGAGCAGATCATCTTCTGTGAGGAAGCCAGAAAAGTTTTTGTTTTTATTTTTATTTTTTAAGCTTGATTGATAACTTTGGATTACATTTGATGTTATGATAAGTACTTATGTGTGTTTTTTTTTCACATGCATTCAACCAGTTTATTTCACCAGTAATTCTTTAGCCAAACATGGGCTAAAAAGGTAGTATTGGTACATAAATGTGTATTGATTTCAATGACCTGTTTTTGTAAGGCCTGAACTAGTGTACCCTGTGGCCTGTGCTTGTTCTAAGAGAGACTACAGAAATATGCATTTTCACGATAACATTCATAAATCAGTAAAAATGGATTACAACATTAGAACAGTGAAAAGATGCAGGTGATTATGGTAATATTTGCAAAACTAGCACCCACAAGTCAGGTCCACACCAATAATCATTTTAAGATGTTTGAAAAATATCCTTATTGCTATCAACATCCGGATAGTTTCCTAGATTGGTATTCTGAACCCATCACAGATTCACAGTTTGGGATTTAGTGGCTTGAGAGGTGACTTGCAGTTGAGTCATCCTTCAATTTGGGATACCAATTAAAGTCTGAAATATGAAATCAAGAGTATTCTTGTGTTCTCTCACAATAATCTATGGTACTTGTAATGTTATTAATCCATGGTTTATGATTATACTAACAGGTGTTTTCTTTTTGCATTATAAATGGTCAGAGATGTTTTGTTATTGTTCACTATTACCCTGTTTGGTTCGGTGATTGAATAAGGCTGAATAGGAATTTCTATTCTAGTGGAATATGAAGGCCGTATCTTTCTCCATTTGGCTGTTTTATGGATGAGTGGAAGAATTTTTTTTCTTCAAAAGACAAAAACCATGTTAAAAAATGATTAAAACAGAAGCACTCTTACATTAGATGGATTTAGTTAGTATTAGGTCTTATTGAAACACTAGCTCAATGTTAATTTTATCATGGTTTTTTTATCGATTGGAATTAAAATCAGTTGTTGTACAATTGCCATAGCTGATACAAGTGACATGCATCTCCAATCCAATTATTCCATTTTTATTTTATTTTCCACTTCAGTGCCTACCCCTTTATCTCAAAATCAATGTTCCCTATCCCACCTAAAATGAAATCAATGCCAACAAAACATAAAAGTAGAACAATTTGAGAAACAGTAGCAAGAACAATAACAAAACTTAAAATTCAAATATACACATGCAGTTAACATAAACAAAGCCTATTTTAAGGAAATTTATTTAATGATCTTGTTGCAAGCTGCTGCTTCATGAGGATGCCTCTAGAGCTCTTCATTATTCAATTTGTTTCACTCAGAAACAGCTATCACCAATAAATATCTACAGATGTTTGGCCATAATAATAAATAAGCCTGAAGGACATTAAAAAAGATGGCCTATTCTATCCCTTAATTCAACAAAGTCAAGTTTTTCTCATTAATGAGTGGGAACAAATTATCAATTTTGCACTTTTGCTTAAGATATCAACATAGTTTTCTTTGTCAACAAAAACTTGAAAGCAACCAGTTCCAAATCAACTTCCTCCAACCCTTTTCTTCTGTTGGGATAAAATGGGAAAAGAATCACAATAATATGATGTGTAGTAGTGTTCAATGCATTTTTTTTAATGATACATTGAATTTATAGGCTTTTGAAGAAAAGCATCACACGTAAAACATGAGCATCATGGATAAGAAGATAAACACTTTCATCATTTGGTGTGGTTCCGTTACATTCAATCATTCATGTAATCCTAACTCAGTATATAAATTCTATTATGTGAGCATATACCCTGTTACAGTAAATATTCAATTTATTTGAGAACATACTATATGTATATATATTATTAGATAAATATATATATTTCAAAAAAATATACAAATGTGTTGGAATTGCAAATAATGGTTACAGAAGTGATAAGAGTAACATTTTTCCTAATCTATATGTTGTTATATTAGACCAAACATTGAAGGCATACATAAAATTGAATTATCTATCACACAACACACATACACGATTTATGTTGGATCACAATGAGGAGATGAACCCTAATCATTAGTTGTGGTTTCATTACATGCACTCAATCATTCCTGCAATTTTAACTCACTGTATGAACCCTGTTATATGAGCAGTTACTCTATTAAGGAAACTATACAAAGGTAAATATTCAATTTATTTTAATTCCCAATTATTGAAATTCAAAATTCGCTCTCTAACCATTGGGTATGTCCAAAACACTATGGATTCTGTGATAGTGAAACAAGTCCTTGGGTTGACACCAGATGAACAACAGTCCACAAAAATACTTGAAGATTTTCTGAATTTCATGAAGGAATTTATTTCCTTCCCCTTATATATTCCAGGCACACCGTATCACAAGTTCTTTTTTTTAGGCTTGGTAATTGAGGACTTTATTAAAGTAGGGAAAGGATACATATGTACATCAAATCAAAAGAAAAAAATGCAAGGACTATAGAGGAAGTCCAGAGCTTACAATGATGCACAAGATTTTATCCCAACTTCTTGCTATAAAACCCCAAAAATTCGAGATCAAACCCTAAAAAAAAACTTAGATCAATAAACACCAAAAAAAAAAAATTCAGATCAATAACCAAACCCTAAAAAAAATCAGATAAAAAAACACTAAAAAAATCCAACAGATCTAAAAAAACCTCAGATCAAAAATACAATCAAGGAAGAGAAAAAGTAGATATAGATCGAGAGAGAGAGAGAGAGAGAGAGAGAGACCTTTCAATGTAACCGTTCTTTTTGATAGTCCCCGCGGCGAGGTTGTTCGGCGAAGGTGGTGAGACAGAGGAACGGAGGCAGCGAGGCTGAGGCTTTAATCGGCGTGACTCCACTTGATGCAGTTTTTACGAGCTCTCCGGGTGAATGTTGTTTGGAGAGGCAGCGTTGCGGAGAGAGATTGTGCGGCGGGTTATTTGGGTGTGGCGGGTTATTTGGTTTTTGGGGATTTAGGGATTTCAAAACCAATGGGTCGGTTTATACTTTAAAAACATGTGGGTTTTGTTTTACATGGATTAGATTTTACTTAAAAGTTTGCTGACATTAAAAATATTTTACTAAAAATAATTTTTATTATTTGTTTCTCTAAAAATATGTACAATATTTATCAATGTTTAATACCAAAAATATTATTAATATATGCATATGATAATAACATGATATGAATACATAAAAAGTCATTTTTTTATCCCCTACGTCTATTGCTCTTTCTTGTTCTAAAGATATTTAAAATAAATTGAAATTGAAGATAAAATTTCAATTAAAGTATCAAAGATAAAAGAGATAAATTTAAAATAAAAAATAAATGGCATAAAAAAATAAAAATAAAAAGAATAGATAAGATAAAAGAGATGATTCTGGAAAACGGCATACCTACTCATTTTTCTGTTTCCATTTTCTAGATATAAGGGCGGTTATAAAAATGAGTTTCCTTTAACTACTCTTTTTTTCATGTTCCCAAACATCTATTTTGTAACTACGTTTATCGAAAACTGGCGCATATTAAGATTTTACTTCAAAACAAATGGACCCAATATGACACTGTGTTTGGGTTTTTTATTTCAGAACGAGTCAGGTTGGGTCACTAATGAGTCAGATTGGGTCTGTCATTTATTTTTATTTTTTAGAACTTCATTTTCAGTCTCAATTCTAATTTATATGTGTTGTAAATTTTTTTAAAATAATAGGCATAATGTAATGAGATATATTTATAAAAAAGGAATTGTATAGATGTATTTATAGAAAATGTAACAAAATTATATCGTAATATATACTTTATTAACATGAGCATATGCTATAATACGACATGCCCATCGCACTACGATCAATAGACCCCCACATAGGGTCCGTTTGCTTCGAAGTAATTTCAAATACTTAAGAATTTAGTTTACACGGATAAGCTTTTTCAAGAAAACAAAAACTAAATTGCATGTTCGGTGACAGTGAATTTATTTTACCAAAAATGATTTCCATTGTTTGTTTTTCAGGATAATATTTAATTATATATATCCTTTAAATCTAAACAAATTTTACAGGAATAACTTACAATGTTGTTTCATAAAGTCTACGTGTATGATATAAAAAATTTATTAAAAATGTCAATTATATATATGTTGTTTCATAAATAAGAGATATTAAAATTTATGCATATAATAATCAAATTTATGTAAATCATACAAACTAAAATGATAAAATATTTTAAAATCTACTGTTCGTTGTTTTATATGTTCATATCTATTTAATCTTTGTATCACTTTTATTATATCCTAAAAATTCTCCTATAAATAAGACAATATTCAAATTTAAATCTTTTGTGTGTTGTTTTATATGTTCATTATCTGCATAATCTATCTATCTCTTTCACCATATCCTAAAAAATCTAATAAGATAATATTCAAATTTTAAATCTTTTACATATTATTTTTAAATTTTCATAATCCTTTAATATACTTTATTATATCCTATAAAATCTCTTATAGATAAAGATAATATTCAAACTTAAATCTTATATATAGTTATATCCTATTTAACTTTTAGACCGTAGATTAAAATCGTTATTATAATATGTCCACATGTTCGTACGCCACTACGCCAATTTTCGGATTGTCTTAGGGGTCAAATCGAAAGTTATTTTTACTATTTTTTATAGTTTTGAGTTTATTAGGATTTTATGCATTTGTTAAGATTTTACTATATTTAGATTTGAATTTTAAATAATGATTTGAATTTGAATATTAGTAAGGATTAGATAAGGACCTAATTGTTATTTTTAGTTTAATTAAATTGGAATAATCAATTAAGATCATAATTCTCTTCTACAAAATAGGCATGTAAAAGCATTTGATTATTCATATTATTGATTAATAGAATTTATTTATCTTCTCTACTGTGTTTGGTTATCCTAGGAGGATTATCAAATTCATAGAATTTCCAATTATCTGGAATTTTGGAGAAATCAACAGATTTTTGAAGCCTAACGTCCCTGGTATTCTACTTGAAGAATCAACAGCGTCGCTGGAGTCTATGAATTCGTACCTTTAGTAGAATTAGCAAAAGAGCGTATTCATACGCTGCATCATCATTTCCCCAATTAAAAAAATACAAATCACAATTACCAATAAATAAATAAAAATTTGGTTTGGGCTTTGGCTTTGGCTTTTATATGAATTTTTATTATATATTGTTTGTGCTTGCTCCTAATAGAACATTATATATATAATGATAATTAATATATCTAATGTGACAATATTGGGCTCATTAAATACAAGAATAAACAAATAGTATGTAATGTCAAAATGAATATATACTCAACTTTGACATCAACATACCTCAATCAATTACATAATGTCCTATAGAAAGGAGTTCATCAAGCACATGTGTGATCCAAATTAAAATGTTTTTTCAAATATTTAATTACAAATATAATTAATGTATCAAATCGTCTAATTTGATGATGGACTACTGTGAAAAATAACTATATATCTATAATATAGTAATTTTTATCCATTCTTTCTGCTTATACACACCTAAATAAAGAAAAATATATATGAAAAAATTACCACATTATTTGTTTAATATAATCAATAATGTTTTAATTTTATTATTTATGTTTGGAACCAAATTATAGAAAGAATTTATAGCCAAAAGAATCTTAGTTCAATAGTGATGCAATGTATTTCGATTTCATAACAAATTAAAGCATTTGAAAATTATTAAATAATTTGCAATGAAATTCACTTTCGCAGCCAAAAGTAAATTTTTCGCAGCTAAAAATCTATCTTTTACTACGAAAAATATACACCGTAGTCAAAAGGTATACATTTAGCTACGAAATCAAATTTCGTAGCTAAAGGAGTGAATGTTTTGCTACAAAATAAAATTTTGTAGCAAAAAATTATAAATATTGCTACAAAATCCCAAATCGTAGCTACAAAATCAAACATTTTGCTGCGAAGTAAACATTCGCAGCTAAAGGTTACATATTTTGCTACGCAAACGAAATTTCGCAGCTAAATGTTACAACATTTGCTACGTTAGCTACGAATATTTATTTCGCAGGCAAAAGTCACTTTTAGCTATGAAATTTGATTTCGCAGCTAAAAATTCGTAGCTAATGATCAAATTTGTTGTAGTGTGTAGCTCCAAGCCTCTTCAACAACAGCCATGATTTCCCCCCTCCTCCTGTATGGTGGTTTGGTTTATGAGGATTAGTTAGTGGATTGTATATATTGAGTTAAACAAACTATTGTGTTGTATATATAACATCACAACAGCTTCATGTATTATAACTGTTTTTATATTAACCAATTTCTTTATATAATTTATGGGGAAAAAACTAATTAATTTGGCTTACTAGTGACGGAATACACATATTTACAGTCTTAACTTATTACACATGTTACTCCACAGAGCGGCCGTCCCGGATCGTAGCAATATATGAATATGAAGTGATCATTACAAGAGGTCAACAATGACTCCAAGAGATACAATGATGATCCAACATATAACATACATGGCTTAACAAAGCAATAATAATAGATAGCTTATCACAAAATGCGGAAACATAAAATGACATACATTTGTAATGTAAAGTTATATTACAGATCTGAGTATCAAAAACTATGTCCTGTGAGAGCTAATTTTTGTCATAAAATATAATGATAACATTTGCCACAAACACGAAAACCAACACATACAAGCAAAAGGAATCACGTCTCACTAGGTCTCCTCCTTTAAGATCAACTCAGCCCCTGGTAGAGGAACAACACACAAAGGATGAGCTACAAGCTAAGTGAATGGTAAGAAGCCATGCACCACATCTATAACACATCATTTATATGATAACAATTCCAACCAAGACAAGGGAAAAAATCCAATATAGAAACATCACGCATTGAAGTGCCCTCATCACCATGCCCTCACCCTTACCCATATGCGTGACAAGGGACTTTTGAGATAAATCAATACACTAACACCCTACATCATTCGATAGCCCTCTTCCTCGTGGCATTCTAGCAGCAAGGCCGCACCACGTGGGATAGCTCCAACACCAGGCAGTTTCAATGCATGATAATGTAGGAAATTGATCTTAAAGGAGGAACCCCACTACAAGAAAAGTCATCTATGGTGGCGGTTTAAAATCGTCTCTATAGACAGCAAACCGCCACCATAACATTTCCATGCAGTTCACAACCCGCCTTGATAACCATGGTCATTTTATGTTATTGCTGCGGTTGATATGATTTATCCTAGCGGTTTATATGGAGATGGTTGCAAAAACCGCAGCCATATTTTGGTCAGATATTTTTTTAAGTTTCATATATAGCTACGGTTATATAGAGATGGTTGCAGAAATCGTAGCCATATCTTAGTTAGATTTTTTTATTTTGATATATTGCAGTTTATATGGAAACAGTTGCAGAAATCGCAGCCATATCTTGGTCAGATTTTTTTTTTTCATATATAGCTGCAGTTGGCATGTCTGCTTGTTGGGTCATTTATGATGACGTTTGACAAATCGCGCAGCTAATTATTTTTTCAACATCCAATTATGACGGTTACAAGACCCGATTATAAAAAAAAAATTTTGTAAATACTTATCCATCTTTATTCTAAATGATAATTTCAATAAAGACATCTATAATAAAGACATCCCTAAAGAAAAATAAACAATACATGCATATAACATAATAAGAGTGTAAGACAATATCCAAAGTTACACAAGAAATAAAAGGCCAAATTTAAAGATTGTATTTAGGGTGAAAAAAACTAAAATAAACTCTGGAACTGAGAAAGTTGACTAATTTGTTCTTGCATTTCTCGCATCTTTTCTCACATCTTCTCTTCCATTGTCTCCTGCATTTTTTCTTGAATTTGTTGCATTTGTAGTGCATGTTCTTGCTGCATTTGTTGTGTATGTTGTTCCTCCATGTGTTGTATCTTCTTGTGTAAATGATTTGGTGCATCTTCAGATGATCTTCCTTTCCCTCATTCTCTAGCATTTCCAAAATATTGTGTTGGAGTAACCCCACCACCTACACCGCGAACTCTCCCATTATGCTCAGGTCCAATCATTGCCGCAAGTATATCTGGATTGCTCTCGTCCTCCCCATCTTCCAATTCAGTAATATAATTGTCCATTTTAGCCTGAAATAAGAATTCAAATCACACATCTAAATTCATCATTAAAAAAATGAGATACATAATTAAATGACAACATTTAAAAATAAAAATATATTAGCATGATACAAATAAACTATATATTAGCATGATACAAACAAACTATATATATGCTCAGTTGAAGTTGATGAGAACATGTATTTATCATTTATATATGTAGGCCTGCAAACACGTCCCCTCAGAGTGGTAGTCAAAGGAGGAGTGCCATTTCCTTTTGCCCAACTGTTTTGCCAGCCTTTAAGATGCAGACACGTGACTGCTCCTAGCAGATCCGTTGGATCCCATATCAAAGTATGTTTCATGATCCTCATTCTGTAAGCTTTCCAACGCCACTGACGGAATGAGAATCAGAGGTGTATTGCTTAAGTTATCGTCTGATCTTGTGGAGGCGTCCAACTACGAAAGGAAAACTGATGGCTCCTCTTGTGTCCATTGTCTGAAACTGATGGCTCTTGTACAAGTCGTCAATTGTTGAAATCATGATCCTTATTATGTGAGCTTGCCAATACCGCTGACATATCAAGAATCAGAGGTGTATTGCTCAAGTTATGATCTAATCTTGTGGGGGGGTCCAACAGTCTGTGTGGGGGGGATTCCTTCTACTTCTTCTTGGGCTCACCTTGATTTGAATTGTTTGTTGTTGTCTAAACTTGGGTGATTACTTTTGAGAGAATGTATGGTTCAAGCATGCATAAATTAGATATTATAAGCAATAAATATTATACTATTTTGATCGGTCATGGGGTATCTACAGGCTAACTTATTTGTCACAAAATATGTAGCTTACACAAATATAATATAAGTAAGCTTTTGGGATGGATTATTTGCGATGTAGAAAACCCGCTATAATAGATATTTACGATGACTAAAAACCACTGCTAATCTTTTGCGACGCCGTTTGATAAGGCGGAACCCAAACCGTCACAGAACTGTCGCAAAAGTATTGCGACGAATACAAGACTATTTGCGACGGTTTCAAACCGTCGCAAATGCATGTTTTTCTTGTAGTGCCACTAAAAATCACATTGTTGCTTGATTGCGAATATACTTAGTTTGTTTTGCAACCCCATTTACAATCTCATGCACTATGATAACGTAGTGTATATTGTGTTATCAGTGTGTACGCACTTTTATGACAATGTATAGGGTCCTAATTTTTTGTTTTTCAAATAAACAATGTCTACTTCAATTCATTTAATAGTATGTATTTCCATAAGTAAATATATATATGCTTTTTTAAAAAAGAAAATTAGTGTAGACTTTGGATGGGCATATCATTTTCCTTGTTGCTTTACCATCTTGGTGAGTGACAATGAACAAGAAAAATATGAATATATATAGCATAAGCCATACAAAGATCACATCCTGTAAAGGAAAAAGAAACTAATATAATTCAAACACTTCAAACATATAAAGAGACATGCATAACACACTCAAGCCCCACAAATCCCCCAACAAGGTCATACATGGAACCAAATGCATGGAACAAAGCCAGTCCATCACTCCCTACAATTTACGGATACTATATATGTATGGCAACAATTCAATTAGACAAGGGACAACCACAACCAAATTAAACTCTCATGACACATATGGGGGGGATCTATGGAATGGTAGTAGGGATAGAAGGTTCATGGGGAACCTCGACCTTGGGGAATGTTGGCAATGGTGGAAGTTCGACCTTGGGAAATTCTGGGACCTCCTCCTCAGGCAATGTTGGGATCTCCATCTCGGGAAATTTTGGGATCTCTGGCTCTGGTAATGTTGGAAACTCTGGCTCATGTATTGTTGGGAACTCCGGAAATGTTGATAACTCTAGCTCAGGCAATGCTGGGATCTGTACTTCAGGATACTTTGGTATCTCTACTTCTGGAGCTTCCAGAAGATGTCTCGTCGCATGGATCATCAAGACATGATTGTTGAGGGAGAGGAGAGCGAAGAGGGTGCAAAATGAGAGGAAGGAAGTTTTTGAAGCCATGGTTAGTCTTTGTGGAACTCAGAGATAGAAGCCTTGGATGGTTTGATGAGGTGAAATTAGAGTTTTTTTATATAGGGAAGTGTTGTGGATGATTTTGGTATGAAATTAATACATAGTGTCTTGTGGTTGGGAATTTCCATGTTCTGTTGGGAAAAGTTAGTGATTGGCAACAATTGTTTGTTCATCTTCTCAACCATACCAATTGTTTTCAAATGCCAAAGGGGTGGATATAAATGTTTTTAAATCAAGTGCCATTGATGAGGGGATCTCATTAAGTAAGATGAGGCATTAAACAACTTATTTTTGTATTTGGTGGTTTAAGTTTTTTTGTTTTTTGGTGTGATATGTTTGGGGGTTTAAGTTGAATTGACCTTTAAGACTTTCAAAAAGTGTTTGTTCCTCAAATTAATGTTAGAGAGGTTTGAAGGGATGTTGGACTTCAAACTAATAGAATGATGTGGGACACACTCGTCTTTTTTTGTTCGGTTAAAAAAAATATCCAACCCAAAAATAAAGGATCAGTTGTAATTTTGTTATATAAAAAAAAAGTTAACACAAAACCACATGTGGAAGTAGTGCGTTAATTTGTCATCTATGTTAGATCACTACAAGAAATAAGAAATATGACTTTTCACAAGGACAAAACTATGACTTTTGCCAAGGAAAATATTCCTTGCTAAAAGTCTCTATTTCGTTGGAAAATCGCTTCTCCAACAAAATGTTTCCTTGGTAAATTCGTCGCAAAGCCGACTTAAATGCTTTTACCAAAGACTCGCTCTTTGTTACATTTACCGACCAAATGTTTTAGCTGCTACAACTAAACCTTTACTGACGAAACATATCTTTAGTAAAAAGCTCATAAATTCCGAGAAAAATGTTCCTCGGTAAAGCTACGAGTACAAGGGAATATTTTCCTTAGAAAAGTTCTTATTAAATCTTTTATGAATTAAAATGAACTAGTAAATTGTCTAAACTTCTTCATGTACCCACAACAACAAAAAATATCCTAAAAAAAATGGGTTTTTTTATTTTTACCTCCCCACAAAACATCGTATTTAGTAATCGCTACCTCAATTCTTCGTATTTGGATTTTACTCCCCAGAGTTAAAGGATAATTCATTTTTACTCCCTGCGAGGGATCTATCTGTAAATTATTTAATTTTTTTTAGTTCTTGATAAGGAGTAAAAAGGAATTATCCTTTAAATCTGCGGAGTAAAACCCAAATAGGAAGAAATGAGAGAGCGATCGCTAAATACGATGGTTTACGGGAAGTTAAAACTAAAAAACCCCAAAAAAATACATTTCAAACTTGTTCCATCATTATATTCTATAAAAATAATCCATATACATCACATCAAAGCGAAAATACATAATCATTGAATTCATGATAGAAAAACAGAAAAGTACTAGATCAAGAAACACTTCACGCTCGCAATATGATCCTTATGGATCCTTCCCCATTGGTTTGCCATTACCAATACGTTATCTTTCTCATGAATTCCCATAAAGTTGCATCCTTCATATGCGGGGAGATTAATTATATTCTCAAACTGAATAATATCATAGCATGACCCTAAAGGAGGGTCCTATACGCGTCTATTACTAATAGGCAAGATTTATTTATGCAACACGATCATGGACCATTCAATCAATGTTGAGGACCACCATATAGAGGATTCTAGATGATTTATACTTATTAGTATTTTAGTTTTTATATATTAGATTTATCATATCTTTTCTGGATAATTAGAATTAGTTAATATTCATATATCATTCTGATATGATTTTTTTGAGTTTATTTATTTTTCTCTATTGTATTTTGTTAGGATGACTAACATTTACATAGAATTTTCAATTATCTGGTATTTCGTTAAAAATCAAGAGATATTTGAAGCCCAACATCCCTGACATTCTTCCATTGAAGAATCAATAGCATTGTTGGAGCATGCAGATCTCACATCTCTGAAAGTTGATCGGGTCGGCAGAAGAGCGTGATCCCACGCTTCATCAGTTGGTATCAGAGCTTGCGTCGATCTTCGGCGCATCATTCTGAAAAAAAAAAGAGAACATGCCGCTGAGAAGACGTCCTCTTAGCGACGCCTACGACCGTGAGAAGCACCAACAAGCCATCGCAGCAGCAGTTAACAAGCGCATGGACGAAAAATTTGAAGCACTCACACGATTGATGGAGGTGATCATGGCGTTTATGCAACGCCATGAACGATCTCCAACTCCACAACCTCAATCGCCAGCACCACGATCTCCAACCACGTGATCTAAAGCGGATGATTATATTGATGGTAATTTCAATAACTCGTTCGAAGAGACGATCCGTCCATCTATCTTCAAAGAAGATGAAGATGAAGAGATTGAAGAGGCAAAATCTTTCTTCGATGAAGATGAAGAGATTGAAGAGGAGAACTTTCCACCTATCGTTGATGAAGAGATTGAAGATGCGAGACTTCCACATATCTTTTATACAGAGATTCAGGAAACAAACCTTCCACATATCTTCAATTAAGAGATGGAGGAGATTGAACCCGAGAAATCCGCTCAAATATTTGACCCCATTCAATTCACACAAGAAGGATTTCACAAGTGCGACCATCATTTTGAGGTTCCATTCTCTTTCAAAATCATGGTCAACTCCTCGATTACCTATACAAAAATCGAACAAGGAGCGTTTGCCGCATACATTCGAGGTGGGACCTAGTTGCATAAAATTTGGTGAATCGCATCATCAATTGTTTGGACTTCATCACCAACTTCTTCAACCAAACTCGAGGAAGAGTTTTTCTGAAGAGGGAGAGAATGATGCAGCACGATTATGTATCATTCAATCAATGTTGAGGATCACCATATGGAGGATTCTGGATGATTTATACTTATTAGTATTTTAGTTTTATTTGTTACATTTATCATATCTTTTCTTTATTAGGATTAGTTAATATTCAGATATCATTCAGATTTGATTTTTTTTTAATTTTTAGTTAGGATTTGATTTTGAATTTTGAATTTAAATTCAAATTTGAATATTAGTTAGGATTACATAAATATGTGTTTGTTATTTTACAGATTTAGTTAATCTGTTAGGATCATAGTTTAGAGATTTAGATAATTAGTTGAGATCCTAATTTGTTAAGGATTCTCTGGTCTATAAATAAGCATGTAAACCAGTTGATTATTTAGATTATTGATTATTTTGATTTTATTTATTTTCTCTATTGTATTTTGTTAGGAGGACTAATATTTACATAGAATTTCCAATTATCTGGTATTTCGTTAGAAATCAATAGGTGATTGAAGCCCAACTGCGCCCCTGGCATTCTTCTCTTGAAGAATCAACAGCGCCGTTGGAGCCTGTGAATTTGCATCTTCGATCGAATTAGCAGAAAAACGTATTCTTACACTTCATTTATCATTCAAGTATTTAGTTTTAACATTCCATAATTATATCAGGACTAAGCATGGAACTATACAAGCTGAATATTCTATACTACAAGATACATAAGATACAATATCATGCTAGTAATAGTTATACAAAAATACAGTTATTTATGCATGTATTACAATGTACAGACAATTGTATGGGATATAATTATATAAGTTGTCTATGCAAAATACGAATTATAAATATATATAGAATACACGTTATCTAGCATGATAAGTTATAATTCTCATAATACAGATATTTATATGAATACTACATAACCCCTTTTTTGCTTTATTTTGCTTTCTTTCTTTTTTGTTTCATTACTGGTTATTTTAATTTCAGATCATTTTTGTATTGTTACTGCTCTAATACTCCAATATTACTGTTTGATTGCATTTCTTTTTAATTTTTGAAGTTTATTGGGCGACGGCTCCAATAGGAATCGTCCATTGTGGTCATTCTAACTTACATTCTCCTGAGTTGTTTCAGAATTGCTTTTCTTTTTCTTCTGCAAACTGACGGCTGGCATCAAAGCCGTTGATCTGGGTGTTGTTTTAATCATGTTCTGTTCTATGATTTTCACTTTTTGTTTCTGTTAGTTATTGTTATCGTGTCTGGCATAGTGTTCGATCAGATTTGTATATTCTCTTTCGATTTTTTTCCATCTGTTTTGCTTTTGAAATCTCTAGATCGATTGCTAGCATAAGAGCCATCGATTTAGTATTTTTTTAAGGTTTACTCAAGGAATCATTTTATGTTGTTTTGTTGTTTACACCCGACGGATCTCATCAATGCCGTCAATTTTTAATTTCTTGTTTCCATAACTCATATTGGTTTACTATGTTTTATGCCCGACGGATCCTATCGAAGCCATCGATTTGGAATTCTCTATTTTGAAAACTATTCTACTAGACCTCTCTTTAATTTTCTCTCTACAGCATTGGTAATTGGTTGGATCTTTACTTTTTCAGACAATTTTCTATTCAGAATTTCACCTTTCTTGAGCAACAGATCCTACAGCAGCCATTGGATTTTCACTTGACTCAATTTTCTCAAATCTCTGATTACACGGTTTATCACTTCTTTTTATTGTTGTCTCCATCTCTTTTTGGGTTGTGAAAAGCTAACTGAACTTCATTTCACCTCAAGGCACGGCCGGCCGTGATCCTTGAGAGGAGAACCCCTATTCCCCGCGAGGCAATCATTTTCTTTTCTTGCCTTTAAGTAAAAGCAAGTGGCGATCACAACTGAGTCCTAGTGAGCAGTCAAGCAAACTTGGACAATCTCGAACGGTGATTCAGTACGCCGCGCACGGACCAAATCCAAGATCGAAGGAACCCCGGATTAACGACGCCTAATCAAAATCCACATCGACATAGCCATCGCAAAAACTTTTTTTCCGGTTTTTGGCTTTTGCGACATGGGCCTAAATCACCGCAGATAAATTTTTTCTATCTTTTCATTGTGCTTCATTTAGATTTTAGAAAACTTTCGTATATAACCTGTAAAAATGATACATGAAAAATACTTAAATAGTAAAATTTACCCGTGTCAATTCCATCCACCTGATTCATGACAAGAACCACTTAATTCATGACTAAAAAAACAAATGGAAGACTTCAACAACTTTACAACTATATGAATAAATGGAAGGCTTCAGTTTCACAACTATAAGACCAAATATATATGCTAAAATTGGAGCACATAAGAGGGCAGAAGGAAGAAAAAAAAAGCAAATGAAAGTTTTCAGCTTCACAACTATAAGATATTCATATTTTTCTTGTTTAATGTCACCCATCGAGATGGTAAAGCAACAAGGAAAATGATATGTACAACCCTGTGTGCCGTCCCATCCATACTCGATACCAGTTTCAAAATGCACTCGCCTATTGAAATAAATATTGTCGTATGAATTGAAGTATCCATTGCATCTTTTTCAAAAAAAAATACAGCATCATACATTATGATTAAAGCTCATACACAACAATAAGGCATTTTAACCAAATTATTCATGACTGTTCACTTAATTACCGAACTAATCATGATTTTCAAAATATTACCAAACTGATCATATGATCCAGTCAAACCCGCCACGTCAGCATTTTTTATTTTTGTTTAATGTACACGCTAAAAACGCCAACAGAGCTGGCGTTTTGGGCACTTGTAATTTTTTTATATATTCTTCGTAAGATGTCACCTTTGTTAGCGTTTTTATCCTAGAAAACAGTAAAACGCCAACCTCAGTGGCGTTTTCAATAAATAGCAAAAAAAAAATCTTAGCAGCAGGTGGCTAAGATGGGCTCGGATCGGATTTGAGAAGCACAACCAACAAGGGATGGAGTTGGGGGAAAGAAAATGCAAAAATGATGGGCTGATTTGGGAGTTTTTGGGTGGGTTTGGAGGGGATGAGAGTTAGGTTTTTGGGGCTCGAAGGGTTGAAGTCGGGTAAGGGAGAAGGGGAACAAACAAGGGGGGTTTTAAGTGAAATTAATTAGGACGGATCCGGATCCGGCTAAATCAGAGTAAAATGCTACTGCCAGTGGCGTTTTCACCTGTTTAGTCAATTTCCATTAGCTGGGCGAGTTGGGAAAAAATTTTAAAGTGTCAAAACGCCACTCCGAGTGGCATTTTCTTAATAAATAAATAAAATGCCAACATGTGTGGCGTGTTATGTGAAAATTTGGTGAAACGCTAACCAAGTTGGTGTTTTATAAAGAATAAGCCTAAAACACCACCTCCATTGGCGTTTTTATCGTGTAGATTAAAAACAAATGCAGACGTGGCTGGTTTGATCCTGTCATATGACTACTTTGGTAATTTTTCAAAAACCATGACTAGTTCGGTAATTAAGTGAATAGTTGTGATTAATTTGAAAAAAATGCCCAACAATAATGCATTATACAATGCGTTTCACAATGCACGAGGCTGGCTGCAAAAATTATTGATTATGTCGGCTCTCAAGCAACAATGTATTTTTTTAGTGAACGGGTAGAAATGTGTTTTTTCTTTTGGTTTTGATTTTTTTTTTAAAATAATATAGCTCATTTAATGTGCTACTGAATTCAAAACACGCAGTAAAATATTATCCTACTTATGCTAAAGAAATTTGAGCCAACATAGATATAGAATATACTATGGAGTAAAATCCATTGCAACCAGCCTATAAGGCCGTACAATTTTATTTTATTTTATATTTTTCTGACTTATGATACGACACAAAGTTGGGACACACTAAAAAGACAATTAATGTTCCTTATTAGCAGGCTACTCGACTGTCATACCTGCCCAATGCATAACTTTGCAAAACAAGCCTATTAAACTCAAACGAAAAACAAAGACACCCCGCAACATCAAAATGTTGTACCTTTAATACTCATGAGAACCCATGGAATCCACAACCAAACCAATCCCACTCCCACTATTAACAACCCTGCAGTTCTTCCTGATCTCCCCCTGAGTCCCAGTCAGGACCTCAATGTTTCCCATCCTCACCATCGCCTTCTTGAACTTCTCCACCCAAGCCGTCTGGTTGTTGGCGTTGATGTTCACCTCCGCGCTTGTGTTCGCGTTGGTCATCAGTGCCTGGTCCGACGTCATCAGCGCCAGGTTCAGTTGCAACCCAGTGTAGTATCTGTTATTGTCACAAAGTTCATGTATGACCGATGTTTAACAATGATTCCCTTAATTACGACATAGCAAAATGCAGAAATAATTAAGCTATTTTCAATTATTATTCCACATTATTAGTATAGAATTACCTAAAAAACTTTAATTTTGGGTGTGAAAATAGTGACAAACTTAAAAATTACTAAGAAATGAAACATATCATGGGAAAATTACACTCTTAATTAATTTAGTGGTTAACTATGTTTTTTCTATTGTTTACCCATGAAATATCTTTTGTATATTGTTATACATTCTGTGTATATTCTTAGTGCGTTGTTACACCTAAATTCATTTTCAGCCCCAATTCTAACCCTATATGCATCGATAGAAAATTAATGACATATGCATGTTAACAATGCATATGCTTCGAAATATTTTTTTACATTTTCTATAAATGCATCCATGCAATTTATTGAAGTACATGCTTCATTTTTTATAAAATCACGTACTTCATTAGATGAGATATACTATTTTTAAAAACTTGGAAACATGTGTAGACTGAAATTGAAGCTGAAAATGGGATGGATGTAACATTATCCATATTCTTAACCCATACACTTTTATCCATTTCCTATATATTGTTATGTCAACTCTCTTTACCCTGTTATTCATCATATATACATTTTTAAATCCGATATAATGTTATGTTATGCATCCTATCTACAATCTTATATCTTATATAACGTTAATCATCTCATGTATATATAGTAAACCAGGCCAATCTATCCATACAAAAGGTATTGGACAAAAGGATCTAAAAAAATATACAACCACTAATCGTTGGTTATTTAGATAAGCTAAAAGTTTGAAAGGGCTAAAAAATTACAAATTAAAAATAATATTTGAAATTAATTTTCTCATAAACAATTTCTAATAATATTAATTGAACACACAGTTCAATGAACAGAAGTACCTGTTGTCGAGTACGTTAGGCGTGATGATGTCGAGCCCAACCGTTATCGGCGTCAAGAGCGTGCTATTGGACGGGCACTTGTTCCGCAGCAGGTCCGCGTAAGATGAGCTGAGCGTGGGATCGAACGCGCTCGCGTTGCCACTGAAGTTGTAGAGCCGATCCTTCGTGATGGCTCCGCAGTGGGCCACGCCGATGCTATGCGCGCCCGATAGGGTTACCTGTTGAGAAATCAACTGGGTGTTTACAAACTTCGTTCCTTAAAAGTTAAACTTCCTGAAGCTTTTCAAGTTGAACATTACCATCTCGTCCAAGGTGAGGTTCTTGTTCGCGAAGTTCTGGATGAGTTGGGAGGCATTGAAGGTCGACGGGGGGAGATTGGCGAGGGTCTCATTGGCGATCGAGACCGAGCCATCGCGCCGGCCCGAGGGGACTGCCCACGTGATGTTGCCGGCCAGGGCGGCCGCATCGCGGGCGGCGAAGGCCACGATGTCGGCACACGAGACAGTGGCGTTGCAGGCTGACTCGACGGCCGACTTCGCAGTCAATCACTTCAAAGCCGTGGAGGCTCGGGTTGTTGGGGGAGCCGTCTTTCTCCGCCGAGTTGGTCGAGTTCGAGTCCAGCAAGACTGAACCGTCGCAACCCTATATGCATGATGGAAAATGTTATCATTCTGACAATCTAAATGAATTTTCAATTATTTAAGAAGTTGTTTGACAAAAATACATGTTATCACAAAAAATAAAATATATGCAATTCAATTGAACACATCTTTTTGTTACAATTTTTTTTTTCTAGGTAGGCTAATAGTCACATAATGGATTATATATTTTATTTATAGCGAGAGATTTAGGGTGTATTATTTGTGCACAAAGTTGAAGGGAAAATGAAAGAAAGTTAGAGAATTTGGGTCAAAGAAAAAGTGGTGGAAAGTAAAAAAAATTTCATTTGACCAACATTCAAGGTGTTTGTGCATATGATGGAAAAATTTTCCATCACATTCTCTCAATTTCTCACCTATAGGAAAAGGAAAAAAATTTTCCACTTTTTCTAATAAGACAAAATAGAAGAGGGAAAATGATGAAAAGTTTTTTTTTTTTTTTGCTTGTTTGACACAAATGCTAGTTTTTTAAATGGTTAAAGGAAAAAAATTTTACTTTTCCTCACTTTTCTTTACTTTCCATCATGCACAAACACACACTCTTGTATGTTGGATTATATCTCCGAAAATGAATAGGTGAATGAGTGTATCAATCCCAATATATATAAATGCACATTCTCAAATGAAGTACCAAAGGACACTTCTGGTCATTCAAAATTGTCACCCTCAACTATTAGGAAATATTCAATATGAAACAATAGTTTATATATATATATATAAATGTTTAACATGTTTAACATGATCGACACGCCCGGCTAGGACAAGGCGGTTGAGGACATCCCTTCCTAAGCAGGGCCGGCCTGATATGCTATGAGATCTAAGACAATTAAATAATATTTATTTTAATTTTAAATTATGTATTTTTTATTTAAATATCATTTTTTTAGTTTTTAGAGATATAAAATTACTAATTAAATTTTTATATTCAATTTTTTATTTGATTTAAATAAAAGAATGCATTGTTTCTTATTGTCCATATCATAAAATTATTTTCGTCTACAACAAAGAGGAAGTTCAAAGAAGGTTTTTATATGAAGAGGAAATAGAGATGAAGGGTTTTATTTGAAAAAAAAGAAATAGATTGAAAAAAAATGAAAAAAGAGTTTAAAAGATACTTTTTTAGGCTTTGTCATTTCATATTCCCTTTTTTTTTTAAATTCAAAAAAGCCTATAAATCATATTGGTCATGTAATTTGTTTTTGCTATTTTTTAAATATTATAAAATGTTGTCAATTTTTTATTGGTTACTTTGTAACCACATCAAAATGACTGTTAAATTTTTTGAAAAATAAATATTTTTTTTCAATGTGTTAAGTTATCATTAGTCAATATCTGCACTTACTTATAAATAAAAATAGGGAGCTGCTACCTGGACCCCATAAATTAAGCCACATTTGTGAGCCCCAATAGGTGACACTCTCCTATTGGTTCTCTATTTGACTTTTTCTAACCACCAAAATGACAATGACAAGACTACCTTTCTTATAATTTTAAAAATTGGTTATAACTAATTAATATTCCCATTAAATCTTGTAACTGAATCACATAAAAAGTGGCATAATTAAATCATCTCTCTGAATTAACATATTTTTTAAAAATTTGAATTAAAAAGAATATCAACCACATGTTATCAATTAAGATACAGTAATGTATCTGAAAATCCAAATGAACAAATATGGTCTGCATGCTACTGAGAACTGCACAGAAAATTCATAAAAGGTCTTCAAAATGCCAACAATAAACAAATAAATATTAATAAGTTATATTAATCAAATCCCTAAAAATAAAAATAACAACCTTCAAAAAATGGGAATTCAAATTCAGATACATGTGTATCTGAAATTTGAATGAATAAATACCGTGAAAAAATGGGCTGGAATTGAAATTCAAATACAGGTGTATCTGGAATTTGAATTAACAAATACACATTCCATACAAGAGAATGTGCATTATATTTGAAATCTTGAATATGAATGAGTCAAATAATGTTGATACAAAGCTAAAAAATATGATGAATGACACATTATGCATAATTATACACAAACACGCAATCATAAACGATTGTGCAAATCATATATGGTACACAACAATGCATGTAAATCAAGATACATGCCATGTATCTTAATTTAAAATAAAATTCAGATTCAATACATGTATATGATGATTCAAATGAATGACGAAAAATCAAAATAATGTATTCAGATCGAAAAATGACAATCTTGAATGGATCGTCATTGTTTGCACCATAAATTGGTCACAAAAAAAAATTAAATGAATAAAAATTCTTCTCTTCTCCACAGATTGAATTGAAACAAAAATAAAATTCGATATTTGTTTTCAAATCCACCAATCCATCTGAATTTGAAAATTAAAATATCCCAAAATCTAGTAATTTTTTGGATCTGAAAACAAGAAATAAATCACAGATCACAAATCTGCTTGGATCCAAAACAGAAAAATTGAAATACCTCTCAAGAAATGGAATCGGATCGTTGTTTATGTTTATGGTCATTAAAAAAATCAATGAGAAATATAAAATGGGCTGCTGATAGGTGATAAACAATTGACTTCGATTGTTTTTTTATTCTTCGAATTTTGACTGGTTCTTAAAAAAAAAAAAAAAAGAGAAGGAACAAATTATCTCAACAAATCATAAACGCCTAGACAGTTATGGATCGGTTACTCAAAATTCAAAAAAAACTCAATGAAGGATAAAAAGAGAATTATACTTGTGCCACCTCATGGGGCTTATAATGGGGTCTACAAATTAGGGCTCAAAAACCATTATTATTAAAAAAATTAGGGGTCTTTATACTTCTTGGGGCCTTAGGCAATTGCCTAAGTTACCTAATAAAAGAGTCAGCCCTGCTCCCAAGTGAAGGACGTGGTTTTAGCCTTCTTGGAGGTTAAGAAAATGAGAAAAAGCCCTTTGGTCTTGTCATATATGCATTAACCCTAATTTATACTCTCAATCCCTAACGTTTTAGATATTTATGAAAGTTATAAATCACCCCCAAAAAAACTCAAACCAACCCAAACAATTCGTTTTTGTTTAATCAAACATTTGATCAATTCGGTTTGGTTTCTTATTCGATTCGATTTTCATATTAGAAGTAAGTATAATTTCATTTCATTTGGTTTATCAGAAATCCAACTAAACTGACCAAATTATATCCCTAGTTACTATGCCATAAGTATATACCTATATATCAAACACGTCATATGTTCATTTGTCAGTACCCAACTTAATCTTTCCCACTATCCAAAATTATCAAAATGTCATTATTTTTTTATTTTTTTTATCTCTCTTTCCCACTACCCAGTTCGAAAGCATCCAGTTGAAATATTCTTCACTGGGACGACAGAGGTCTGTCGATCTGTCTGAATAAGTGTCGACAGAGGCGCATTCGAAGTATGTTTCAATAGGACGACAAAGATCAGTCGATCTATCTGAGCAGGTGTCAACATGGATGTGTCGAACCCTTCAAAACAACAACTCTCTTCTAAGAATCATTTAAGTCCTTACGAAAAACAAAAATGTTATTTAAGTCATAAATGTCTTTTTGAAAATCATTCACATATATATTTATTTAAGTATAAGAAATAAAATATCAAACAAAGAGTTATTTGGACAAAAAAATAATAAACATTTCATATAAATAAGAAACATTATTTTGTTTTCTAAACAAGTGGAATCTCATGTCGAAAGTATATGGAATGTTTCTTGATACTCCACTTGTGTATATGGAATGTTTAATGTTTATTTCGTTTATATGACTGTTTGTTTTTCCATTTTTACACCTTGTATTTAAATGACAAAAATAGGTGAATGATTTCCAGAAGAATTTAAATTATTTAAATTGAATTTTTGTTTTCTGCAAAGACTTAAATGGTTGTATAAGTAATTTATTTTTAGAAATAAGTGTTGTTTTAAAGGGATCGACACGTCCATGTCGACACTTACTCAGACAGATCGAGGGACCTCTGTCGTCCCTATGAAGTAGATTTTAACTAGGTCCATGTCGATACTTATTTAGATAGTTCGACGGACCTCTGTCATTCCAGAAAGAAAATTTTGATTGGGTGCTATCGAACTGGATAGTGGGAAAGAAAGACAAAAAAAATAAAATAAATAATAGTATTATAATAACTTTAGATAATGAGAAAGATTATGTTGGATAATAAGAATAGCTTTGCCCTTCCGATAAACTAAAGAATCAATTTTCAAACCCATGATAAGCTTTATTTGAAAAATCAAAGCATTCCTAAAAATGAAAATATGAAATCTGTCTTCTTTTACTAGGAGATGTAGACATATCAGACTTCTGTCTTCTTTTTCAAATAACAGATATGAACAGATATGAATGGCCAGCAAAGACTGACCGCATATTAAATACACTTTTGTCCTGAAAAAGTTGGGCCCTTAGACTGGACAACCACATCGGGTCTAATCAGAAAAAAACAAACATGAAAGGAAAATGTTAAGACTCAATTATTTTCATTAATCAAAATTCAGAGTTCACGTTTTTTTATTTTTTTTATTAATAAATATTATTTAATGAGATATATGTTTTTATAAAATGTGGATATCGTTTTATTTTGAATTAAATGAAGTCATATTTAATAAGTGTAAGAAAAAATTTAATGTGGTATATACGACATCTAATGAGATATATGTTTTACTGGATTTCTAACGTGATATATAGGACTGTGTTTTAAACTGAGAAAAAAATTGAGTATAACACCATTCAACATGCATGAAAACAATTATGTATCTTTCTTTACCCTAAAAGGGAAGAGACTTTAGTTGGGTGATTAAGGACATGAGTAAATTAAGAGACTATGAAGAACAATATGACATTCTAGGAAAATTGTGAACAGGAGACATGGGTATCCAATCAATACCGGATACAATATATTAGGTCTCATCAATCTCTAGTAAGATAATGATATGTGTCATCTTATATGTTTAACAAGTGAGATTTTTTTATATTTTTAGTCACATATTATTTTATACTATTAAGACTGACGAAACCAGATGAAATCTAAAACTAGTTGCATCTCATCTAGTCAAACAATTATTTTGTCTTCATTGTAGTAGCAGGGATTTGCAAATAGGCCTCTAAATTTAGAGGTGAAGGATGCTCACTGGTTAAGCAAAACTAGGTTCACTTTTCCAACTAACCACTAGTGATCTCCTCTAGATATGAAAAGAAGCTAGTTTGATTTGCTGAATAAACATGTCATGCATGAAAAGTATACATGCCAAGCACAATTTATGCATCCTCAAAAATAGAACCAAATACATCTACAAAGTTCCATGCCTAACAAAATCATTTGTATGTCTGAAATTGAAGTGTTTCAAGCTACAAAAACAAACACCCAACCAAAACAATAAAAAATCAAAGATAGAGAAATTCATCGATAAAAAAATCAATTGATGCTTACCCTAACGAAGCAGTCATGGAAGAACAAGCGAATGAGGCCAGGAGCGACGGTGGAGTCGTTGGCGAAGGCCTTCGCCACGGCTTGTTGGACCAACGATTCGGCATTCGGGCAAGTATTGTTGTAGAAACCTACAGTCAAGCCTTGCCCATGCACATAGGGAAGCAGAAGAAGAAGAAGAGCCATGGAAACTATGGTTATGAGTTTCAACATTGAACAAGCAGAGAAAGCCATTGTGAGTACTTTTGGTGGTGAAGTTGCAAGGCTAGCCTTGTGTATATATTCTTAGATGCTGAAGGATTCTTGTGGTTTGCATTTGCACACCTTGGTTTGAAAGAGTCCACTACACGTGGTCACCTGATGTAGGCCGCCCCACACACACTTGTATGTTTTATATAATGAATCAAATATTTTTCAAAGAAATTAAAATTAATGTTCAGTTCATCGTATGAACACATTTAACATTTATGTATAAAAGTAACAAAAAAATGTATGACTTATTTCAGAAGAAATATAACTGATGAGGTTGTGAGCGGAATATGCATGTAGTAGTGAAAGTTTATTTTATAGCTTAAATAATAAACAAGTCTCATGAAAATTTAATGAGGTCACTAATTTCAAATCATCTATAATTGACATAGGAAAAAGACATCGGTCCAATAAAATTTAAAGTGGTCAATAGATTGCTAATATGTTGATTTAGGGAACTCTAATAAGTTTAAACCATTAATTGCCTGAAATCTACTAGACAATAATGATGATAAATGACTGAATAAATTTTTATTTTCGCCTATAAATTTTAAATGATTTAAAACACATTAAACAGTTCAGATAATCAAAATGAAAGTATAAAGGATCAAAAAACTAAAAGCCTATTTTACCAAAAAAAAATAAAAAATTAAAGCCTATTTAGACCATTGATGGCTTGTGATGTACATTCATTTCTGCCCTTCTTTTGAGAGGTTAAAGAAGGGAGTGTTCCTGTAAATGATAATGTTGTTTTGGGGACCACGAAATTAGTTAATTTTAAACCTATTAAACAGTTCAGATAATAATATTATAATTAAAGTATCAAATAATAAATAAAAAATTGATGCCAGACCACAGTCCATTTGATGGCTTGTGACATACATTCAAAACCTGCCCTTCTTTTGAAAGGTTAAAAGAGTATTATAAAGTTATATTTGGGACCACTAAATTAACCAATTGTAATATTTGGTGCAATCAAAACTGTTCGATCATTGACTGATAATCAGTCTCTCCTGTAAATTTTAAACCCTTCTTTGCAATATACTCTTACTTACCAAGCAAAAAAAAATTGTCCAAGGAAGACATTAGCGCTTCTGGAAGCGTTGTGATCATAACACATCCAAAAGTGCTTAGCGGGCGGGAAGGGAAAATTACTGAAAAGTTGGAAATATTAAGAAATGATAGTACATATATAATGAAGGGTGGAAACAAAGTGATTTCAGATGTGGTGACTCAATCAAATATTTAATTGAGAGACAAATCCACCTAACCTAATATTCAAAACCAATTAAATGGCTACAGCTGAGGGAGCAGGTGAAGATATAGTTAGCCATCTTCATTATTCAATTACTTTGTTGGAATGAGTCTTATCTCCCAATTGACTGGTGCCTTTAGTTTGTTAATCTATCAACATCGCAAGTTGACAAATATGTGAAATTCCACCTAACTCCATACTTTTATACTAATTCCATGACCATGCTCATAATTAGTTTAAATTAGCCTTCATCCACGCACGGCGTGTGTATAAATAAAAAAGTTAAAAAAGTTTATACAATATAATATTTTATGTTATATATACAAAAATAATTAATGAAAATTTTAATAATTGTTATAAAGTTATAAATAAAAGAGATGTTTTACACGAAGTCTTGGCATATATACCTCTTAACTAAGCCTAAATTATCAAAATCCCCCATTCAAAACTCTAAAACCATCATATCCCTCAAATGAGTAAAAAAAAATGGCATATAAATCATGAAAAATATTTTATCAAAATGTGATTTTTTAGTTGTATATATGCAAAAAAAAAAAACAATTAAAAATATTGAGATTTGATGGATATAAAAATGATATTATCCAATTTAGATACGAATGTATATATAATATAAAACCAATAAAAAGTGATGATGTGGCATAATCAATATTATTCATTCTATGTATCTTTTACAAATTTGTGAAATTTAAAGATAGATTTAATTAATATCTTACATTATCCTTTAAATATGTTGAATTTTTTTTTTCATTTTTACCCTTAATCTAAAATCAAATATCATAATTAAATAAATAAGCATAAAATTGAAAATGAAAATGTTATAAAGAAACGGACTTGAAAATTTTGAACACTTCCGGATATTCTATAGATAGGAATGTCTTACTAAGCCATGCAGTTAGAAATCCTTCAGAAGCTCCAAAATTCGAGATTCCAAAATTGCCTGAGCCAGAGTTACCACCATTGCCAGAGTTCCCTACAATAAGTGAGCCAGAGTTTCCAACCTTTCCAGAGCCAACTTGGCCTAAAATCGAGGTCCCAGAATTTCTTAAGGTTGAACGTCCACCACTGCAGACACTCCCCAAGGTCAAGGTGCCCGATATACTATCTATCCCTATCACTGTTCTAAAAATCCTTTATAGGCCCCGATTAATCCCCGCCTAGGTCTTGGCGGTCCTTGTCCACAACGCTTAATTAGCGTTTAGTCGTTTTTCCGATTAATCTTTAGTTGACTAATAAGATATTAAATTACTTTACTTACATATTATATACCTGTTAATTAATTTTTTTATGATATCCCTATTATGTTTATATTATTAATTTTATTTTGATATTACTTTATTATTATTTTGTAGTCTAAAATTATTATTTATGTAATATGTATATGCATATGAATTATATTTATATTCTAAAAAGTGATTAATTAATCCCCAATTAATCATCTGCCTAGCAGATTAATCCATAGTCCCTCCTGAACCGTCCGACTAGCGCCTAGCGCTTTTTAGAACATTGATCCCTACTACCATCCCATATATCCCTAGCTTCCGACATGTGCCATGAGAGTTCGATCTAACTGTGGTTGTCCTTGGTTTATTTCATTGTTGTTCTAGATATATACTATCCTTTGTAGGGGGTGATGGGTTCGCTTTCTTCCATGCATTTGGTTGCATGTATGAGCTTGTTGGAGGATTTATGGGGCTTTAGTGTGTTGTGCCTCTTTATATTTTATGTTTTAATTGTTTGAGTGATTTATATTAGCTTTTCTTTTTTTTATATTTGGGACATCTTTGCATGGATTATGCTTATGTTCCTATCATATTTTTCTTTCTGAATGTTTTTTTTTTTAAGTCAATGGTAGACATATGCCCTTAATTTTATTCAAAGAAAGAGGTTGCCCAAAGCATAAACACATATAAGATCGCTCATGAAAAAGATAGAAGTAGAAAAGATATCTATTGTATCTCTTGGTATTACAAAAAGAACTCAAACTACTCCTCCACATACAATTTCCAATAAAACACTCTCTCTTGACACCAACACAAAAGATGCCCCAAGATTTAATAAAAAAATATAACTATCTCCCAGATATTCTCCACATATACCGGAGTTCCCCTAAATATCAAATGATTTTGAGCAAGCCATACTGCCTAAGTCACCATGGGGGATAAGGATCTACGATACTTTAGTCTTGCCACTCTTGTTCCGTCTAGAGCACAGGTTCTTACCTGCAAGCCATAGACCTTCCATGGAAGTGAAATCCACCACGATCTCTGAAGGCGCTATGAGTTGGAGCTAAACCTGCAATACTTTAGCCTTGCCACTATCATTGTACACCTGTTATTGTGACAGGCACACCTAAGTGGCTATATTTTATGTCTGTCATCTAAACCGTGTTTTGTTGTAGGTCAGGACTCAGGAGATGGTGAAGCACCTATGTGTTTCTTTTTTTTAGTGAACTAGGGAGGATGGACTTTTATTTGTAAAAAAAAAGTTATACAAATACTAAACATAGGAACATATAAACTATGCTAACTATTTATTTTGATTCAATTGCTGGTCTGTGGTCTACCAGATATCATTTATTTGATAAGATAATTGTCCGCCGCAACAACATGCCTGCTGCACCCTGACTTGAATCTTTGATCAGTTCTTGAGCAAAAGAAGCTTGTCCATCAGTAAAGATAATGAGGTCATCAACAAAGATAAGATGGGTAATATTATTTTGAGGGAAAGCTAAGATGGGTAATATTAAGATCTGGCCTTAGATATCTTCCTATTGAATTCCTTGCGAAATGCCCTCATCAATCTTGACAGAAAGAACCTGCAACACGAGCACATATAAGAAAGAGTGATGTTATAATTTTTTTTTACACCCTCAATTCTAGTCTCATACGCGTCGATAAAAAATCGATCATCGGAATATATACTCACATTAACGAGGTATATGTTTTGAAATAAATTTTTCATATTTTTTATAAATGCATCCATGCAATTCATTGAAATATATACTTCATTTTGTTTTTATAAAAACATGTACTTCATTAGATAAGGTTTATTATTTTTTAAAAATTCAAAACACATGTTGAATTGGGGCTAAAAAAGGGGTTGTATGTAAGATTATCATATCCAAAAACCAGAATATTAGAAAGTTCATACCTCTCATTACTTCCTCTAGAATGCCCCACCACACGTTATGGAAAGCTTCAGTGTTTATTGGTCCTCTGGCTTTTCTTCCCAAGAAAAACAATAAAGGTGATTGAGCAACTCATGCGTAACTTTCTTTGGGCGGACAAAGAGGGTTCACCCAAAATTCATCAAGTCACTTGGGATCAGATATGTGTTCCAAAAATAGAGGGGGGTCTGGGCATAATAAATTTGGCTGATTGGAATTCAACCTCTATGGGGTCAGGTTTTCGGAGATTGCTTCCCATAAACCATCCTTATGGGCCTTTTGGATGCAAAGGCGATATCTTAAAAAGGACAAGAACATCTGGACTTCAGTTTCTCCTTCTTGTGGCTCCTCGGTATGGAAAAAAAATCTTAAGTTCTGCTATGTAGCTCAGGCCACAGACGAAGTACATCATCTTTACCGGCCAATCAATTAACCTATGGGAGGATCTATGGCTTATGGGTTATGGACTAAAGCATCATTTCAATGTCCTAACTACCCTAAACTGGGGCCCTCCTCTTTAAGCTACAGTTCAAACTCTCATCTTTGAAGGCAATTGGTTGAAGACACCGAGATGGCATCGTGAATTTGATGCAGTTTGGGATGAGATTTCCCAAATAGAGGTAGGGGGCTAGGGTCATGACATCTTGATTTGGGCTGGACATAAAACAGGCACTGTAACTCACACTGTAGCGTGGCATCATGTCAGAAATTGCAAGCCTCAACCCAGCTGGTCAAAGACATTGTGGAGGCCTCCTCAGCCCCCTCAATTTAGTTTTTTATGTTGGCAGGTAATTCTGAATCGTCTTCCCACACTTGATCGACTTCCTATTATGGGACCTTGGTTACAACCTCCATGTGTGTTTTCTGTTCAATGGGAAATGAGTTTGCCTCCCTATTGTGTCCATACTCTTCCTATGTATGGCTGTAGTACTGAAGATCTTTGGTATACCGAGAATCAGACACTCTGATCTTGGTGAAAGAGTAACTTGGTTCATTGGAAGCTCAAAATTTGATGGTGAGAAGAGAGTCCTTCACTTTCTCATGGTATACATCGTTTGGTCACTTTGGAAATCCAGAAATGAAAAGGTTTTCAATAACTCTCTCATTCCTAAATCTATACTAGCTAATTTACCGAATTATTCACACAACTAATACATTTTCAGGAACTCATTTGGTGGATACTGGCGCACCCTATCTATTGCTCTCAACAAAGCTTTTGGGATCATACTTGATCAACCATCCTCTTCCTCTCTAACGGTTTGTTGGTCGCCCCCTCCAATAGGCTGGATGAAATCAAATTCAGATGGATCCAAGGGAGATAACAAGTATGGCTATGGTGCAATTGTAAGAGTGCAATTGTAAGAGATCATCGGGGGGGATTGCCTTTCAGCAGTAGCAGTTTGATCTGGTGCAGCCTCTCTATTAATATCTTGGAACTAAAAGGATTAGCCTCTGGCCTTCAATTGAGTGATACCCTACCTAACACAGAGGCTCCCTCTGTTTGGGTCGAAACAGATTCAACAATGATCAAAGCCTGGGGTCAAGGATGCGATTCTATCCCATGGACAGCCTTCCGTGACCTCAGACTCATTCACCACCTTCTCCAAAAATTTGATGGTTGGAGACTCTCACATATATACAGGGAAGGGAACTGTGGTGTTGATTTCCTAGCAGCAGCTGGCTCCTCTATGAACAGTACTTTCTTTGATCCATCACAACTTGGGAGCGACTTGAATACTTTGTTCAAGGAAGACAAAGAGATCTTGAAAGAAAGAGTCAGCAACACGAGCACAGATAAAAGTGGGGACATCGGATCTTCTCATTGAAGCATATGTTTTATTTTTTTTAATTATAAAAACATGTACCTCATAAGATGAGGTATACTATTTTTAAAAAATTCAAAACACATTTATACTAAAATTATAGGAGAAAAGGACTGTATGTAGTAACACTATCCAATCAAAAAAAATAAAAAATTGAAAAGTTCGTACCTCTCATTACTTCCTCTAGGAAGTCTCATCGCATCTATCGAAAGCTTTAACACAAATCAATCATGACGTAAGAGTGCCCCTTCAAAGAGGGGAGATTAAGGCACCTTGTTAGCTCATGGGCCAAGAGAGTACAATGAACAACATTTCTCTCTCCAACAAAGACCGACTGGAAAAGCGGGTTTTGGTTAAGTCAGTAAACACCCCCCACCTCTGTAAAAGAAGTCAAGGATTAAATCCTGTGAAACATCTCTCTTCATTCAAAAAAAAAAAGACAACCGACTGGTTTGCATAAAATAATTTGGGGAGAACTTCTTGAAGCCTTTCAACCAAAATTTTGTAGCAGTCCTGTAGACCACATTGCAAACAAATATAAGCTATAAATTATCTCCTTCTCCTTGTTTTTTATTGTTAGATAAGTGTTTTTCTTTCATTGTTAAATCATCTCTTTTCACATAAGAGAGACTCAAATTGTGAACCCGAGATGAAAATGTTTTCCTCTATTACACTGCCCAAAAATGGTCTGGTATAGAGTGTTGTTACACAGTTTCTTTTCAACCCCAATTCCAGTCTCATCATATACCCCCATTAATTTCATATACTCACATTAACACGGTATATATATCTCGTTATAATTTTCACATTTTCGACCTTGGGGAATGTCGGCAGTGGTGGAAGTTCGACCTTAGGAAATTATGGGACCTCCTTCTTAGGTAATGTTGGTACCTCCAGACTATAGATGGTATAGGTTTGAAGGAATATTGGACTCCAAACTAATAAAATGATCTGGGACACACTATCTTTTTTTACTTGGTAAAGAAAAATATCCAACCCAAAAATAAAGGTCCAGATGTACTTTTGTTAAAAAAAAAAAAAAAAAAAAGTTAACACCAAACCACATGTGGAAATAGTGCATTAATTTTTCATCTAATGTTAGATGCTTATGCAAATAATATACCAAAGGATAATGTTCAGCACAGTAAATTTTCCGGGCCCAATTCCATATATATGTTGATATTTTAAAATAGTATATTTTTTTATAAAAAAATAAATTATATAATTCAATAGACGAATTACAATATATATATATATATGTCGAGTGATTCAGTGCGGGAATGCGGTGGTGCGGGAAGCGACGTCGGTCGTTCGATCGCAGGTCCATCGCATCCAACGGTCGATGTGAATCGCACCCGACCGTCCGATGCGATGGACCCGTAATCGACGGCCCGTGATCGCTTCCCGCACGACCGCATTCCCGCACCGAATCACTTCCCATATATATATATAGCGAAATGATAATATGCGGTTCGTGCGTTCCGTGCGAACCACGCATATACACCCCTTAAAAGTGTATATGCGTCGATAAATTATGCATATAGCCCAATGAGGTATATGCTTGAATGAGCTGACGGACCGCACAGACCGCACCTAATCATGTCCCTATATATATATATATATATATATATATATATATATATATATATATATATATATATATATATATATATATATATATACGCGAGCGATTCAGTGCGGGAATGCGGGAATGCGGGAAACGACGTCGATCGTTCGATCGCGGGTCCATCGCATCCAACAGTCGAGATGAATCGCACCCGACCGTCCGATGCGATGGACCCGTGATCGACGGCCCGTGATCGCTTCCCGCACAACCGCATTCCCGCACTGAATCGGCTCCCTATATATATATATATATATAGGGGACTGATGGGGTGCGACCGTGCGCACGGTGCACCCCATCGTGCGCCCGATGGTTCAGCCGTCCGATCGCTGATCTCGCGATCGGACGGCTGGTGATGTTTTTTTTATAAAAAAAAAATTAAACCGGATAAAACCGGTTTCGATGGGGACCCCGTGACCCCCCAAAGACCCTCCCCCGACTCTCTCTCCTCTCATACTTCTCATCTTCTCTTCTACTAAACAACAACAGAGAAAAAAAAGGAAAAAAAAGGGGGGAGCACCACCTGCTGTGCCCTCATCCACTAGGCCACGCCCACCCCTCCCCACGCCCACCCCTCCCCACGCTCGACGACCACCGGCCACCCCCTCCATCTCCTCTTCTCCTCATGCGGCACCCCGTCTAGACATCGTGCATCTGTGCTCGTGACCGTCCTCATCACCATCCTCGACCCCGCACCATCCCTATCCCCGCAAAACAGTCAATGTGAGTATTTTCTTTAACCTGCCTTGTATTTCATTATCTAGGGTTTTTGGTTTTGATTTGATCTATTAATTGATTATTAAAGTAATTTTTTTATATTATATGCTCTGTTTTGAAGATTGTGAAATCAAGAAAATCGAAGTCGGATGTAAAAGCTGTTACCATTCCCGCACCTAATCACGAGCGTGTGTGTGTGTCTATATATATATATATATATATATATATATATATATATATATATATATATATATATATATATATATAGACGCGAGCGATTCAGTGCGGGAATGCGGGAAACGACGTCGATCGTTCGATCGCGGGTCCATCGCATCCAACGGTCGAGATGAATCGCACCCGACCGTCCGATGCGATGGACCCGTGATCGACGGCCCGTGATCGCTTCCCGCACGACCGCATTCCCGCACTGAATCGCATTCCCGCACTGGTGCGGTTTACGAATCGGCTCCCTACGTATATATATATATATAAGGAAGTGATTCGGTGCGGAAATGCGGGAAGCGATCACGGGCCGTCGATGACGGGTCCATCGCATCGGACGGTCGGGTGCGATTCACATCGACCGTTGGATGCGATGGACCCGCGATCAAACGACCGACGGCGCTTCCCGCATTCCCACACCGAATCACTCGACTATATATATATATATATACACGCTCGCAATTAGGTGCGGCGAACGGCAGGTGCGGCCGCGACATGGGCCGTCCGATCTCTATATATATATATATACACGCTCGCGATTTGGTACGATGAACGGCAGGTGCGGCCGCGACGTGGGCCGTCCGATCGCGGGTCCATCGCATCCAACAGTCGATGTGAATCGCACCCGATCGTCCGATGCGATGGACCCGTGATCGACGGCCCGCGCCGCTCGCCGCACCTAATCGGTTCCCTATATATATATATATATATATATATATGCCGACGATTAGGTGCGGTGTGCGGTCGGTGCGGTGTGCGACGTGGGCCGTCCGATCGCGGGTGCATCGCATCCAACGGTCGACGTGAATCGCACCCGACCGTCCGATGCGATGGACCCGTGATCGACGGCTCGTGATCGCGCACCGCACCGACCGCACACCGCACGTAATCGTAACTCTATATATATATATATATATATATATATATATATATATATATAGTCGTGATATTATACGATCGTGCGGTCGGTGCGGTCGCGATCACGGGCCGTCGATCACGAGTCCATCGCATCGGATGATCGGGTGCGAATCACGTCGACCGTTGGATGCGATGGACCCACGATCGGACGGCCCACGATCGCGACCGCATATTATCGGAAATCTATATATATATATATATAGTCGAGTGATAGCGTGCGGTCGGTGCAGTCGTGCGGATCCGACGTGCGTCGTCCGATCACGGGTCAATCGCGATGCGATGGACCCGTGATCGGACGACGCACGTCGGATCCGCACCGACCGCACGTAATCACGAGTCTATATATATATATAGGGACGTGATTACGTGCGGCGAACGGTAGGTGCGGCAGCGATCATGGGCCGTCAATCACGAGTCCATCGCATCGGACGGTCGGGTGCGATTCACGTGGACCATTGGATGCGATTCACGTGGACCGCTGGATGCGATGGACCCACGATCGGACGGCCCACGTCGCGGCCGCACCTGCCGTTCGCCGCACCTAATCATTTTCATATATATATATATATAGGGAAGTGATTCGGTGCAGGAATGCGGGAATGTGGGAAGCGATCACGGGCCGTCAATCACGGGCCCATCGCATCGGACGGTGGGGTGCGATTCACATCGACCGTTGCATGCGATGGACCCGCGATCGAACGACCGACGTTGCTTCCCGCATTCCCGCACCGAATCACTCGACTATATATATATATATATATATATATATATATATATATATATATATATATATATATATATATATATATATATATATATATATATATATATATATATATATATATGGAACCGATTAGGTGCGGTGAACGGCAGGTGTGGCAGCGATCACGGGCCATCGATCACGTATACATATATATATAGGGAACCGATTAGGTGCGGTGAACGGCGGGTGCGGCAGCGATCACGGGCCGTCGATCACGGGTCCATCGCATCGGACGATCGGGTGCGATTCACGTCGACCGTTGGATGATGGACCCACGATCGGACGGCCCACGTCGCGGCCGCACCCGCCGTTCGCCGCACTTAATCGTGAGCGTGTATATATATATGAGCTGCGATTAGCTACGGCGAAACGACAGATGCGACAGGAAATACTGAACATCTAATCTATGCACCTTAAAACAGACGGTCAAGATTTTATTTTCCAAGATTCCCGGGTAATCTGAATACCAGGTCAATAGGTAACCCAATGACTACCACCTCTCTTTACTTCTCTTCTCTCTCACCTCTCATTTCTCCTCTAATTGAAAAACAAACAAAGAAAAAGAAAAAACAGATCTGCGGCCCCTCTCCGCCAACCCTCCCTGTGCGACCACCACCACCCCTCCGTGCCTCCTCCCCGTGCGACCACACCACCCCTACGCACCTCCGATCCATCCCGTGTGACCACCATCACCCCTACGCACCTTCATTCCTTGTGACCACCACCCCCAATAAGCCGCAGCTCCTCCTCCGCGTGCGACCACCACCACCCCAACGCACCTCCTCCTCCCCTCCGCACCTCTCTCTCTCTCTCAGGGGTGGTGGTGGTCGCACGACGATGAGGTGCGGAGCGACCCGTAGTCGACTAAAAAAAATTAAAAAATATTTTTCTTCTCTCTCCCCTTCCCTAAAACCTGAAACCCTCGATCGTGGTCCATCGAATGCTCTGCTGCGACCCCCGATGTGGCTCCTCCCTGCCCCCCCCCCCCTACGACTCCTCCCTGTGCCCCCCTGCGACTCCTCCCTGCGGCGACGGCCCCCCTATGCCGGCTCCACCGCCCCCCATCGGCCCCCCTGCGACCCCCTATGCCGGATCCACCGCCCCTGCGACCCCCCACCTGAGCCTGCTCCACCATTTTTACCTCAATTTAAAGGTTCAGATTATAGTGTGTAGTGGAATTTTTTTTTTTGATGTAGTGTGTATTGATATTCAATGAATATGATGGTTTCTTGGGAAAGTTTTCTATTACAGTCTGCATTTGTTTGATCAGTTGAAAGAGGAGTCCAAGATTGGTTTATTTTTAGACCAATTTATGTTGTATTGATGAGTTCTATTTAGTAATGATGTAAGCATTGACATGTAAATTCGTGTAACAACTATTCTAAAACCTTGCAACTTTTAAGTTATATGAATGAAGTACAAATGGTTAGAGAATTGCGCGCTACTCATACTATGAACTTTCAAAGGCACATTGTATGTATTTTTGAAACCCTATATTTAATTTGTTTTTGGGATTTTGATTTTTTTGTAGAATCTGAAACCTAGATTTTTTCATTTTGATGGATTTTAATTTTATTTACCTTTGATTTTGAGTATTGCCTTAAATTGATTCATTTCTTCCAAATGGTCAAATGTTTTAATTAATTAAATGTCCAGTGATGTAGTTTTTTTGTTTCTCAGCCATTGATGCAGATTTGAAGTTAAACTAGCAAGTCATCCAATCTGACTTTTAGATTGTTTTTGGAGAAGAAGACTGAAAAGCCAAAAAAGATTGTTTGGTGGCTTGTGTTTTTGGAGGAGAAGAAGACTGGAGCATATTGCATTTGTTTATGTATTACAGGGCAATTTATGTAATATAATTTTGTACTGCATTTATATAGTGCAACTCATGTACTACAGGGCAGTTAATGTAATACAATTCAGTACTTTAGTTTATGTTCAATTTGTACAATGCAATTCAGTTTGAATAACAAGATTTGGTAATGTGTTGGTTTTGTGTAGTTCAATTTATATAGCTATTCAGTTCACAATATTTCATTCATTAGAGCTGCCAATAAAGAACTCAAGTTAACCAGAAAACAAGGCATGCATGTACAAGGCCAGTGAATATGGCTCAAGTAGAGCTTCTAATTAATCTCGTTTTTGTACATTTCATACCATGAATTCATTAGCAAACCTGTACATTTGAATAGATTTATTGTGTGTATATATGGCTTGTTGGCTGAACTGTCAGAGAAATCAAACAATGAAAGAATCTGTCATCACTCTAGCACAGTTACCCTGCAAAATCATTGTTACATGAGCAAATCTATGGAGCTCAATGACATATTCCTTATTTAAACAATGGAGCTCGATGAGCAAATTTAACTTGAATATATACAAAAAATTGCAAATTATAGGTTTCATAAACAACAAAGACAAGGTTAAATAAAAAAGGCTGCAGAGGGCTCCAAAAGAATTATAACTATTTATTCATACTTTGCATTGGACTGTTGGCCGAATTTTTTTATTAATACAACCATACATGTACCAGGGGAAGATGAGAAAGAGGGTTATCTTACAAGAAGGCCAGCACAATGTTCTGCATCCATGCTTCTCTCTTCTGCAGTGATCGAATGATCTTTTCATAAGGCCAGCACCAATGTTCTGCAAAAAAAAAATACTATTTCTTTGAATAAGATTATGTACAATTCAACGGGATGGTAAAATTGGTAGCCCAAAAGAACAAATATGATATTAAAAATCTCATTATAGATATCTGAATGACAAGCACTTCCAGACTTCCATCCAAAATTCCAAATAACTCTCTTTCAAGTAGGTTCACTTTTTAAATGTCATGTCTACAATGTTTTTATGGCCTCTGAAGTATTTCAAAAGGCGACCCATGCTTAGCCAGTCAGAGAGACATTTTTTCTCCACCAACTGAATGAATCTCTAAATTCTGAATAAAAATGTTAAAAGTAAAGTGTGGCGTGATATGGAAGCCTATGAATAACTATATGACCACTTTCAGTAAGAAGGAAATGGGCATATCCATTGATTAAATAAATACTTTCAGTAAGAAGGAAATGGGCTTATTTTTCTATAAGCATCAGATAAGAATCACAAAAGGCACAATTAACTTATACTACTGTTTGAGTATTATTGAACAGTAAACATTCAATTAAGCATATCTAACCTCTAATCTCCAATATCCCCTTATAGCAAAAATGTTTGACCATATACAACATACATATTACACACATCCTGCACTAGTCACTGACCAATATGCCTAGACTAGGATAACTATTGAAGGCACAATCAGAGGTGCTCTTGGTACAGATCAGGTTGGTATGATGTAAGACTATGTACATGTTTGCATTCTTATGGACTGGAAGATAACTCCTAGAGCCAACATACATAGCATCTGCTTACTATCTGTTCAAATTACCAATACATAGTGTACTATCTGAGTTTTCTGCATTTAGTCCTTCAGTGGCACTAAGCATTCTTTCTCTGTGAATTTGTTTACTGCTACTGTATATAATAACAAAAAGTCATGAAAGAAGTCTAAACACAAAGTATGGCATCAAATGGATGAATAAACCCAGAAAAGTATCTGTGCAATATGTTTGATTTAAACTGTAGCAGGCTAGATTCACTAAAGGAAGCATTGTTTTTTCATCAAAATTCAAGCATTCATATGCATCATGCCAATATAGATGCCTTTTCAATATTTACTAAGATTTCAACATGGTCAGTCACGGTCATTTAAATGGGGGAAAAAGTAGCAGGGCATATCTTAGACTTCAGTTGAGGTCATTAACCAGAGAATGCTGCTGGTAGGCTTTTTATAATCATGGACCATCAGAGCATGCTTGATACTTGATGACAATTGGTTCATATGCAACAGTTGGGCAGATCAGTCCCAACTTCCTTAAGGTGGAAATTAGCCACATAAACCTGAAAGCGTCAAACAGCAATTTTAGCAAGTCCTGATGCTTTTATTGCATAACACAGTAACTTTAAACTAAACTCACCGTTGCTATATTTTGTCTACCTGCTTTGCCCTCCTTTAGAAAGAGCAAGTTGTGTCATCTGAGTCAGATCATTGGTCCCAAATGAGGAGAACTCAGCTTGTTCTGCAATCTGTCAATGACAAATTTCACACAAGTAAATACTAAGAATCCATAAATGAAATAGACTATCAATATGTTGATCTTATGCTTTTAAATGTCTTTCTGAGAAAATAAGCATTCTTGTCAATAAATCATCAATTTTTTATAGATATAAGTCAATGTATAATTTTTAACACTGCTTTCATTTTGCCTGTATTTTATGACACATACAGCCCCTCTTACCAAGTATTTTCACTGAAATTTAAAACACTATAACTAGATGATGCTCCAGTGCGAGGAATCCCGAATGAAAAAAGGCATAAAACATAAAAGTTGTTACACAGAGAGCCTATAAAACCCAAAAATCAATTAAATAGGTCCACACACATTCAACAGCAAATAAAAAACCAATTTCATTCACAATACCAACTTAAAAAGAAAATGAAAAAGACAAAACCATAAGTGGTTCGCATCAAAAGCAAAGAAACACCCAAAAATTATCACACAAAGAGCCTAATAAACATTCCCAAAATAAATAAAAAATCAATCCATGCATCCAAAAAAATACAGAACAACCCAATTTGCTCAATACCCACATAAATTTTTTTTTTCTATAAAACACAAAATCTGCCCCAAAAAACCCAAATTTATACAAAAGAGCCTATAACAAACATTCCAAAAAATCAAGCAAAAATGTCACACATTCTATTAAAATTCAAAACAACAAATCACAAAAGAAATTAAACCCAACACAAGTACCTCTCAATTCATACAATACCACCTAAAACGGTCATCGATAGGGGTTGCAGAGGGGATCACCGATGGGGTCGGAGCAAGGGACGTGGAGGGGTCGTCGGGGTCCATGCAGTCGTCGACGGGATCGCAGTCGCCGGGGTCCGTGCGGTCGTCGTCGACGGGATCGCAGTCGCTCGGGTCCGTGCGGTCGTCGACGGGGGGTCGCAGTACGACGGGGTCGCAGTCACTCGGGTCCGTGCGGTCGTCAACGGGGGTCGCAGTCACCGAATATGTATGTTTGAGCGAGAGAGAGAGAGAGAGAGAGAGAGAGAGAGAGAGTGAGAGCGAGAGAGAGAGTGAGAGCGAGAGAGATGAGAGCGAGAGAGATCAGTGAGAGAGAGAGAGAGAGAGCGAGAGAGGGAGAAACCCAAAAATTGGTCGAGGTGAAGAGGGAAAGGAAACCTGTGAAACCGGTTTCCTCTCTCGTTGACTTTTTAATCCCCATCGTTGGATTTAAATCCATCAGATCGGACGGCCCTTGTTAAATCCGCATCTGCCGCTTCGTCGCACGTAATCAGCTTTCTATATATATATATATATATAGAGGAATGATTAGGTGCGGCGAACGGCGGGTGCGGCAGCGATCACGGGCCGTCGATCACGGGTCCATCGCATTAGACGGTCGGATGCGATTCACATCGACCGTCGGATGCGATAGACCCGTAATCGAACGGCCCATGTCGTAGCCGCACCCGCCATTCGCCGCACCTAATAATTTTAATATATATATATATATATATATATATATATATATATATAGAGAGAGAGAGGGAGAGAGAGAAACGATTAGGTGCAGTGTGCGGTCGGGTGCGGTTGCAACATGGGTCGTCCGATAACGGATCCATCGCATCCAACGGTCGACGTGAATCGCACCCGACCGTCTGATGCGATACACCCGTGATCGACACCGCACCGTCCGCACACCGCACCTAATCGCTCCTCATATAGTGAAACGATTATATATATAACGGCTCTAAAGCCGTTTTATATATATATATATATATATATATATATATATATATATATATATAGGGGAGTTATTGCGTGCGGTGAACGGCAGGTGTGGCAACAACTACGGGCCGTCGATCACGGGTCCATCGCATCGGCGGTCGGGTGCGATTCACGTCGACCGTTGAATACGATGGACCCGCGATCGAACAGCCCACATCGCGGCCGCATGTAATAATTTTCATATATATATATATATAACGGCTCTAAAGTGGACGCTCGCTTTGAATTAAAAAGTGGACATTCGGAGTCCACCGGACGAATGACTGTGATTGTTTAATCAATATGAAATGTGAACCTAATGTGTTAACTCAACCTCTAACTTAACTACCCCTCCAACCCAACCTAGGTTAGTCTAACCGAGTCAAACAATCAAACCCTCCCCTCTCACTCACTCTGTCTCTCTCGCCCATCTCATGTTTACGAAACCAAATCCTCAAAAGCTCTTCGTGAAATAGTCGCCGACGGACTAACGCAGGTCCCTCCCCGATGAACCCTCCCTAGACAACAATCCCGACGCAGAAACCCTTAAGGTTCAATCTTGCTCCTCTTGATTCTGGTTTGGTTTTTTTTTTTATTATTGAGTGACTGAGTTGATTATTTTTTCATGGGTGAGTGTGGGTCACTTTGAGATTGAATGGATTGAAAAGTGATCTTACATTCTCATTTAGGGATCCAACGTTTTTTTTAAAGCTTTTTTGGGGTTGGTTATGAATGAGATTGGACTTTTTTTTGTTTAGATATCTCTTTTTTTTCTATTCTGACTGTGTAACCTTTAATGACTTGATATTCCATCTCTTAAAATCTCTCATGAAAAAAAATAAAAACAAAACCTCAACATTGTATGACATTCCATCTCAGAATTTTTAGGGGGTGGGTATGAGATTATTTGGGGTCGGTCTAGATTTTGGCATTGGATGTAGACCTTCATGGTTTAGCTTTCTCGATAATGTGTGGATTTGATAATAGAAATATAGATAAAATCGGAGATGTTAGTACACCCTCCTAACTAGATATCTCTCTGAGTTGATTTTTTTTTCTTCATATAAGAGTTTGGGTCATTTTGTCTCTCTTGATAATTCTCATCATGATTTTTTTATATGAAAATGCCTCTGATAATTCTCATCATTTAATTTTATTGATGGTTTAATTGAGTCTTTATGATTTATTGTACAGCAACATGGCATCGTCGAGCAACAAACATTCGTCGAACAAGGCTAGTGAATTAAGTTTCAAGAACATTTTTTGCAAATGTCGGTGTAGAGATGCCATTAAAATATCTGAATTTGAGAAGAACACCTATAAATTGTACTATACATGTAAGGAAAAACAGTGTAATTTTTTTGAATGGGTGTATCTGAGAGAAGTAGAGACCTCCCTAGTTGCGATGAAGTCAACTAATGTGGAATTAAATAACATGATGAAGTCAACAAATGAGGACATAAGGAGCATGAAGCTATATTTTATTGTATTGCTTGTTGTCTTTTGTGCTATTTTCTTTGGTATGAAAATTGTGATTGTGTAACTTATCTGAAGTACTTCATGTAATGGATTGTACATCTCAGGCTTTTTGTAATGTTAATATTTAAAATTTGTACATCTCAGACTTCTTGTAATGTTAATATAATTGCATGTGGGTTTTCAGAACAATCCATTCTTCTTCATGTTTCACTTCTAGTTAGCTCTCACACCATCACATTCATATATTATGTCAAAACAATGTAGGATATAAAGAGTTTTCACCACAAGTGTTTTCAAATCCAACTGTGTTTTCAAATCCTTGTAAGCTGAATTTATTTATTTTTTAGATGCCTCATCTCCTAGACAATTTGAAGTTCTCATGTGAAATCATTTGGACAGTATATAGTACTGAACTTTTTCCTTGCTACTATATATATGGATGCCTTTTAAAGGTTTAGTACGCTCACCTCATTTTGTTCAATTGATTAGGAGTTATTCATAGAATATGATTGCTATATTGTGATAGATTGATTTAAGGTTTTTTTGAAAGTCAGTAGTTTCTTTTTTTCTGTATATTTTTTGCTAACACAACACAATCTCTCTTTTCTATTTTATAGGCAATATGTCATATATGGGGGCATCATCAAACAACATCCATTCATCGAATAACAACAGATTTCTGAATCAGAAAAAAAAAAATCCAAACAAATTTTATTATGCATGTGTGGGATTGAATGGAAAGCAATGTAAATTTTTTGAATGGGTATATCCCTGTATTTATGGTGAACATGCAAGTAGGCGCGAGGATGTGATTTCATACCATGAAGATGCACCTAGAGAACAAGTTGGTGTGTTAAATCAAGTGGAGACTTCTGAAATCTTGAATCGAATTACACAAGTGGAGACAGCTCAAGTTGCGATGAAGTCAAGAATTAAGGACACAAGGAGCATGATGAAGATCTTTTGTTTCTTCATTCTTATCATCCTTTGCATCATTTTGTTCAATATCAAAACTGGAAATGTGGTAATGTAACATCACTTGTTGTTTAGTAGTATGACCTTTTGAATATTGTAATGAATCTTGTTGGATCCAGATTTTGTAAAGAATCGTGTTGGATTCATAATGAATCTTGTTGGTTCAGATGTTAATGAAAGTATGAATATGTATGACTGTATATAATAAATCTTGTTGTTTCAGTGAATTAAAATGATGATAGCACCTTTTGAATTAAAACAACCTGCTAGAATTAAATCTCATCATATGGAGCTAGAAATAGTCTAAATATTCTCTTTTACCGTATCTATGATACAAAAACATAAACACCCATCCAATTTTTTTCACTAAACTATGCAATGTTAGAAAAGAATTAAGAAAGAAAACAGAGGACCCCTCTAGAACATGGACACCATGAAGAATATAATTTCCCCCACACTTTCTACATATTCTCTTGATTAATGACAAAATAAAATTAAATACATTGATAAAGATAAACTACCCACTGATGATAGCAGTATCCACTTAAAAATCAGCAAGACAGATATATATCACACCATTCCTTGGGGGCTGGAGTCGGAGGGGAATTCACCGTCCAGATCCCATCGAACGGTCTATGATCGAAGCCGCACATAACAATTAAGCCGCACGTCCGCGTAGCATCACTTTCCTGTATATATATCGCGATTTCTTTAAGGCCTGATTTGACATTGGGATAACGGGTTATGATAAAAAAATAATTGGATTAAATCACATGTTATCCCATATTACATAACAAAAAAAAGATACAGCAAAGACAATTGTCCGTATTTTAAGAAAAAAAGTAGGGATATTTTGTTCTAGGTAAAAGGTGGAAGTCTTTATCCCATTTTTTAACCTCATTTTGTAAAACATGGATAACATTTATGACTACTCTTCTCAAAAAAATCAAAACTAAAAACTTCATAAAACCAAAACCAACAATTTAATGCCTCTTTAATAGAAATGGTAGACTTGGTATTCTTAATTTTTTTTTAAGTTATCCCATATTTTACATCATGTGATCCAAATGTAAAATTAAAGATGAGAACACAAAAAATGGGGATAACAAAATGCATTACAAAATGTAAATATGGATAAAAATAATAGTCTTTTTATCATTATATATTAAATTAACTTATCCTAAATATTTATCTATTTATCAAACCAGATCTAAAAAAACAAAAATAAAAACCTGGTCAAGGTGACGTGGCAGCACTGACTAGGTCCAAGACCATTTTCTACTATGGGGTTATTTGGAGACCGGATCCAGTCAGTGCCGACCTCGGGTCAGTTCGATCAATACCGAACTGCACCACGTGCAAATCGAACTGCATCACTTATAAATCGAACTGCACAACCAATTGTTGAATATATTTTTTACTCTCTTATTGGATTCAATCAGCTACTGGAGAAAATATGAATTCCTAAGTATCATCAGTATCCAATAAGAGAGTGAAATATATACCCAACAATTGATTGTTTAGTTCGATTTATAGATGATGCAGTTTGATTTGAACGTGGTGCAGTTCAGTACTGACCGATCTCGGTATTGACTGAATCCGATCCCGGCTATTTATTGCATATATTCAAAAATAAAGGTTATTTAACAAATTGTCCTAAAACTATTGATTTTGTAAACAAGTTCCCACAAAAAGAAAATCATCTAAAAATCGATCAAACTTTAACGTACCTTAGAGTAGTGTTTCAATTTAATTGATGCCAAGAAAAATAACAGCAAAATTAACAGAAAAAAAATTGGACATTATTACTCGTGTTTTAAAACCCGACCCAACTCGGATGGTTGAATCGGTTAAACCCCCTTAAAATTCTGGTTTGGTTTATCCATAAAACCTGATAGTATAAAAAACCGATAAACATAATCAATCCACCGCTTAAACTAACTGTTTTTAAGAACCAACTACCGATTGATTAAATCGACTGGTCCTGTAGACATAATGATTAATTACTAGTTAAAATATAAAATCTAATAAAAAAAATTTGATTTTGTATGATAAAATCATGTTATGGTGTTAAATAAAAGCTTAAAATATTAAAATTAAGAATTTGGTAATTATGCAAAGTTTTTTAAAATTGTTTCATATTATTATAAATTTATTCTTGTAATAATAATTAATATATTATTACGTCATAATAATATTACAATTCAAATCCGATTGATTGACCCAATGGTTGAACCAATTAATCTTACCCCATTCAATTTTGTTGTTCAATGAATGGTTCAAGTTTCACACTGTTGCAATCATTCCTCCATACATGTCACCAAACACTGTATATAAACTAAAATTAATTAGCATAATCCTACTGTGTATATACTCTATTACCAAAAAAAATATAAATATGTAAAAAAATATGCATTCAATTCATTTTTTTGTAAAAATATGTACTTTATTATACTAGCATATATACTTCAAAATAATTCCAAACTATGTGATAACATTTTCCAAAAATTTCATGCAACCTGACATGCACTTCAGCTTTATAGCCATGAGGACAGACACCCTGAAGTAATTGCAAACCAAAATTCTAGCTAACAGATACAATTGAATGCAACACAAATCGATAAATCTGAATTCAATAAATAAATCTTTAAAAAAAAGGACGACGACACGAATTGTTAGGTCATTTCAGTTAAGCAGATCAATCACGAAAGCTAAAAAAAAAATATGATCAAAGGTTTGACGGTTTATTGACACAGTTAGGCTAAACCATTTCGATGTACAGCTTTGTTTCTGCTATGACTCCAAAACCAGAACAGAAAAGGAGGGAAACCAAAGGAATGTACAGATGCAATGGAAAGACAAAAGGAAATTTAAATCAATCACTTCGTTTTCATTGGCTATTTCCATTGCAATGGATTACACCGTTGGCGCAAACGTCCTTCGGTTTCAAAGTAACAGGATTTAGGCCCCATATGCGGATCGTCCGGTCATCGCTCGCTGATGCCAACATGTGAGGATCAACAGGATTCCAACTCACAGAGTTCACAGCGCCCGAGTGTCCTGAGAGTGTCTCTATAAGTTCTCCGGTTTCTCGGTGCCACAGATAGACCTGTTAGATACAAAATTGTACATGGTGAGTGACTAAAAGCATTCTCGTGTTTAGAAACACGTTTGAAAAAGATTTCAAAGAGTTTTCACTTGAAGCACCTTTTAAAAACAGCTTTCCAGAAAGCAAACTTCTTTTAGATTCCTAAAAAGTTTATTTTATTTTATTTTTGCTTTCACCAAAAACACCACTAGAGGTTTTCAATTAAGTACGATTCTGCAAAATCAGAATCTCCAAAACTGCCTTGGATATGATAATATAATTGATAATCGAAAAGAAACAATATATATGTCGCTGAGGGGGGCTTGAATGAGCAGGAAAACATGGAGTGCCAGAACTTGTATTAACTGAGGTGAGGACTCATCAGATCCAGAACATCATCTCTGATCCACCACCATGGATTAATACTAATTAACTACCCCTATCTCTAGATTTTTTTGTGATTTAAAAAGTAACATGGATCCTTCAAGGTGCAGCATTGATTATTTACAGTTCGAGAAATGCAGAAACTGTAGAAAAATCTGATTTCCTAAAATGGTGTACTTTCTATTGAAAAAACCTTGGCTTTCCGAAGACTGGTCCATGAGGCCTCAAAATGAAAGATTAAAAATTTTCAGGCCTTGTTTAGTCAGAGAAAAAGTGGGGGGATAAGGGGACAAGTGGGGAATAAGTGGTCAGCGAACACCTTATCATGTTTGGCATTAAAAAGAATGGACAAAATGCATACATTTTTTTTGTTCATAGGAAAGGCTACAATAATATTTATACCCTCTTTTCTTGACATGTGGATATGGACAAATTTGATATATTATTTATCCCCTAAAATTAAGATAACTTATCATCAAAATCTACTCCCTTTGTCAAACCAATATCTCAATGGTCGTTCAAAATTAGGAGAACAAATGATAAATAAATGGAGCATGGACAATGGGACACAGGTATAGGACATGGACACAACATGAATGACACGGCAAATCTTGAAAAGGTAGGATAGGACCATTGTAAAGACATGGCAATGCATCCAAACTATAAGTTCATTTAACTACAATAAAACTAGCACGCATCCACAAACTATAAAACATTCATTAAACTACAATAGTTGACAGCTACCGATTCCATAGAGATTTTAACATCATCTAGCTTCACATAAGCATGAATACTATAGCAGTTATTAAGAAAATAGCTACAATGCTACACTGGATAAGTGAGATGTGTATGTGCCACATTAATAACCTATCCAATCCGAAATTTGGAAAATTATTTTTGAATTTTGGACACATAGGACACGTACAGGACGCATCTGGCACATCATGTCAAGTCTGGTGTCTGCAGACATGGGAGCGACATGTACATTAAAATATGTGCTTACTAGTGAAAAATCTCACAATTTCTATATACAGAATCTGATTCTTGCTCGAAAGAAAAAACAATTAACATATATATATATAACATATATATATATATATATATGGACTTGGCTTTGCATGAATTGAAATGTTGACAGACAAATATTGTCTCACTGAATAATTCATTCAAACATGGGAATTTATAATACTTTGTACCCAAGCATAAACATGTTTCCAGATCCATAATCTGATTCCCAGAGATAACTTCATAAGTTAACTAGCATGCACAAGCGCGCGCACGCAAAAAAAATAAATAAATAACTTGAGGTCCGGCAATGCATCACATAGTTCCAATGTATAATTGAGTTTCAAGAGGATTTAATACCCTATTGTTTCACTATTTCCGTCAATGAATTACAAGAACTAAAAAAAAGAGGGAAATATATGTACCTGTGAATCCTCACTTCCACTAGCAATGAAAGATTGCTCATAACCTCCAAAGCAAGACCGTATAACAAAACGGGTGCGCATGTGGCCCTTGTATTTGCATACGACTTTTGGATCGCCTACTATGCTCCACAGATGGATTTCTTGATTAACAAGATTCACGAGCAAGAACTTACTGTCCTTGGACAATGTGAATGAAGTGATAGTATTATCTTCTTCAATCAGCCTCTCTACACTTGCTTCCCTGTCGAGCAGCAAAATTGCACTTTCTCTGCACATGCTCATAATCCATTTTCCATTATTGGTCACAGCCATGTCTGATATGCGAAGGGTTCGCTGACCTTTCCAACACTCAACTTCTTTTCCCTCCAAATCCCACATGGTGATACTCTTGTCTGAGAGTCCAAAGAGAATACATTTCCCATCAGGAAACCAACCACAAGATATAATGCCGAGACCAGCTTTAGTGTAGATTTGAAGGCATGCCCCAGTGTTCACATCCCATCGTCGAAGAGCCTCCTCCACCCCACATGTGAGGAGCTGACTGTCATCCGGGCTCCACGCAACAGTCAAAATGGAGCGTTCATGGCCAATAAGTCTGTGCTTCAATGACACTTCTCTGCTCTCCGAAACCTGAAAATAACACGAATATTTATTCTCACATAATAGAACATAAATTTCATAATATTGGACATGACCCAACAATATCAGTAGTAGAATTTGTGATAATAGTAATAGTAAATATAACAATCCATTGAGAAAGAAGATGCGCAGCATACTCGCTAATTTCCAGCCAAAAAAATATAGTTTAGACAACACCCTATTGTCTAAATTATTCACTGTTAGAAAAAAAAAGTGAGCTTGTTCATTTCTCGAATGAACATCACAGAAAGGATAAAAATGTATCCATCCAATCCATTATATTCGCAGTGTATGGAAGAAAAATAAAGGCCACCCAGATCGGCCCTACATAGATATTGGATATGATCCTAACCTTTTGGCATTTTTTTAACAAATAGACCATTCTCAAGACTCGAACACAAGACTGTCTAATGTGGAAGAAATCCCGATGCATTCAATCAGGTCTCAACATCTGGACAAGTGATAATTTATCAAGTAGTTAATTCATTACATGATTTATTACTCAACCGTAGCATTGATTAGTAACATACTCAATTGTCCACAAGGACATAACAATATTGGGAAGTTAACAGAAGATACGAGAGAGCTGACGGAGGTCATTGGCAGGGATCAACTTTAGATTTACGATATAGCATATAGTTCAAAATATCAATTTCTGTGATATATCAGTGGGGTCCCAAATTTATATATCAATTTCAGACTTGAAAAAGAAAATTGTTTGAATTTTTTTTTTTGAAAATTTTTTTAAAAAAAAATCAGAAAATTAAGAAAAATGTCAAAAGATTATAGGGGCTTGGACCCTCAGCACAGTGTTTGACAAGAGAATTTGCAACCAAGATATAATGGGATTGAGTCCCAGCATTTCCCTACCAAAAAAGAAATTGACAAATAGGAATTTATTGGTGATAAAATTCAAAGTGTAAACAGCTAGTAAATTTATTTTTTTCCGCATTAAAAGAAAAACAACTAGACAATTAAAGTGTAAATGCCTAGAGTTGCTTGAATGGACCAGTTTACCAACTATCAATATATCAATAGTTTTTGGGCAAAGCGATGATATATTAATGATATCAACAATGGCATCATCAAGACATCAATAAATATCACCCAATCGATCAAATGGACCAAAAAATGGCCTGATTTTAACGATCTTTTTTTTTTTTTTGCGGCGGGGGGAGAGAGAGACTAATATATCAAGATATTGATCAATATTTTAAACTAAAATATCACATGACCTTAAACTAATTATTAACACATTTAAAAGAATGAACAAATCATTACATTTAATGGTGAATCAAATAATAACCAAATAGGTTGCGAAACTATATCAGACAAGAGCTTAACTGCACATATTGATGATATTAAACACAGGTAAAAAACAAGAGAAGTAAAAATAAGGCAAACACATAAGAAAAAAACTGTGGTGAAATTAAAGGGGAGATGATCTAATACTCTTTTAAGGATAGACTATAGAGTGATAAATGGCAAGTTCGAACATAAATGATGAAACTAATATTATGTGAAACAATGTCTATTTGCATTTAAAAAATGGCAAAAAATATCATCGGAGAATTAAAAAAAGGAATAGATGGCGTTCTAAGGAAAAGTTGGTGATGGAAAATGGAAGTCCTAAATGTAAGTTAAAAAAATGTAAAAGCTAAGAAAGAAATTTAGCAAATTATTTAAAGAGAACCACACAAGAAAGCTCAACATAGAGACGACAATGAAGGCAAGTTGGAAATATTAGGCATTGTTGAAGAATTAAGGTTAGTGAAGTTAAGGAGGATGTTCTCTCAATCCTTTGTTTCCAGTTTCTTCTATAGATTATTATATGTAGTGTTAGTTATGGCCCTTTTCCTTTCTTTGCTAAATTGTTTTTAAAATCTTTAGTATTTTTACACAAGGAAAAATTAGTGGTCCTGATGAAATTCCTACTAAAATTTGCAAGTGTCTAGAAGACGATGGACCAACATGACAAAATAACTAATTTAATATGATCTTAAAGAAAATGGAAATGCCTGATGAATGGAGAAAAGACATGTTACTCCCATATAAGGGGACACGAGCAAAAACTATCATGGAAAAAACACGTGTCATACTATGAAACTTTGAGAGAGTGATTGAACATAGACAAAGACATGAAACAAGAACATGGGACAATCAATTTGGTTTTATGCTAGGGAGGTCAACTACAGAAGCTCGATTTACTTATTAAGGGACATGAAAAACATTGATACAAGACATACATGATGGAACATAACTAGTGTTGGAACAATTAAAGGGCAGACACCAATCATGATAGGTTTACATCAAAGATAACAGTTGACTCTGTACCCCTTTACATAACTTATTAGGCATACTCAGAAAGATATTCCTTGTATTGTCTGCAGATGACAATGTCTTACATCATGAGAGTAAAGGACTTTAAACTAAGATATAAACATAGTTGTCCCCCACAGGCTTACGCCAGTGGTGGTTCAATTCTCGCCAGCGGCGAAAATGGAAAATACAGCCCTGTTGGGCTGAGATGTTGTCTTAGGCTTTAGGCCCACTGCTGTTGTTCTGTGTTGTGTTGGGCTCTGGCCCACAATTTTTTTGGGTTTGAGTCAGGGTGATAGTATCGCCCTTGTCCAAGGCCTCTATGTACCAAAAAAAAAAAGTAATAATAGTTGCATTAGAATTTAAAGGCTATAACATAAGTCAGACGAAGACGGAGTGCAATTTTAGCAAGAAGACAAAAGAAAATAATAAATAGTCAGTACAGATGGACAAGATATACCTAAGAAAGCAATTTCAGTATTTGAGATCCACAATTCATGAGGAATGTGGAATTAAATAAAACAGCATTCATAAAGCGGGATTTAAAAAATAAAAATAAAAAAAATTAGTGCCCTCCTATGTGATATTTGGCATGGTGGATTTGATCCCATGACCTCCTTTTTCGAGAGGGGGTGCGAACATTCATAAAGCAGGATGTTAAAGGGGAGAAATGCAATTGGAATATTGCGTGATAACAAATGCTCATGAAATTGAAAGAAAATTTGAATAAAATAGCAATAAAGTGGGCAGTGCTTTATGGGTCTAAGGGTTGAGCTATTCAAAAACATGCTTAGAAAATGAATGTAGCTTGAATGAGACTGTAGCAATAAAAGAAAGCTTCGAATAAAAACAAATATATCCATCTTCAAGGTCATTGCAATAGAAGATAAGATCAGAGGAAATCTTAGTTGGACATGTGCAACGGAAACCACTTGGTGCACTGATTAGGAGTGACATGGTTGAGCTAGAAGCAGCTACACGGACAAGAGGTAGGCCAAAACAAATTTGGATGGTGATAGTTAGGAAAGTCATTAACTGTACATTTCGGAGAACAAGGTTCTTAAGAGAGTGGAATGGTCAGAATCAATTAATCTAACCGACCCCAATGAGAAGAGATTCAATTCATTCCTAGTAATGGGGTGAAGATTCAATTTTGGTAGGATAGATGGCTTCAAACGCATCCCCAAGGCTCTCTATGTAACCTTCTTAGGGGGGCACAAGATGTAAATGATCTTATATGTGACGCTTTCACATGTGGTGACAATTCCATCATTTGTTCACCTCGGCTTTTTCACAACCTTAATGATACAGAGTCATCATCTTCCAAAATTAATTCCACCTCTTGGAGAGCCACATGCTTCAACATCACCAAGGTTATGCAACCATGGGATCCAAATGATGGTATGATCACCACATGTGAGAGAATCACATATGAGGTCATTCTCATCATATGCCACACAGAAAAGGTTAGAGAAAGTGAAAGCCCAAGATGCACCATGAAGCCAAGCGTCCTTCCAAAATCTAATTTTCACCCCATTCTAGGAATATTTTGAATCTCCTCTTTGATCTCTGCAGCCAAGTCAAGAATGGCCTTCCACACCTTAGAGTCACTCTAAAAAGGAAGCCTTGTACATCCTCCATAGTATTCTCACGGATGACCCTAATCTAAAGGAAATATGGATCCCCAATCAATCTCCAAAGTCATTTCCCGTTAGAGCTTTGTTCATCTTGCAAAAATTGGGAACAACCATGCCTCCTTTCTTAGCCTAACAAATGAGGTCCTATTTTAGCTAGATGAGGGCTATTTTAACACTCCTTGGTACTATTCCAAAGGAATTTTCTAATTTTCTCCTTATTTTCCTTCCAAAATTCTTGTCCCCTTCATTGTTCTTCTGAATTCTGATGAAAATAAATACCATAATTCTTCTCCACTGACCTAAACATAACCCAATTCCCCCAGAAAATTTTCACTGTATGATTTCTTTTGCAGGAAAATCTTCTCATTCTGGATTGGCAAACCTCCCTTCCTTTAGACCCATATAAAGTGATAGAAAAAAAGTAATAAATTTTTCTAGAACTAAAATATAGATTTTAGACCCAAATATTTTTCTTTCTTTTCCTTCAATTTTTAAAAGGTGGACAATCTACCACGATTTTATTAATTATTGTAAAACTAATTCAAGCATCAAAACAAGACAAAGATCAAAAAAAATAAAAAACCCATCCCACTCGAGTTAGGAGAATAGAAGTCTACTACACCCGCAGGTCCTCCATAACCACAAAGCTTAATTCCTCAATTACAATGTGTCCTCCCATGAAATCTGCCCTATTTGCCCTAACCCAAAACAAAACCCAATCCTTGATGAAACTAGTTAGTCACAAATATTCCCATCCCAAATACTGGTAAATTGTTATATATGAGGAATGAGCCAAGGAGGAAACTATGATGAATGTTTATGGGTTAAAATTGTCAAGGAATGACTTTGTTGGAAAGAAATACATTATGTGCTTTTTCCAATCAGGGGGAAAAGCTTCTTGAAAAAGCCCTTTTGGAAATTTTAAAGGAAAATCAAGCCATCAAATATCCACTAGAAGCTAAAAAAAAAAGGCTCTTGCACCAGGAAGCAAGATCGCTTGAGTGTACAAGATGCATCAAATACAACCCAAGTGCCAAATGTGTTTAACGTACAAAACCATGGGAAAGAAAATTCGGCCCATTGCAAGTCTATTATAGGTACAAGAGCTAAATTCATGTCATGATGCATAAAAAGCTTACCTCCCATATGATTGCAGTTTTATCATTTGATGCTGATGCCAAATATTTTCCATTATTGGAGAATTTCAAGAACCAAACTTCATCACTGTGGGCCTGTAGTACCTGTTTAAAGTAAACTAGATCAGAGAACTGATACAGCCTAGCCTTCAGTTGACCTTGTGCAGTTGAAACAGTAATATTACAATTTATATTTCTTTGAAACACAGATGAAATGCTCTACATAAACATTTTTATATATTAATATAAAAAAACACAATTATTTGATGGCATAGCACAGAGGAGAGCGAGAGTGGGGGCAGTTTTATTGAGAAGGGAAAACAAATAAGTTGTTAAAAAAAAGGCACTAGAATCATTTGAAATGATAAAATCAGTATTTTGACATTATTATGAGTTAAACTCAAGAAATAGAAAGAAACTGATTTCAAAGAACAATGTGGGCAGGGTATAGTTGAAGAACAATTCAGAAACAGAAGCCCTCGTAGAGAACCATTTCAAGTCCAGGTTCAATGATGATCACAGATGGAGATCACCCTGGTTCAATAAAGATATTACGAGAATTTTTATGAGTGTTGAGGGAACCTGAGGCCCCTTTCCAAGAAAAGGAAGTCATGATTTTTATCATCGGCACCAATGGGGAAAAGGCCCCTGACCAAGATAGATTCTCATTGAGATTTTTCCAAGCACGCTGGCGTGCAGAGAAATCAGATTTGCTTATTATGATTTCTAAATTCTTTGAGAGATCTCAAGGGATTGGAAGCGCCTCTGTTGCCCCAATCCCCAAGAACGATGATATCTTTTAAATGGGAACAACAAAATGGTTGCAAAAGCATCAAAGGGGAGCAAAAGCTCCCTGAACCCAGGTGTTCCTGATGGAAGAGAGGCAATCTGCTTTCAGCATAGGGATGTCCCTTTTAAAAGGTTCATGGCTGCACAAGAGTAAATTGCAGCAGTTCACAAAAAGAGAGCAAGGAATTGTTTGCAGGTTTTATTATGAAAAAGTGTTGGCATATGGTGACTTGCTATTGCTTCTCAGGAAGATTGTCTATGATTCAGCAGTATGTATCCAGTGCAAAACTTTCAACCCCGGTCAATACTAGACTGTTGGGTTATTTTTTAATGCAAAGAGAGCTGAGGCAAGGGGGCCGCTTAGCCCATATGATGATATCTCCAAAGCAGCATAGATAATAGGGCATGTAGAAGCAGTTGGATTTTATCTCACATGTTTTGCTGATGATACATTAATTTATTTACGAGTCCTTTGTGGGAAATTTAATGTGGATTAAGCATGTTCTAAGGTGCTACAAACTGGTATGTGGTCTGGGAATTAAATTCTCCAAAATTACGCTTTAATGCATGGATGTCGTGTGGAATCGTTTCCTACAAAGTCTTTGAGACTTCCTCTTCATGTTGGCACCCTTAGGAACCAGGATTTGTGCTCATTGATTGAAGGGGGTGTAGGCTCTGGTTGGAAAAGCAACATCAGTCTTGGAGAAAGACATTTTGCCAACTGTCATTTTGTCCAGTAATTCTATATTCTTCCTCCCAATTTTAACATCATTGAATGAGTGCTTTCTAAACTGGATACCATAAAAAGATTTCTCTGGTATGGTCTAAAAGATGGGATTAGAAAGGTCCATCTGGTTAACTGGGAGGATCTTTGCAGAAGAAGAAAGATGGAGGAATGGGGTTCATCAACCTCCTGTACATGAATCAACACCTCTATAAATGGATCTGGCATAACTTGAATAATAGGAGGCTCTATGATGTAAACTTATTTATGCAAAATATCACAGGTTGTGCTATTTATGAACCAGGCCTCCCAGATCTTGTTTCTGAAAAGGGATTATAGAGCAGGTGCCCAACTTCTCCTTGGCTGTCGGATGAATCGTGGGGAAGGACAATGAAGTCAGATTCTAGCAGGATGTTTGGCTCTCTGATGCCGTTGACATAATACCCATGATTATTCAGAGCACCAGAATTCTCTAGTGTATATTTTCAATTGATCTGCTGAAGTTAGGGCCTGGTCTCCTATCTTCTAAAGCTGAATGATGCTGAATTTCCATAATCTTCTGCAACTCTAAACTCAAAAACTACTGTGCACCTCGTTGTCAATTTCAGCTTCGCAATGGATGATACGTCCAATATGCATGGGGATTTAAGTCTTTTGAGTCTCTCTTGGTATAAGAACTACATGAGTGCTTGTACCTTAAGGGGACTTTGATGCCCCAAATTTCTCTGCTTTTGGCTGCCAAAATGCATTATAGGGTCGATTCCTTTTCCACCAATCATATCCCTACTTGACCGAGTAACCCTTTGATGGATGAGGCAACCATCTCACCAAGCCCGCTACCCCCTCCATGATGCTGTAACACTGAAGAAGCTCAAGAAGAGCTAAATACTCCTTGGTCTCTCCTCCCAAAAATTGTGTTTTGTCCCCACCTCCCAGTGACCAGCCCCACCTTCCAAATGCCAGAAATCTCGAGCCTGGCCATTCTTGTTCACAACCACCAAAAAGATCCTCGGAAAACGATCCCTCAAAGTTCTTGGGCCACACCATACCGAAGTCCAAAACCAAATCCGATCCCCTCTATTAATATTCCATGCCATAGTCACAAAAAAGGGCTCCATTAGACTTCCAATATCTTTCCAGATCTTCAACAAACTATAAGACATTCAAGGGAAAATTGAATAAGGGGGAGGATTGGAGCAGTATCTTGCCTCAACAACTCTACACTACAACTAACTACAATCTAATATGAATCGCCAGAGCCACTTCCTAAGCAGCGCCAAGTTCATATCCTTGAGACACATGATGCTCATACCACCAATTCTTTTCTTGCCACAGATTGAGTCCCAGCCAATCAGATGGACTTTCGTGGAGTTGGGGTAGGCCTATTCCAAAGGAATTCTCTCTTAATCATCTCTATCTTTTCAAGGACGACCTTGAGAACCTTGAAAATAGAGAAGAGAAGAGGAAGAGTCGAGAGGACCTACCCTCTTTTAAGTGTTGGAGAGAAAAGTGTGGCATTCTGTGGAGAGGTTAATCTCTAAATAGGGCCGGTTCTATGCAGGTGCGTCCTTGGTTTGTTTCAAGTGGGGTAGACTTGTTATCGAGGAGTGAGTCCGCCAAGGGGGCTTTAGCTATGGGGCATAACATAGACAGCTTGTCTGCTGTTATGTTTTCCTGTTTTTTGGATTTCTTTTCCTTTATTTCATTTGGGTTATGTACTACTTGAATAGAAACTAGTAAGTAACCAACCATTTCTCTTATAAACTATAAGAATTCTCCACAAAGTATGCCTTCTCTCTCACTGAGACCCAACGAATGAAATGAATCTTTGGTAATAATATCACTGATAAATGACTGAATGCATCAACGATAATTAGGAGAAACACTATCACATATATAATGCATATAATTAATTAATATATATATATATATATAACACTATCACATATATAATGCATATAATTAATTAATATATATATATATAGTTGAGTGTGTGTATATATATATATATAACAGCAGCAGTTAACTATATGCAACGCAACGCTAGTATGAATCTCGTTGAACCCCCTCAGTACCACCTAGTATTTCCCCTAATTAACTAGATGTACAAAAAAAAAACCAGAAAATACATAGAACACAAATACATTATGCCGCTTCAGCAAATACTATGGTTTCCAGCTGCTTATCTTCACAAAAAGTTAACTAAAGGCTGATGTAATGGTGAGTTCTACATGTAACAGAAATTATGTGTGGAAATACTCACTACTCACATATTGATTACAACAGAACCATCAATTCCAATTTGTCTATAAACCTTGGACAACCCTGGCTATACTCGGTTTACTGTTAAAAAAATAAACCCTCCATTCAATCCTATATTAAGCATAGCTATAATGTTCGCATTTTTCTCAAATATTTATATAGGTTCAGTCAAGATTATGAGCTCCATGAAAATTTGCAATTCACCGCTTCTTCCAATTCAAAAAAAAATCATTCTCCAAATGAAATACCATTTTTGGGTGATAGTTTCAAAGTCTGATTTAACTGTTTCCAACTTTCCATCTATAAGATTCCATCAACTAATTCTCACTGAAATGTGTATTTTACATCCAAAAATAGATATGTGATACTAGCACTCTACACTCAGTATAGTGAGAGGGAAAACATCACATCCAATTCATAAAAAAAAAGATATATCAGTTTTAAACTTTCACTTGTTCACATTTACATGTTCCTATTCTAAGTTTCGTCAAACTGTGTATTTTATATCCAATGATAAATATGAGATACTAGCAATACACACTCATGCTAAAGGAATAGTGAAGAAATTAATCATATTTGTCACATTCAGTAATAAGAAGTTGAGGTTTCATTAAGAATTGTGCTTCTGTAAGCCAGTCAATCAATGCATTTAATAACAGATATTTCCAAACAGAATGTGCTATCCAACACTTTGCCTTTTTTTCTTAAATGGTTTGCATGAATTGTTCGACAAGCATTCACAAGCAATATATAAGTAACCCAACAAAGGTCAATCAAACAAAATTCAGAGAAACGCATAATGCAATCATACTGCAGATTGAAAGGTCCTACATCATATACAAGATTTGACCTGCAGTGTATGAGAAGGAATCTGATCTTTTCCACACTGATGATCGGAATATAAGGACAAGGAACCATCCAAAGAGTTGTGGAAAACACATTCCCTGCGCTGCACGCTTAGAGCCTGTTCAACCAAATGCTCGAGCCTTCTTTCAGGAATCATAATTGTTGGAGGAAGTAACTTCTGTACTTCCTCTAGAAGATTCAAATATCTATTCTGGCCTACCATATCCTTGGAAGAAAATCCAATATTTCCATACTGTGAAGAACAAACAATATAGCGTGAAAGTTCACGTAACCTCTTTGCATCAACGCAAACAGGAGTAATCTCGTGACGCAGTGTGCTCAAAGCATCCATCACCCTGTTCTTCTCTAAGAGTTCAAAGAATTTCTGTTCCAGTATCAAGAAAGTTGCAGACTTCAATGCATATTCATTCGGCATACCGATCTTCCGCAATGTGGCCACACTTTCATCCCATTTTCCACCAAGAATTTGGTCTCTAAATAGATTGACCTCAGAGGAGTGTAAGTTTATCCCAGATTCCTGTTCTAGAAGTGCCCCACTCTTTTCATAACCAAGAGTATAAAGGGCTTTAGTTATGATTCTTACAAATTCAACTTTTTTTATTGATCCTTTAGGACCAATCAATTCCTTGGACCCTTGGGTAGTTAGAGGTTTGGCCATCCTATCACAAAGACCGTTAAGGACAGGCTCCACAATAGATGAATTGTTTGCGAGGCTCCCCAAGTCTCCCGAGGATGCTTTCAAACGTTTTGAGGGTGGTTCATCATCCTCTACGCCTCCCATGAAATGCTAAATTCAGCCCATATATATGCTCAACAGGCCGGTTTGAAGCAAAAACTTCTCTAAGGAGTCCACCGCGCAATAAAATCAATGCAAGATTCAAGAATTTCTCCTCAGATGTACACCATTCAGTGACAATCAATGTGAGATTCCTGCAGAAAGTTTCAAACAAAATTCAGCCATGTCATCAAGAGTGCAATCTCTTTAAAATCAAATAGAAGGGTTGAAATGCACAAAATACAATTTCTAAAAAAAAAAAGAAGACTCGTTTACAGTTATCTTTCTCATGAAGACCCACATTCCAATGTGAATTTTTTATTTCAATTGAGGCCACCAGAAAATTAATTTCCAAGGAACTGCAACCAGGAGTGATGCTTTTCTTTGAGTGCTCAAATAAACAAAGAAAGTGTGATGTTATGGATAAGCAAAACAAATAAATAAAATTATTCCAATGACATTGACCTCTGCAGCTCTGAAGAAGAAATGCAAGAAGAATCAAATGGAAGCATAAAGACTCAACATTTAGTTTCTGCCAATGCCTTTGCATGCATTACTAACCGATCACATTAGAAATGATCTTGTGATTAGAAAATAACATGTAGTTTTTATAACTTATCTAAAAATGACAAAAGTGCCAACTTTCATCGTTTATAAGTCACAGCATAAATAAAAGAAGACCAGACGACCAATTTCATAAACACCATCCATAGAACCACATCAATATTCACCTTTAGAATGTTTATCCTAATAATTAATACAATAAATGCAAGCTACAAAAGCACATTCAATTTATCCACAAAGGGTAAAATTCATCCACAACCGACCAAAAGGAATTTCAATCAACAGACCATAAATCTAAACCAAGAAACAAATCAATAAAAAAAAAATGCCCCCAACATAAATGAATAAAATCAGGGACAATCAAAACAAGTCAGGGACAATCAAAACAAGACTCCAGAGAGACATCCAACAATGAAGATTCCATGGATCTAAATCAGATCATAAAAACCCACAACCCCCCCCCCCCCCCCAAAAAAAAAAAAAAAAAAAAAAAAAAAAAAAAAAACTCCCAAAACAATCACAACCCAGATGCCCAAAATCCGATTTTGCAAGACCCACATCTCGATTCCTCGAAAAAAACACCATTCCGATCAAAATTTCTCACACCCAAATTATAAAAATTGCACGAGAAGAAGAAAAACAAGAAAACAAAGCAGGAGATGCGAAACCCACAAGGAAGAGATCGCCCTCTTATTCACCCCCTCAAAAAGAACTAACAAAGAAATCTTGCCTTAGAAGAAATTGTGAGAGAGAGAAAGTAAGTGGATTTTGGGGATTAATGGTTAGATGAGAAATGGTTGTCTTGGCGTGAAGGAAACCGACTCCTGAAGAAAGAGAACATCTCATCTCATCGTCATCAGAAAAATAAAAGAAAAAAAAACATTGTGGGGGGGGGGCACTCTAGTTATTCTGGGGGTATGTATTATCATGCATGTTGTGTGCACACGTAACACACGTCTCGTCTGTTGGTTTTGGTGGGGATGTACCTTGTTTTAACTTTTTACTTGGTTCAAGGGTTGGGTAATGTCCTCAGTTACAATAGTATAACGATTCAAGATTTATCTGTGTTAAAAGTAAGTATTAGATTTAAATCTTGGCGATGATTTACCTATCTAATGGTTGGCAATTATGACAAACAGATAAAAGTAACATTCTCAACTTGACCATAGATCAGCCAGGGGGTCCTTCCAATACCAAAAAAAACGGGGGGTTGGCAATTATATTTACCTTTTGATTTATGGTAATTGGACTTATTTTAACTTTGTCTTTTGGAGAGTGGAATAGGAGGAGAATATGATGAAATAGGGGAGAATAACCCTAAAAAGTTGTTTGGGTGGAAGGAATAGATTAATATAGTTATACTAGAATAGGTGGAATAAGTTGGTATTTGTATTCCGTGTTTCTCTGGAATTGTATTATTCTAATAGGGCACATGTCAAATCAACTGTCATCACATCTTCTTATAAATCAGACAGTCCACATATCAAATCATTTTTTCATATTTTAGAAATCTTATTCACATATTATTCATATTTTATCCATAATTTAAACATGTTTTAACAAAAATAACTGAAAACACAATCAAACAAAAAATCATTTATTCCACTGGTATAATAATTTATTTAGGGTGTGTTTGTGCACAAATAAGAATAGATACCAAAGGAAAATGAAAGAATTTGAATCAAAAGAAAACTAATAGAAAAAGAAGTCATTTTCCTTTTAATCAGTTTATATGATGTTTGTGTCTCTTATAGAAAATGATTTAAAAATTTAAACTGTTGTTTGTATCTATGATGGAAAATGATAAAAAATAAAATATATTGTCTATATACTAATTTAAATGTAATATAAAAACAATCTATCTTGTCAAATATGTTTAAATATTTCAAAGATGATCAATATCGACATGTCACATAGTAAATAAATATTTTTCTTATTTTATTATAAAATAAAAAACAAGGACAAACAAAAAAGACTCAATATCATCAAACATATAATATTTACAACAAAAAAAAAAAAACTCACTTTCTCTCCTATAAGGTGAGAAAAAAATTTTCCCCTCTCCTAATAACACAAAAAAGTAAAGATAAACTTTTCTCTTTTTATTTGGCATAAATAACAGGTTTTTAAGTTGTCAAAAGAAGAAAAAAAATTTCTTATTTTCTCGCACTGTCCATATGGTACAAACACACCCTTAGAATAGTCATAAACCCTCACTTATGGAGAGAATATATGAAAGCCAATATTTTGGACTAGGAAAAAGAGTGCGGGTGCACGGGGCATAGATTTTTATGATGGCAAACTTATTGTGAATCCGGGGATGTAGGGGGGGTTGTTTTTTGATGAGTGCACAAGGCATATGATTTTTCTATCTAGTTGTTGTAGATACCCTAATTTTGACCGTCCAAAGAAGAAAAAAAATTACTTCAAGTAATATTAGAAACACATTTGAACATTTAATGGAAAACTTCCTTAAAAAAACAAAACCAAAAACCCTAGTCCAACACTTAGACAATTATGAGAATTGGACAGGGGCAGCTACTTGGAAGTAGCTGACCCATATTGGGCGGCTAGTTTAAACATGCCGCCCCCCTAACCGACCCCAAACCGCTTCCCTGGATGGGACATAAAGCAACATTTAATGCTGATGATTGTGGCGGGTTGTGCCCTTTGGCTGCCCCATCTCGGCCGGTTCAATCTCAATAATTACAATAGACAATAGGCTAGGCATCAGCCACAGGCCGGGCCAGCCGCTACCAAATAAACAGGCCCAGGCCCGGCCCACGGGCAGGCTTGCGGGCCTGATTTTAAACATGTTATTTCTTTTAATTTTTTAATATTAAGTTGTTCAATTTATATATAAATGTTAAAATAACACAAAATTGAAGGTGTAATGTTGAGAAAAAATATTCACATCAATTGAATTTTTAAATATAAAATTAATTAATTACTTGAAAAAGTGAATCACTAAATGTACCTAACTAGGTTTGTACCTACATAAATGTCAATCATTTGTTTAATTCAATCACAATTCAAATAAAAATTATATAAAATTACATATGATTCATTAATTTTATTGCCCCCACAGGCCTACAGGCCAGGCCAGTAGGCGGGCCTGCAAGCCAGCTTGAACGGGATCGTTGGCCGAGCCGGGCCCCAGAACCAAGCCCCGGGTTGGGCAAGCCAAAATTTTGGGTCTCGGGCCAAATGGGGACCCTTACAATAAGTTGAAGCATGAACAACAAATAATATCACCTATGATCATCAGTAGAGAACTAGGCCTGTCAATGAGTCGCGGGTCGACCCTGGCCCGACCTGATAAAATGCGTAAATACCTGATCTGATGGACCTGACAATCAAAACGGGTCGGGTCTGAGTCCACCCTGACCCGATCCTATGGACCCGTTGGACCCGATTGACTCAACCCAAATATTATGTGATTTTTTTAATTTATTATTCAACTTAACACTCATGATTCAATCAAACATTTATAACTAAATATTGAATAATCATTTAAATTTTTTAACATTTACAATATTTTTACAACCGTTTGACTTCACGTAAAAGTATAATAATTCAAACTGTATTCCAAATGTTCTATTATAAAATATTTAAAAATCAAAATAGTGAAAAACTATTTATAATACAATATAATCTATTAAAAAGAAAAAAATGAAGTCATTGTATGCCCCTAAGAAATTCTTCAACTTCTCTTCGTCTGGCCTGAGCTTGTTAATGGGTCGACCCGACTCGACCCAAGACCTGATATGGACCTGACCCGAATGACCCGACATTCAAACAGGTCGGGTCCGGGTCCACCCCGACCCGACCCATACCCGACCCATTGACAGGCCTACAGAGAACAATAACATCGCTGATATATAACCACCAACAATACAAGAATAAGTAGTTCAGACTAACAAATCACAACTGTTGTATGTGAAATTATGGAGTAGGGAAATCAAGTGCATGTGTAGGGAGAGGTGGAGTGAGTGATGGGAGATAGATGTGTAAGAGATAAATAATAATGAAAAGTATTTGGGGAAAGTATTGAAATGATATGGATATCGCCTGGGCTAAGTAAATTGCATCCTAAACCGGTCAAAATGGGGTATCTACAACAACTGATAATACCAACAAGGATCATCAAGGTATATCACCAATGAACTGAAAGCAGATACTCTAAACAATCACACATCAATACGAAGAACGCTAATCAAATCATTGATATTCATTGTGGCCCTCAAAATGTCCACAACACTAAGGAAATCGCAACTCTGGCTCCCGAACGTCCAGAGTGCAGGGATAACCACCTCCAATACCATCATCTCGGCCCCCTATGGTCCGATATGTCCTTTATATATACCTCACGTTTGACCTTCAGAATGTCTAGGCACGGTAGGGTTTATCTCCAAGCTCCCCTATAGGACCCATATGTACTCATGCACGCTGAGGAAGTAATCATCGACCCACAAATATAAGGTTTATGGTCATCCAACTCAAAGCATACAAAATATAATACAATAAGCAATGATACTAAGCATGCCACAAGGCTCCATGATCGGACAACACAACCATGCTGATCATAGGAAAATATAGAATAACTAGGATGTATACAACAATATCATATAAGGCTCACAATGCTCACAAATTAATTATAGGTATGCGAGAATTAATAATGGATAATATCAAGAGGTAACAAAATAAAGAATAACATGGAATATCAAAATAGAATAATAGTAGTGATTAACAAGAAAAACAAGTTTGAATAATGAACATTTCCAAAATATAAATAGGCCAATGATATGAATATTTCAGAATCTCGAACAATCACATGATAAAAATAAGGAAGCACGTCTCCACAATAGGCATATCTCAATAAGTATAACAATACAATTAGTTTGAATTTTCAAATAGCAATCGGATAGTGAAAAGAACAAAAAGCTTGGAATGAAATGGAATAAGCAAATGTCAGGTCACTTACCTAGCAACACACAACCTCAAGTTGGACTCACCTTAATCAAGCTCCTAAATCACGCAGAGAGGAACCCAATGTGCAAAATATAATCTCAATCAGATATCAAACAATTCCCTAACTAATTAAGAAATCCTAAAATGATACAATGTTGTAGAAGACAAAATATCTCTCACATGAATAAGGTATAAGAATATCGAAATTAACTCAGAACAATAGGAGTATGCATTAGGGATAAGTTCACCTTGGCATGTGAAGTCACCTCAGAAGCGGATCTTCATCTCAGGTTAAGGCGAGCATCGTCCCAGGTTGGATCTTTGGTAAGCTCCAAGCACCCAAAGATAGAAATCTGATATCTCCATGTCTCAAATATACTGACCCTTTAAGGTCAACCAACAAGGGAGCAGACTAGTGTCATGATATCTGATGACTTTAGTGAAATTAAGAATAAGCCCATAAAAGTGTAGGGACACGTCAGCATTAGAGAACCATGTGGAAACGATTAAAGTTAGCTGACACCAGGTCATCAGTCGACCCAACCAAAATATCAATTGGGAATTTACATGTCAACCTATCATTGGGCCATGTAGGAAATCCCTCACGTTAACATAGCGTGATTGGCACATCATCTCCGTCTATAACTAGAGGGTTACATGTCTGTGTAGCCATATTATGATATTGATATTTTGAATATAAATATACTAACGGGGTGGTGATGGTCTATTCACTGAGCGTGTTATAGCTCACCCCTCCTTTTTCCTTTAAGATTTGAGGATCGAGCAGTAGCATTTGTGGATCTCGAAGCATTAGCGAGATCGAGTTTGGGTTGTCGTCCTAGATCGTCTAGTTTTGCTTTCATTAGGGTGAATAAAGCATTTCTTTTGGCATGTAGTAGACTTTCATTTGCTTTATCAGCAAAACCATAGAGATTACTAAGTTTAATAATTATTATGTGTGTAATGATCCAAACTTGGGATAAATTATTGTTAGATCTTGGTGATGTCTTAAGTAATAAATTATATGTGTAGTTTAGTTAATTATTTAATTATGTTTTGATGAATAATGGTTAAATTTTCTTATATTACTCTGAGATTCGAGGTTTATGACAAGTAGCGCACCGTCTCCCTCGCCTAATATGGGTGGTGGATTCGGGGCGTTATATATAACATATAAAATCAACACAAATCAGATTTATGAAATGCAGTATGAAACACAAATAGCATTCTGGCTAAAGGACACTGTTTATGGGTGATCAAACAAACCAGATTTAGAAAATAATGAAATCAAACAAAGAAACGTGAGCAATCCATATAATCACCATTTGTATATATATACAAATGTAAGTGAATTAAAGAGGCTTTCTATCATTAATAATTGCTTAATATTACATAGACCAGTTTTTAACAAACATATAAAACAACCACATAGGTGGGTTGGTTAAAACAATTTGAAAGAAAAAAGACAATCCAAAATGTGCAGAAGGAGGTCAAAGTCCAACCGATGTACTGCTCAAAATGTGGTTTGTATCCATTGTCAGAGAGTTGAACCCTGCAACTCTATCCACCCAAATAATTGGCTCTTCATTAAATTTCATTGACATGGCCCGGTTAATATTGTCCTTTAATGCCTCTACTGTTGCCAATCTAGTCTGAATACTAAAACATGTATATCCCTCAAGAATTCTAGTGCAATTTTAAACCGCCTCCCTATCATTCACATCCTTTTGCATTTTTGTTGAATATTATCCACCTGGTTCTGGTCAAGTCAATCAATTCTTGCAAGTTGTCATCATCTTTCTGGTTCTTCCCTCTTCAAAGATAAAGATGAATTCTTCTTACAACCTCCCACTCCTACAAACTCTTCAGATGCCACATTGTTGAGTGAATTTTTTCCTTTCTTTTTAGGTAGTGAAGTACCTTCGACATCGACTTCGAATTGGTTAAATTTGTTGATGATGTTCTTCTCTATATGTTTAGTCAACATGGTCTCTTGATCCCAATTTTCTCTCTCGTACTCTCCCCCATCTCCACATTTTGTGTTGCATTGGATGTGAACTTCACATCACCTGAATCACCCACTGAAATTACAACCACATCTTTGGCATCATCGACATTACTAGGAAGCACGTGGCACCCCTTGGATGTTGTCTTCATGCACAAAAATTTTATTTCTTTATAAAAAAGAAATGGCTAATCCCTGCAAATTGCATATTTTACATTTTTCTACAAATTACATTCTTCAAAATCTTTTATTGTGCACTAAAAAAATCTTAGAAAATTGAACTAATATCTAATTGACATACCGCTATCTAAACCTCCCATTTAGTTGGACCTCCTAGTATAGGCATTTTTTTTATTATCATCCCATTCCCATCTCATCCCCATCTCAGAAAATTGAACTAATATATAATTGACCTACCGAACTCTTCAAAACTCTTTAGAAAACTCACCTAAACCTTTGCTCGAGTTCCCTTCCCGAGCCCCCCCCCCCAACAATGGTGCTGAAAACAAGAGAAAAAAAAAGGTCTTTTAGGGTTTGTGACTTAGGGTTTCAATATAATGAGAGAGGAAAAGAGGGTATATATAAGCCTTATACACGTGGGGAAATCAAATCGACAACAATCAATCAAATAAATCAAATTAAAACCTTCTAAAAACTGAAATATTCGAGTTTGAAATTGTTTCTAGATCGACGGCTCCTATTGGATCCGTCACAATACCGACGGATCCTCCTTGAGCCGTCGTTATTTCCTCTGCCCGACCTCTTGTCACAGTTTGGCCCATAACTTGATCGATACTCATCCAAATCATGATCCGTAAAAAGTGTTGGAAAGCTAACCGAGTAACGATTCCAACCATACCTTAACTTTAGAATTTGCCATTTGTCAACTAACATAAATAGGGAATAGGAGAGAATAACAGTAGAATAGCCCTTATTCGCTGTTTGTTTGGAACGAGCTATGCCTGGATAAACTAGGATAAGGCCTGATAACAATTCTACTAAAAGGTGAGAATAACTTATCAGAGCTTATCTATTCCTGAGAATAAAAATACCCCTCACCATTATTACCAAAATATTCTCTCACATACTTTAATAAACCCCAATGATACACCATCTTTAATCTGCACCGTCTAATAAGTGGATCAAGCCACTGTGAGTCAATTAGGACCACACAAAATACACCAAAAACTTACTTTAATCTTGACCGTCCAAAATCCACTACCATTTTGTGCATCTGCGTACACGTGTCCCTCACCCATCTCATCACATTAACACTCCCACAGTCCCGCCCAGTTTTCATCTCTCTCACCACGGGAGTCTCTGCAAAAACAAGAAAACCCTAGAATCCTCTCTGTCAGATTCACCATGTCCGCCTCGTGAATGCTTCACTATGTGTGATCGACGATCAAGCCTGCGACGATCTTGGTCTGTTGGACTCTTGGGGGGGGGGGTTGTTGTAATCCAAATATTTGTCGAATTATGGATTGATAAAATGGTTTATGTTATTTATTTTAATTTGGGTCTCTGAAAATACACTCAAACAGGTGATAAAAATTCAATTTGGCTTCAACGTGTTGTGTTTTTGTTTGTTCTCATCTCTGGGTTTTTGTTTTCTGTTAATGGGTTTTGGTGAATGTGTTCATCAGAATCCAAAAAGGATGGTTTTTTTTTCTTTGCCCAAATTGCTTTATCAATCTCTATTGATTTGTTTTGTCCTTTACTTTTGGGTTTAAGTGAAATCTCATGTTACAACTCATCTATCTATAATTCTTTCAACACTTATTCAGCTGAAAACTGAAAATCAGCACTTATTTGGGCTATAACAACGTTTGGTTGACACCGAAATAAGTATTGAAACTTTCCTCCTTTAGCAAAAAAAAATCTAAAATTTTTAGCATTCACAAGACCACTTATTTTTATGCACTCATCTATCGATCGGTTAATTACTGCCCATATGAAAAGACAATACTACCCCTATTATGCTCATCATTTTACAACTGGCATTTAAACCAATTTTTCAGATCCTCTCTTTCCTCACCCCTTTCTATGCGCCGCAAGTGAAGAACCTAGCGAAACCCTAATCGCCAGACCCTGATCAACTGTTATAGAACACCAGATCAAAGGCCCTATCTCCTATCAATCGAAGAGTTTCCTCAAACACTAGTTGAGGAACAGATCCTCTCTTTCACCGTCCCCCCTACGCTAGACCCCAGCCCATGTAACATTCACCACTACTGGCCTCTCGACACTTTGATCTCGTGTTTCTTCTTTGGATTCCCTCTCTGGCCACAAGATCTAAGATCTAAGTAGGATAACCCCAACCCCTGTCACCATCTCCTTCGCATGCTTGTACTCACCGATCTAGGTAAAACCACTTGGACTACGTGTGGTTCCTATTTCAGATCTGTCTTTGAACTAATGATTTGGGTTTGGTCATGTTTTTTTGTTACTCCCTTCTTACAGTAGTACCCATTCTTGTAAGATGAATTTTGTTTATCCTTTTTTAATTAAAGAGATGACATACACATAGTGATTTGAAACCTCATAATTCTGATTTAATCCCATATTGATAAGTTGCTTACATAAATTTTATAATTTGATAAAATTGATGTGCTTCGATTGCATGAGAAAAAGTGATTATTGTCAAACATATCGAAGGCAGTGCTTTAGATGTGAAAATTTTTCATTCAAATGTGGTTAGTGATTCACAGATTTTTGAAACCTCATGGCTTCAGGTTGCATACATAGGTTACGCCCTCCCCAACTTGTCCTAACCTTCCTTTGGCAATTTGTAAATGCACAAGTTTCATTTTTTTTTATGAGAATGGGTTGGTCATTCACTAGTTGAAAATTGAAGTAGTACATAATCAAATTACACAAATCTCATGATTGGATTTAATAACTAATGCATACAAGTATACACAAATGATTGGATTTAAGAACCATTGATTATAATTTGGGCAATTGGTTGGGCAATTTATTACTACTTATACATTTTTTTCACTCACTGGTACTTATAAAATGATACCTTTATAGAAATTATTTATAAAAATTAGCCATTAGGTGTATCAATCACTTATCTCCTCTCCTTTATATAATCATGCATTTTATTAATATTATTAAAATTTAAAGAAGTTGTAAAAAAAATGGATAAAGAATATGCTCTAATGGTTGTTTAATGGGTTAAGTGTCTGGATGCTTCAGAGTTTAGACCATGTTATTCATTATTAGTATTCTTCTCTGTTATTCAAATTTATGGGACACATAAGGTTGTTAACTTTTATGTTTTTACTTCTTGTCTTGTCAGGAATCCATGTCCAGAGCATCATCAAATAGAATCACCATCCCTCATGTGGTCTTTACATGTATACGAGAAGAATGGATATCATTAGGAGATGTCTTTATATGCATATCGACATGGAAAATGAAAGATTGATATAAAAGAAACATATATAGGTATGAAAAATGATAAATTTATTATTCTTTTGATTTGAACTATAATTGCATGGCATCTATCCACTCATCCCTTATAGAACTATAACAGGTGGTTTTTGAGGTTCTCTGTGAGATTGGTAAGTCGTAGACAATGTATTACATACATCCACTATTCTAGTTCTATCCATATGTTTATTTTCAATAGCTAAATATTCTATTTGTCGAGCATGTATTCAGGACCATCACCATTATTTCATGTGGGTGGACTCATTGTGTAGAATGCGCAGACTCGAGGATAACCAAGTTCCAAATCGAAACAAAGTGGAGAAGGCCAATGCAGGTCCATGGTGAACGGGAATACTCATATTTGGATGTCGTGCATGCTTTTCTATTGTATGTTGATGGTGTTTATCATATTCTTTTTGCTTGTAATCCTAGCTATTAAGTGATTGTAGAAGTTGCATTACCCCATGCTATTCTGTATATATTCAGTGCCTCATTGTAGAAGTTGCATTACCCCATGCTATTTTAGATTGGGAAATGCTATAATATTCTCAAGACTTTTATTGTATAATGATATGATATGCAACTCTCAAACTATTAGGTTATGTTTGTGAAATATTCAATAGCCTCCATTCTATGGAAGTTTGTAATTACGTGGTTATCGAATGTGGTTATGTACTATGCACATTCACCACTTTTTAAATAGACATATTTAACTCCAAATTATTGGTTAATATGTATATGCTTCCATGTTGCATTTCATTGTTTAAATTTTAAATTAGCAGTACATGTATTTCATGGAACAAATAAATATTTTTTTAATGGGAAAAATAAACACATTTTCAAGTATTCAAGCAAGCATCAAAATAACATTTATCGCTTATTAAATAGACCAAAATACCATAAGCACTACTATTAAGTGGTGAACCAAATACAGTTATTTGAATAAGTGATTATATTTTCTAAACCAAATATTTTTTTTTGAACTGCTTAAAATGATCAGCATTTATATAATTAGCATTTATAAATCAGCATTCCGTTTAACCAAAGGGCCTGTCTAGTCCCACCCATCATTTTTCTTACCCCACAATCGGCCAAATAAAAAACCCAGTGTTTTTATCCCCACCGATCCGGCCAGGTCGACCAAACTTGGTCGTCATTTTAAGTTTTCGACGATCGAACTTGGTCATCATTTCATATTTTGGATGACCTAACTTGATTGTCATTTCAGGTTTCAGGCGACCGAACTTGGTCGAACAGAATTTGTAATAAAGTTTATAATTTTTTTCTTAGAAACATAATCTCATGACGTGTATCCTCCTTGGATCCTTCATGCCACTCCACGTCTGAGTTGTAATGTAAAGAGAATCAATAATTATTTTTAAATGTAAAACATAAGAACAATTTTTTTACATAAGTGACAGACATATTTTTAAAAGTTAAATATAAAATGTGTTTGGATCAACTAGTATGTTTTTTTTCAAACAAAGAATCTGCTTAAGTACGAATTCAAACGAAGCTTAAAAATAATATATATTTGTCTAATAAGATATTTTTCTATAAAATTTTGAATTAATTGAAAGTATACCTACTTACATTTTTTTCAGTCCCTTAGCTGTTGTTTGGATAAAAGAATAAATAAAGAATATGATGGATAAATTCAAAAATTTATTTGTTTACAAAAAAAAAGTAAATATAGTTTTGGATCATGTTCGACTTATTTCGGTCGCCAAAAACCTAAAATGACGATTAAGTTCGATCGTTCAAAAACTGAAATGAAATAGATAAATATAGTTATGGATTCTGTTCGACCTATTTAGATCGCCCAAAACCTAAAATGACGACCAAATTCGATCGTGCAAAACCTGAAATAACGACCAAGTCCGGTCGCCCAAAACCTGAATTGGCGACCAAGTTCGGTTGACCTGAATTTGTGGGAGCAGCCAAACACCGTTTTTTTTTCAATTAGTGGGGTAAGTAAAACGCTTGGTGGGGATAAACCCCTGAACCAAATGCCACCTTAAAAAAAGAGCGGGAAGGAAAGTTGAAGAACATGGTCACTAATTTTTTTTTCACAAACAATTTAGTTGGAGAAGGAACTCTAGTTACATGTGCTTCCTTCGTTTTTTTTAGCAAAAAACAAGGGTCAATTCGTACACACTGTAGTTGGGGCAATGAATAAAAAAAGTGACTCAACGTCAGAGACCCACATTTGCAATTGGCAAGAATAAACACCGTCTTTTTATCTCGAGTGGTGTAGGGAATCCAGATACTAGGCAATTCCAGTTTACACTAGCATCCAGATACTTGCTAATTATATCCAACCAAATTAGGTTTGTCAACGGGCCGGGTCCAGATCCGATCTGACCCAGATCCGATTACACGTGTAATATACCCAATCCGATTTGGACCCGACCCGGTGGACCCGAGCATACAAATGGGTCGGGTCTGGATCCACCCCGCCCCGACCTGTTGGACCCGAGACTCAATTGTTTTATTAGTATACACTCATATATTACAAGAATATTAATATACACTCATATATTACAAGAATATTAATATTAGTTGATCCATAATTTTATTTCTTATTTATCAAGTTACAAGTATAAGTGTTTATTGTTTACTTTGTGACACAAATAACTGTAAGCTCTCCATTTTAATTCATTGTTATATTGTTTAGACTTATGCTTACTTTGAATGTTGTTTAGTAATTCACTCACTTCTTTTGAATTGTACAAAAATATGTTTAAACACAGTATTAAGATATCAATTTAGAAAGTTCAATAATAATTAATGTTTTATTACAAATTTTTTCTAATAGAATAATAAGAAAAACAAATTCATGAGTTTAATTTTTTTTTGTTTTTATTAACTTTCCTCGGGTCGGATCCGGACCCGACCCAACCCGAGACCCGATAGGTCCGGGTATGAGTCCACATATTCAGGACCCGCCAGGTCCTGTCACGGGTCAGGTCCTGGCCCACCCGACCCAATTCGAACCCGATCCGTTGACAGCATAAAACCAAACACTCAAAAAGAACTTATACCAACTTATTCTATGTTATTCTAGCCATATGCTACTATCCTACATTTAAATGGATTATGTCTCTGTCCAAACTAAAAAGTATAAAAACAATGCATTCTGACATTCACTGTCCTATTCATATTTATTGGCAAGTTATCGGATGCTTATCTCTCACTCTCTGACACACTGAAGACAAGCAGACAAAGCGATTCTAAAGCAAAAGCATGGCTTCTCTTCAACTGAGGTCGAGCTTCCCCTTCCGAACCCCAACATGGACTTCCAACCCTCCGATCGGACGCTCATCCCTTCGCGTCCGGTGCTCCGCGGGTCCACCGAAGAATCGGTACTCCGTGACGCTCCTCCCCGGCGACGGCATTGGTCCCGAGGTCATCTCCGTCGCCAAGGATGTCCTCTCCCTCTCCGCCTCCCTGGAAGGTCTCTCATCAGTTCAGCAAAAAATGGGGCCCTAGGGTTTTGGATCTTTAGGGTTTCTTTAAAAAAATGAATTTTTTTGTGGGTAGGGATTGCATTGCAGTTCGAGGAAATGCGGGTCGGTGGAGCGGCGATTGATGCAGACGGGGTGCCTCTTCCGGAGGAGACGCTCTCCGTCGCCAGGCAATCAGACGCCGTTCTTCTCGGTGCCATTGGGGGGTAATTTTTTACATTCTTTTCTTGCTTGGTTTTGTTATATGATTAATAGGGGTTGGTCAATTAGGATTTTCATGGACAAAATGTTCATATCCATATATTTATAAATCTTATTTAATCAGGACATTGGTTCATCCAACGTTATTTACTTGAGACATTATTTTGTGGACAAAAAGTCTCGCATTATTTGATTGAGACATTATTTTGTGGAAAAAAAGTCCATTGTCATTCGATTGAGACATTATTTCGTGGACAAAAAGTCCGGCGTTTAATTAAAACATTATTTCATGAACAAAAAGTCTAGTGTTATTCGATTGAGACTCCTCATAGTAAACATTTTGTCATGTGTTATTCAATTTAAATAGGATTTGTGAAGACTTTCATAAATTATGAATTTTTGTGTACTTTATATAAAGGAAAAAATCATTTCAAAATCCTACCAAAATGGGTGGGATTCTCATGGACTTTTATTCTAGCATTGTGAATATCTTTTTTTTTTCTTTTAACATAACTCCTTTCTTTTATGGATGATGATTATTTCATGCCTTTCATATTTTTATTCTCGTATCAGTCTTTACCCAAACTAAGTACTATCTTTTTAAAATCCAATTCTACACAAATAACACTCTCAAAAACCAAAATTCCTGCAGCTGATGAAATTTTCACAACATATACTACAATTATATAGTAATTTTTACTTTGTCCTGAATTATAACATTATAATAATTCATTCACAATCACTATGAACTTATATCACCCATATATGTCATACAAAACCATTCAATCAGTCGTATGTCGACAGCATTCCAGCAACAAGATTATTTATTAGACCCCAATCAAAATGCATTCATGACTGAGGTATTTGGAAACATGTTTGAAAAGTAGCTTTTCACTTAAAGCTACTCTTAAAATTAGATTACCAAGAATTATACTTTTGTTATATTTAGGAAAAGCTCAATTTTCCCTGTTCATAAATAAAAACTGTTTTTTTTTTCTTATAAAATTCAGGACCGCTTGGGGCATTTCAAAACGTTTAGATTATACATGATTCCTACAAAAGCATAATCATTCAAACATATGTCCAAACACTACCTTTGAAAATGGGTGTTGTTATCATGGCATTCTAGCAATATGCAGCTCAGATATATGAAGATCGATATTTATTATATATTAAATTATATTTTATGTTGGGTACGAATAATTTATGTTGAATTTGAATAATTTTAGTTTTTTATTTGTTATTTTAAAAATCCAAAAACAAGTATATGAGAATCAACAGAAATTCACCCGTGAGAGTCTACAAAAGTATGTGAAATTCCATGAGAGTCAATATGTGAAAGTCTATAAAAGTTTGTTAAAGTATGTGAAAGTCCATGAGAGTCAATCCGTGAAAGTCTGCAAAAGTTTGTGAAATTCTGCAAAAGTCCATGAGAGTCAATATGTGGAAGTCTGCAAAAATCTATGAAAGTCTGCAAAAGTATGTGAAAGTCCATGAGAGTCAATCTGTGAAAGCTTATAAAAGTCTGTGAAAGTCCATAAGAGTCAATATATGAAAATCTGTAAAAGTCCGTGAAAGTTTGCAGTCTACAAAAGTCCATCACTTAAATAATGTCCACAAAAATTTATCAAAGTCTGTATCGACTACCCCCCCATAAAAGTCTCATCTTTCATTAGAGATGGTTGAGATTTATCATTTTGGGGGTCATTTTCTAGTCCCCTAATCGTGCCATCTTGTTAGGATTACCTTTTCAATTGTCGAGCGCATTGGTTGAGCAATGTCCTTTTGGTTTCCGAGGGCTTAGATCACCATTACATCTAAAAGCTAGACGGAAATGTTTGAGAGAAATGTTCCTCAAATTGGGTGTCATGTTAAATTCTTTTACAAAAGCCTCAATGGGACCTTGATATGAGATCTTCATAACGTTTGGTATGCTCACCAAAATTGAAGTGCATCATCGAATTTCATGACTTTGAAAGTCTGGCGCTTTATGTGGTTGCTAGCTTGGGTTGTATACTAAAAAAACAGATAATGGCTCCAATGCTGGTTCAATCGATCCACGTACCTTTTAGCACCTCAATCTCCTCACTTGAATCCTCCAATTGTCGCCTCAGATATTCCTGTCTTATAATGTCAGATTGTTGTCTTAGTTTTTCATTAGTTGTGCACAAGTGCAACGTTGACTCCTTTTAAGATGTGAACCTTTTTTTCCCTCTAATTTTTTGTTACATTCTCACAGCTTAGCCTCTCTATTTCTTCACTCTTCAGTTGAATTTTCCCTCTAATGTCTTTCAATTCTTCCTCTGCCTTTTTTTCCCAATGTGTAATAATTGATAATTCCATATTAGTTTTTTTTTCTATCATTATGCTTTTTGATTTCTGCAGCAGTTCCACGCACACTACAATTAAAGACTTTTAATATTTTTATTTTTGAAATGTCTTCTTTTATCATCTTGTCTTTGATATTCAATTGCTCAATCATTCTATTTGCATCACAGACTTCAGACTTGTATAACATACATTATGGCTTCTCGTTTTTCTTCCAAACATTTATAGATTTTTTGCATGCTCACGACTATAAGAATTCATTCTTTCTTTTCTTCTCTACTTGATCTAGATGCAAACAAATAGTTTACAAAAACCAAAGTGAGCCACATGAAGACATGATCCATTACATGGTGTCAACCAAATTAAAAACACAAAGGAAGATGAACGAAGTGATCTAAGATTTAAAGTTGTCAGAACCAAACAAAGATATATGAAACAGTCAGTCATCTTGGTTTGTTTTTTTCAATTTTGAATTTGGTTTTGCAACTTTCATTTATCTTTGCTTGGTTTTGCAACTTTGTCTTTTAGATCATTTCATTAATCTTTTTATGTTTTTAACTTGGTTGGTCTCATGTAGATGATCAAGTGTTGTCATGTGTCTTACTTTAAGCACCTGGATAAAGTATAGATGAGGAGAAGGGATGGATTTTAAATGGTCTTGAGAATTACAAGAAATTCACAAATGATTGGAAGTAAAAAATTAGAAGCCATAGCGTATGCTATGTTACCCCATGACGCGTAAAAATGTTTGAGTGGTTGGACATCGAAACCAAGCTAATGAAAGAAGAGATTTCAAGAATGCAAAGCAGTTATAAAGCTTTAATTGTAGAATTTATAAGACCAGTAAATGAATTAGAAGGTGTATGATAGAAAAAAAATGATCTGAAAATGGTCAATGATGACATTTGAGAAAAATCAAAGAAGGCAGAAGGGTGAGGAGATAGAAAGGTTGAGTTATGAGTTGGTTATGAAAAATGGGGAGGAAAAAAGTTGACAACTTGACATCTTAGAAGGGGGAATGTGCAGTTGCACATAATTAATGAAGAACTAAGGCGACAATATGACATTGTAAGACAAGAAGATTTGAGTGTTTTTATGGCTGTTTTTTCTTCGCACACCCCCCTTTAGATTATGTACTACAGTGTTTGTGAATAAAATTGTGGTAGCATTGTCAACCTCTTTCCAAAAGAGAAAAGAAAAAAAAAAAAAAATGATTGAATGCTTCAAGAGGATTGAAGTGCTGAAAGGCATTGGGATCAACTGAACTGGTATTGGAACCTTTATCTGATTTGAGTATACAATCCAATTTAGCCGTCTCAGTGCACCATCTATTCCTCAATGGTACAAGATGTGGTTTCTCAACCTCAAGGGCATGTGAAAATGTTTAGGGAAAATCTGAGGAGATAGAAGTAAAAAAGCGAAATTCATTGGGCTCTTACCACATGCGATATGTTGGGACTTATGGTTAGTGAAGGATGAATGCCTTTCAAAGGAGAAGGATCTACATTGAAAACATTTGTGTGACTATCATGGGATTTCATCATGTTTGGGTCACCATTCCTCTTGGAGAGGTTTTGAGTGATGATAGTGAGGGACAAGTGGAGTAGGCTATAAAATTGTCAAAAATGAATCTCCGTCTTCTTTTTTTCCTTACTTTTTGGAGATTCCTCCTATCCTTTTTACTTGAGGGGGACATTTCTTAATATGAAGCTCCAACACTTCATTTCAGAAAAAAGGGTCTTAATGAACCTCAGTTAAAACTTCTTATTAAGTAAAAAATCTTGAAGCTTTATGAGGTCCAATTCTTGCCGGACAATAATTGTGACCATGCCCAATGCGAGTAGGACAACTAGGCCTAGGATCCACACTGATTACAAGAGCAATTTTATAAAGAGCGTTTGGAACCCATGAAGGGGATTGACTTCTTCAGGTCTCACCCACCTCATAGGAGCAACGCCGCCCCCCCCCCCCCCCCCCCACCCCAAACAAGGGGGATGTAGTTTTTTAAAAAGGATTCATGTTTATTTTATGCATCTCTCTCTCTCTCTCTCTCTATCTATCTATCTACTGCTGTTTAACATATATGTTTTAACAGATATAAATGGGACAGTAATGTGCGGGAATTGAAGCCTGAGACAGGATTGCTTAAGCTTCGGGAGGGCCTTGGAGTGTTTGCGAATTTGAGGCCAGCAACTGTGTTACCACAAGTACTGTATTACTGCATTCTCTATTTCACAGCAGATACATTCTTATTATCGTATAATAAAATGATTTTTGATGAATTGCAGAATAATGATGGAACTGAAATTTGTTTTGTTTAAGTTTCTTCGTTTCATACCTGATTTTATGTCGTGGATTTACAAAATTGTTTTTTTTAAGAAAAGGCTTTATATGAAGCTTGAATTATAGAATATGGTGGACGACATAGTAGGACAATTGGATCTTATCTTAGTCAAATTCTGTCTACCCTATACACGCCAAATATCTTATCTTATTTCAATCATTTTTCATCTAATGAATTATAGGTTCTATATATTGTAAGTTTCTAGTAAATAAATAATAAACAGAAGTATCTGTTGATCACATGGTATTGGTTGTGTCCTTAGAAAAGTTTTCACTTCAATTTTACTGTTGATATAATGAATGTAACATTCAGATTTCCTGATGATTCCGTCTGACTATGATTGTCTTTATTGCCTATCTTTGCAGTTAGTTGATTCATCCACATTAAAGAGAGAGGTTGCTGAAGGGGTTGATATCATGGTTGTGAGAGAGCTCACTGGAGGTGGAATTTCTTTAGAACTTTTATGAATTTATATAAATATATTCTATGCTGTTCCTTCCATTGGTAATTGATACTGCAAATCTGCAATATGATGTTTAGCTTTGAATCCTTTCTGACTTTAGACGTTGACAGGGATTTATTTTGGAAACCCAAGGGGTTTTGGAAAAAATGATAATGGTGAGGACATTGGTTTTAACACTGAAGTTTATGCTGCATCAGAGGTTTTCTCCAACCCTTCTTCTAATATTTCATATGTAAATTTAGACATCTTTGGAAGGATTTGGACATTGCTTGAAGTTTGACTAGATTAGGAAAAGATATATGTAAATTTACATATTTGTATCCATATGTATGCATAAGTATATATGCATGTTATATATTTCTCTCTTAAAACCCTTCTCTACAATGCTCACTTAGTGAACCTACATGTTCAATTTAACATGAATATTTAATAGCTTGAATGTCATTTTTCCTAAAAAGGTGGGTTCTTATTTTTAAGGGTTAAAGACATCAGAGTTCTTGTAAATATGAATAATCCCATTTAAGTCCCTACAAACTTGGGGTTGGAAATACATGTCTTTTAAACTATTATGGTTAGTCAATTTGGCCCCATAGTTAAAATTTCCATCCATATTAATGGTATATTCTCTTAATATTCGATCCATATGAAATTAAACACCTATATAAATCCCTATCCCTGAAAACACGAAAAAGACATCTATGTCTTTTTAAATGATTATTTTTCCCTTGAACCCAATTTCACTTTTCTACTCCTTTTAACCTTCCTCTCTCACATTCCCTTTCCCTCCCTCTTCAACCTCTCTCATCTTTTTCCGCTTCAGACTATCTTTGACGCGCCAACACGGCAACACCTCATTCCATGTGTGTATTTTGCTTCCTTTTGTTTTGTATGCTTTGGGCACTCCCTTATCTTTATTAATATAAGGCGTTTGCCTGTCATTTCTTCAAAAAAACAAAAAAAAAACTCATTCCATGGCCGAATAAATGAGTGTTAGTTTGTATAAATACTGTTTTTTTGGATGCATAATGTAAAGAGTGTGCCATGTGCGCATAAGCAGTGTTCATGTAAAAATATCTGCATAATAATTAAGAGGTTTAATGAAGATCATGCCTGACCTGGATATTCTGTTATGCTCTTGAAGATATTTGGTCATATTTATACTTTCATATGGGAAAGGATCCTTTTTTTTTTCTTGCAGGAACTAGCTTCCATTTTTTTGTTTGGCATGCTTTCATTTATTGGCACATTAGCCCTTCAAGTTATGTGATTGATTCATTTTAAATTGCAATTCAGATTGATCGAATTGCTCATATAGCATTTGAGACTGCTCGGAAACGACGTGGTAGACTGTGTTCAGTTGATAAAGCAAATGTGCTAGAGGTATATTTTATAATCTTGAAATATCCAGCACTATTCTGTCTTGAAATAAATGAGAAGTGTGCCTTTTTTTTGTTACGAATGGAATATATAAAAAAATGTCTTTCACATGGAAGGGTAAAACATTCAGTCTGTTTAGTTTTTAAAGCAGTTTAGAGCAACGGGATGTGGTACTTTTCTCCATCCATCCCATGCCTGATATAATACTCCTAGAGGATGAGGTTCCCTTATTTCAAAATTTTCCTAATTTTGAAGGAGGCCCACACCTGAACCTTCCTGTATACAATCCTGTACATAGTTGAGCAATCTTCCATTATTCCTCAGTCTTTCTAGTGCCTCAACCAGTGGTGGAAAAGATTGAGAAAATCAGTACATCTGGTTAGGTGGGAGCTGATCATCCCTAAAAAGGAAGTTGAGGGCTTGGGTGTTATGAATCTGAGATGGATAAACCTGACTCCACTGGGAAAAATCATTGTGGAGGTTGTTTACCGCACCAGAGACACTGTGGAAGTCATTCAATGCAAAATTTACAATGACCACATTAGTTTTGCTTTCTTTCCTCCAGTTGCTTATAAAGTCTCAAGACTCTGGAAGGATATAGAAAAATGTTTCCCAACAGTAGTGACCCCCCAAATTTCTGTGTTTGTGTTAATTGTCCAATTTTTTTTCCAGAGGTTTTCTTAGACATGCTTTTTTTCTTTCTTTTTATATACATGTTTATTGAGTTATATTGAGACCAGAATTGCACTGTTATGGTTTGGATCAATTAAAGTCTCCTGCTACAATAGTCAGATAAGCATTCATGGTTGTGCACGTGTGACATAAAATCAAGTCAATACTGTCTCAAAATGATTCATCATTTTGCACTTGCACAGGCATCAGTGTTATGGAGAAAAAGAGTGACAAATGTAGCTTCAGAATACCCTGATGTTCAGCTCTCACACATGTATGTTGACAATGCTGCAATGCAACTTGTTCGTGATCCAAAGCAGGTCTGTTCTTCCCCCCATTATAACATGTTTCTATATTAGGTAACTTTTTTGAGGTTAATCCTAAATAAGGGTTGTGTTGTTGAGACCACATGGAGTCATGCATGTACTCAATGCCAAGGGTTCTTCTGGGCACAGTCAGTGATGGAGCCAGATATTTCTTCTAGTGGGGGCAAATTTTAACTACAACCTTTAATTTTTTCCTTAATCAACAATAATGAGGTAATGTCTTTTACTTGACGACTAAAGATTTGATATCACGAGGTACATACAAAAAAAGAAGTTAATTATATGTTTAAAAATTATTAAAAAACAATAAAACATAGTCTCATTTACAGTTATAACCAGATAAAACAGAGAGAAAAAGTCAAACAAGATAATTACAAATTAAAAATTATCCAAACAGAAAAATGTCAGTCAAACATAAAATTATCTAATTCTTTCTTTATCACTATTAACTATTTTATACTTGAATAGATATTGTGATTTGAAAATAAAAATAAAATGCCACGTCTCGTAATTATCAATATTAGTAAATTAACCACCAATAAAAATTAACTGTTTAGCTATCTTAACAAGTTAGAAATCTATCAATCTTTTATCAAAACAATCACATAACCTCACCAAAAACACAAATTACATAAATGGATTTAAAAAAAAAAATGAGGTGGGGCCACTCCACGCATTGGACCTTATGTGGCTCAACTACTGAGCACAATCACAACTTTTCAGTTGGTTAAATGATCTCCAAGTGAAGTGAAATTGCTGGCCTCGCTATTCACATTAACATTTTGTTAGACTTAAAATATTATTAATCCCATAATTATGGATTGTTTTACTATTATGCTCTGTTTATGCGGAACTAATTGTTTTATGCTTTGACACTGGCTGTTGTCTTCATCTGGGCCAACCAATTCGACACACTCCAGTTTGACACGATTGTGACGAATAACATCTTCGGTGACATCTTGTCTGATGAAGCATCCATGATCACCGGAAGTATCGGAATGCTCCCATCAGCCAGCCTCGGAGAATCGGTATTGCTGAATATTTACCCTCAGCATTCCACCATGTCATTCCTGTTTGACTGAATTTGGTTAGTTTTTAATTTGCAGGGGCCCGGGCTTTTTGAACCCATTCATGGTTCAGCCCCTGATATTGCCGGACAGGTCAACTATTACCCTCTTTTTCATTTCCTCCTTCCATAAATTTAATGTTTCCATGTATGCCTGTCAATATTCAGAAAATGTCGTGTTCAATCCAAGTCCATATTTAAAAATTATCCGATATCCGATATCCGGATCCACATAAATTTTTTGAGCGGATACAGATATGATTGTATTCGATCTGATCCGAGCATAATATTATATTATTATTCATTATTTTAGTAAATTTTTATATTTTAGGATTAGTGTGAGCCATTTGTTATATTTTCAATGTTTAATCATGTGATGATTTGCATGTATGCATATAAAGCGGGTAATTGTTGGAGTTTTATACACATTTGGATATGAGACATGTGATTCTTCTTTTTGGATATTGGATGTTTGAATTATATTCGTATTTGTTTACATGTTTTAGATATTTATGAAATTATCCAAATTCGAATGTTTTAATCAAATATATATACTTGTTTTTGGATATCCTTCAGATATCGGATACGTATTTTTTTTTATATATTTGGTTCAGATACAGATACAGTCCTTTCCCTCTCTATTCACTCCGTTGACAGGCTTATTTGATATTTCCATGTGTGCTTTTCTACTTCATTAAATATTCTCTCCCTTTTCATTTGCAGGATGAGGCGAATCCATTGGCAACAGTTCTAAGTGCAGCAATGCTCCTGAGATACGGGCTTGGAGAAGAAAACGCTGCAAAGAGAATCGAAAACGCAGTGTTGGAAACTCTGGACAAAGGGTTCCGAACAGGCGACATATTCTCTGCTGGGAAGGTACCAATGACGAAATTGTCACATTTTCCTACTTGTTCTTCACCAGCTGAATTTTGTCCTCCTCCAGGTCCTGGTAGGGTGCAGGAGGATGGGAGAAGAAGTGCTGAAATCTTTGGATTCTCAAATACCAGCCACGGCTCGAAGTTGAGAAAACTTGAGATAATTATAGGTTATCTTTTCCCTCCTCGTTGATTATCAGTTTTGAAGGCAATGAAGAAGTCTAATTTGGCATATGAGAGTTTAATTGGCGGGAGGGGTGACTGAAAAGGTTATTGTTCTAATAGGTTTGTTATATTGGATAGGCTTTGTGAGGATTGCGAGTTTTGGTGAGTGATTTATGTGCCATTATCCATCCTAGACAAATTTCTAGGTATTTTTGAAAGGTGTCTTTGTTTTTTAACATTTTCATTTTTGGTTTAAAGTTTATTTAATTTCATGAGAACCATGAGTATAATTTAGGTCTTTGACATTTGCTTGGTCTTGAGAAATTGATTTGTCATTGGTCCATTTGACTTTAGTCTGTTTTGCAGCTCTGTTTGTGGTCGTCATGTGCCTATCTATATTAGTATATACTTTATTATGGAAAACGTGAAAGTACATGCATTCAATTTTTACTGAGTATTGTACATTTTTTTTTATATAAAAAGGATGTTCTTCGTTACACCATATATTCCTCAAAAATCAGAACGACGCCTGAATGCAATGTAGTGAAAATTTTCAAGAACGTCAATAATAATAATAATAATAATAATGACAAAAATTCAATTAAAACTATAAAATTGAATGTCCGAACGTTTTAAAATGACGCAAACATAAATGACATAAACATAACAGATACTATCTTCCTCATGAGGATGATGGAGCAAGGAATGTGTTTATATAAAACATCAGTTGGGGAAATGATCAGATGGTTGATCGGGCATAGACCTCCACCTCATCTTGAAAGAGTGTTGATACACTCGGTTAATTTTGTAGTCCATTTTACAACTCCATACATTATGAACTAAATTTTGACCATAGTTTATATCATAGTTGTATGAAATAAATTTTTTTTTATTTTTCAAAGTGAAAAATATACTACTGTATCTTAGTATTTATTTTATTTTATACAAAAATATGTAATTTAATTGAAAAGGTTATATAATTTTTTATTATTCTTTTAAAAAACAGTGTTTACAAATGGGGCTGCACTGGGGATCATTTTCCCATCTTGAAAATATTCATTCGCAGCTACCAAAGTCCAAAGACCATCGGTTGAACACCATATATTCAAATTTGAAAAGTTGGTCAAAATTGCAAAATGGACCCTCTGCAAAATGTCAAACAAACAAAGAATGGTAGGTGAGGCATTTACAAGCATCTGCAAAAAAACTCAGAAAAATAAATAGAATGAAACCAAACTATGTAGTTTGGAAACTTGGAATTGTAGGTTGCTTTCACTGGCATCCACAACTTATACACTGCAAACCTTTTGATTAGATAACAAAAAGCCTATCAATCAATAACAAAAAAAAAAAAAAATGGGTCAGAGGAGATACAATTGTATCCTCCTCTTGATCACTTTTGCCTCCATTTTAGGCCTCACTGTATCAACACTGAATGAATTCTCAATCATCAATTACAAAGGCATCTCGGAGGGGAGAGGCCTCGAGCTCTTTGAGCAATGGGCCAAGAAGCATGGGAAGGTATTATTAGAAATAGTTTGATTGAGCTGTAATGAGATAATATCAAATCTCAACAGAATATTTTAATTAATAAACTCTGTTAAGATTTATATCTATTTAAATTTAGTTATTTGATGAAGTGAATAAAAACAGAGATGTAGTCTCTCGTATATTTAGGTCACTTTCCCCCTATTCTTCTCAATATTATTTTTATGGGAAAAATTCAAACCCCCCCTGTAAACTTTTCGAAATTCATATAACCCCCTGACTTTTCTTAAAGTCCATATAACCTTTTAAAAACGCATATGTAAATTCAAATAGTCCCTTGAGGTAAACTTACATTGACAGATGAATATTCTGCTAATATTTCGTTTGTTTAACCGTGGCTGAAAACACAGTATACCAAAACCCCCTTATAATGTGTTAAAAATGTGAAAAACCTTTTATAATTAATGATTTTACCTCTGAAAATATTCTAAAACTCTATCTGGATGGGTAAAATAGTCATTTATAGAGTATTTTTCGCATTTTAATACATTGTAGGGAATTTTGGTGTACTATGTATTTAGTCAGGGTTAATCAAACAGAATATTTCTCGTACGTCAACAAAAATTTAATTCAAGGGGTTATTTAGATTTACATAGGTGTTTTCAATGGGTCGTATGGATTTCAAGAAAATTAAGTGGATTATATGCATTTTAAACAGTTTACAAGGGGTTATATAGATTTTCCCCTATTTTTATATATTGATTTTAGATTTTTGTTCTGTTATAGGTCTATGGTTGCATGGAGGAGAAGGAGAAGAGACTGTTGAACTTCATTGAAAATCTTCATTATGTGTTGGAAAACAATATCTATGTGAAGGATTCGGGTCACCAAGTGGGACTGAATGTGTTTGCTGACATGAACAATGATGAGTTCAAGGAAATATACACACCAAAGAGGATAATGAAGAAGAAACCAAAGTTGGGAGGAGAGAGAAGGGCATCCAAGGTGTCATGTGAAACTCCAATGTCACTTGATTGGAGGAAGAAGGGAGTGGTTACTGGTGTTAAAAACCAGGGCCAATGTGGTATGCATCTATCTGTATTGGAAAATATTAGACTAGTTGAGTCAATTTTTACTAACTAAAACATAGATCACACATATTTATTTTTTAAATAGTAAACATCTTTTAATCACTTCATTTCGAGTTAAATGAACTCATTTTTAAGTAAGTGTAAGAAAATATTTAACGAGGTATATACACATCATCTAACGAGGTACATGCTTTATAGTACAAAATGTAGTTTATATATCTCGTTAGAAATCCAGTGAAACATATATGTCGTTAGACGATGTAGGGTAGTAGGTGCTTGTAGGGCTTCGATCTACATTTTTTTTTCCATTTGTGATGGACTAATGACTTTGATTGGATGTTTTTTCTTTGCTTGGGGATTTTGGATTTGGGTGTTCCATTGGGCTATTTTTGGGTATTTCAATATAGATTACTTATTTTTTGTTGATAAAAAAAAACATATGAGAGATATTAGTCGTTTTTCATTTACAAAGCATGAGATAAGTGCATCTTTAAATAAGAATTTTTCATATCAACAATTAAAAAATTAAATAAATAAGAAAAAAATAAAAATATAATTGAGATATTTTTATCTGTTACAATATAGTTTTCAGATTTTTTTTGTGTTTTTTCTCTCGCCTAAATTCAGATTTTATCAACAATTAGAATTAAAAAGGTTAAAGTCTCGTAGGTCTTATTTTTCCCTCAGGACCCAAATACATGACATTGTACGAGAATTAATGTAATGTGTAGATGATGTTTTTATTGAATTAATTTATATCAATGATATAATGCATATTTGTACAAATTAAGTTTTCTTTTGTATTTCGAGTAATTTTCTCTAAGTCCCATTGGAGAAAATCCTAGGCCACCACATATATATATCTCGTTAAATTTTTTCATACTTACTAAAATGGGGTCATTCAATTTGAAATGGAGCGATATACATTTTTTTTAATTTTTTTTTATCAATACACATACCTCATTGACATTTGCTATTTTAAAAAAATTAAAATCATATGTGATCTGCATTTTGAACTGTAAAAATAACTAAATATAACTTTTCCTATGGCTCATTTTCCACAATGTGCTCTCACTTTCTTCATTCTTCCGTCACACAACAAAATAACAATTCTTTAAGATACATGGAGCAAATACTACTCACCATGTCACATCATCATTTTTTATGATTTTTTTTATTGATTTTATATTTGGATAAGTATGAAATAAAAAATCTATCTATCAATATCCATTACTTATTAAAGGGTAAGTGACCTAGTTTTTACATTCTCAAAATACCATTAACAAAAGTTTAAAATTAATATATGTTATAGATAAATTATAAGAAAAAAAATTGATTTTAGAATTCAAATTTAAATACATAATTCATAATATATTATTTAAATAATAGATAATAATTATTTATATTGACACACATGATATATAGATAGATAATAAGAAACAAAATTTTTTTTTGTGAAATTTAATTTCATGCATAATAAAATATTTAAAGTTAAATACATTATATTATCGACATATCAGTATTTATATTTTATATATACATATATCTTGGTATGTTATATCATGTGCATTTGGCGCATGCATGAAACTAAAATATATAAAAATTAGATAATTTCGTATCCATATTCATCATATCTAATAATTCTAAAAAAAAAAGGTTAATTATGTTATCAGTTATAAATAGTCTTAAAGTTTCTTTTAAAAATTCTAAGAAAAAAAAAGAATATTTTTCTGTGGGGGTATTTGTATATACCCCAAAAAAATCACATTTTTGTCAAAAATTAATATTGCTGATGAATTGTTATTTCTAGCAATACCCATAAAAAGGTTTAAATTGCTATGAATGTCATTTTGAGGGGTATCTTGTGAAATTTAAAATATTTATATTGTGCGTATATACCTTTTCAAAATAATATCAATGCACAACTTAACCCATTTGAGGGGTATATACAATAATAGTTTCAAGGGGGGGACTTTGACAATATAGGGTTGGGTTATTTCAGGGTATATATGCAAAATAATTCTTTTTAATTGTATATTCCTTTAATTTATAGGGAAAAATTCAAACAACCCCCCCCCCCCCTTGTAAACTACCCGAAATCTATATAACCCCTTGACTTTTTCTGAAGTTCATATAACTCCCTGAATTAAATCTCCATTGATAAAAGATGAATATTATGCAAATATTATGTTTAGCTAACATGGCTGAAATTACAGTATACTAAAAAACCCTACAATGTGTTAAAATGCAGAAAACCCTCTTTAGATGACAATTTTACCCCTCCAAATAAATTATAAAACCCTATCCGAAGGGGTAAAATTGTTATTTACATAGAATTTTTCTCGTTTTTAACACATTGAAGAAGATTTTTGATATACTGTGTTTTTAGTCAGGGTTAACCAAACAAAATATTCCTCATCTGTCAATGGAAGGAGGGGTAAAATTATCATTTACAGATAACTTTTCGCATTTTTAACACATTGGATAGGGCTTTTAATATATTGTATTTTCAGCCAGAGTTAACCAAATAGAATATTCATCATCTATCAATAGAAATTTAACTCAGGGGATTATTTGGATTTACATAGTGTTTTCTAGACTTCAGGAAAAGTCAAGGGGTTATACGGATTTTTCCCTAATTTATAACATCATAATGAATTTACAAATGATTTGTTTAATAATTATTGAAATTTTTAATATATTATTTATGTATGTATAATATGAGATATTATATTACATATAATGGGGTTGAAAAAAATGAGGATGTTGGTTTAAGGCAGTTTTGTCAAAGTATTTTTTTATTTATATGTACATCACGCGTGGATGAAGACTTATTATTACTATGTTATTCTACATTTACAGACTTGTTTTATGTTACATATAGTTCTATGTGCGTGAAGCTCTATTTTATCTAAAGAGGTACATGTTTATCTTTTTTTTATAAAAAAAATTAAAACATGTGAGGATTGTAAATGAATTTAATATGAGTCAATTGGAAATCGACATGTTTGCAGTATTGTTTTTTTAACAATCCATTAAATTTGAAGTTCCAATTCCATGAGATATGATTGGAATTGGAATAGGTTGGATTTCCAATCCCAATAATTTGTTGGAACTAGAACACCTATCTCTTTTGGTGCTGGAAAACTTCAATTAAGGATGATTAAATTTTTCATATATAAATTCAAGTCCATGAAGAGAAGTGGCAATCATAGGAATTGCAGTTCCAATTCTACCCAATACTCTAAATCCAAATGTGCCTTAATTTTAACTAAACTCTATCACAGGAAGCTGTTGGTCCTTCTCTTCAACTGGGGCCATGGAAGGTATAAATGCTATCTGCACAGGGGACCTAATCAGCCTATCTGAACAGGAGCTCATTGATTGTGACACAACCAATGAAGGGTGTGATGGTGGATACATGGACTATGCATTCGAATGGGTCATAAACAATGGTGGGATTGACTCAGAATCTGATTATCCATACACAGGATTGGAAGGAGTTTGCAATGTCACAAAGGTCAGGATTTCAGATTTCCTTCTAGAGTCCTAAGTGAGTCCGGATCCAGTCAGGCCTGGTACCATCAACACTATCAGTATTGAACTGCATAGCTTATGAATTGATTAATAGGATGTATAGTTCGATATTAATGGTACTGATGGTACCCAGGCGCTTGACCGGATCTGGACCCGTGGTAAGCTTCCATCTTTGTTCAGTATTTAGCTTAGTTTTGTGGCATTATGAATCAGGAGGAAATTAAACTGGTAACAATCGATGGGTATGAAGATGTTGATCCATCAGAGGGAGCCTTGCTATGTGCTGTGGTGAAACAGCCCATCAGTGTGGGAATTGATGGGTCTTCTTTAGATTTTCAGCTTTACACAGGGGTGAGTGACCAAAGGACCAGAACTTGTATTGTTTAGCTGTATAGGATTTCAATTACATGCACTTGAGACATGACCTTTCATTTAAAATTGTGTATATATCATTGGCACATTCTAATATTTATGAAGCTGAGTATTGCAAGATGCAGGTGTTGATGTTATACATGTATCACAAAACTTTATATATGCTCTTACATAGTATGCACACTTCCATTATAAAACTTTGCTTATGAACAGGTGAATGTGCTGCAATTGTTTTGATCATACATAGCTTGGTCTAAATTAACCAGGGAATCTATGATGGAGACTGCTCAAGCAACCCCAATGACATCGATCATGCGGTCTTGATTGTAGGTTACGGCTCGCAAGGCAGCACAGACTACTGGATTGTGAAGAATTCGTGGGGTACAAGCTGGGGAATGGAAGGGTACATATACATAAAGAGGAACACTGAATTGCCTTATGGAGTATGCGCGATCAATGCCATGGCTTCCTATCCAACCAAGCAATCCTATGCTCCAACTCCATATCCTTCCCCCACGATCCCTCCGCCTCCACCTCCACCTCCTAGCCCTTCTCCATCCCAATGTGGAGACTTCTCTTTTTGCCCATCAGATGAGACATGTTGTTGCTTAGTTGAATTTAGCAACTACTGCTTTGTCTATGGATGCTGTTTATATGAGAATGCAGTGTGTTGTGCCAACAACATCTACTGCTGCCCTCAGGACTACCCCATCTGCGATGTTGAAGGTGGACTCTGCCTCCAGGTACTCTTGTAAACCTGTCTGAAATCCATATAATCCCTTGTAAATTTTGAAATCCACATAAACCCCTGACTTTTGCTGAGGTTCATATAACCCCTAACACCTATGTAAATCTAAATGGCGCATTGAGTTAAATTTTCCTTGATAGATGAGTAATATACTGTGGATATTTTGTTTGGTTATGAAAATAGTATACTAAAAAAACCCTGCAATGTGTTAAAAATGCAGAAAATCCTTTGTAAATGATAATTTTATCCATCTGAATAGGGTTTCTATAATCTATTCAAATGTATAAAATCATCATTTATAGAGGATTTTTTGCATTTTTAACAAATTGTACAGTTTTTTTTTGTATGTTGTGTTTTCAGCAAGGGAAAACTAAATATTCATGGAATATTACATGTCGTTATTTGGATTTACATACGTGTTTTCAGGAGGTTATATGGATTTCAAGTAATTTACGTGGAGTTATTTGGATTTTCTCTTTCTTCAAATATCTTTTTGAGAGCTTCAAATATTTGGATAACTTGTGATGGATGATATTGCAATCTATGCTTGAATTTTTGTTTTTCTTTGTTGTAGAACTCAGCAGACAAAATAGGAGTGGCAGCAAAGAAACGAACACTGGCGAAGCACAAATTCCCATGGACAAAGTCCAAGGAGACATTGAACAGTGATGAGCTTCTATTATGGAAGAGCTAGAAAGGAAATCCATGCACTATATTGAGGACCACTAAACACCTTTAATGTCATTGCTATGGATGATGTTCAGAGTCTTAGAACATATGGATTGTAATAAAATATCATTGTTTTTATGAATTATGAGAGAGGATGCTTTATAATGTCATTGTTACTGGAACCATGTCTGTTGTATAAATATGTGAGGGGTGGCTCACATCTCCACTTCTCTTTATTCCCATTGGTTTTAGGGCAAATTAAATAGCCAGGATGTGAGTTTAATAAGGTTGTGGGCAAAATGAGAGAGTTGGTGGGAATATCCCCACCTTTTCTTGTTTGATTAATGCCATAAAGACAATTTTAAAAAATCAAGAACAATAAATGAAATCCACTCAAAACGTGCACACAACGAACTTGAGATTCTTCTTAATTAATGCATATACCCATAATTAAAATGAGCATGAAGACTTGTGGTCCTATACTCATAATTAGTGCATGCATGAATAGATGAGTCAATCATAAAAGCAATAATATCGTAACGAAAAATATTAACAGGCCTAGGCCCCAAGTAAACCCATATGTAATACATGTTTTATCCTTTTAGTGTTTTTTTTAATTCGGTAACTCTTCCCATAATTAAGGAGGCAGCAATAATTACTCTCTTTCAAATATATAGAATTAATGACGGTGATAATAAATCATTTCCATTTGTAATTCATATTTCTTGTTTTGTTTTTGGATTTTGAATTATTTATACATCCACAATCAATAGTTCATTTCCTTTTTAAAACGCCATTATTGTTTTTAAAAACACCTAACACCATATCGGAAATTATTTATGTTTATACAGTTGTGTGTACTTGATTTTACAAATTTATATTTGTTGAATTTGATCATTGATAGTAAATTATTTTTATTGGCATGTTTTTTCATTTTAGATGATCTAACACAAATCTTCTAAACTCGGTTAAAATTTTCTTTTTTGTTTGATTTAAAATTTATTTTTAAATGTGTAGTAACACTTATACATTGTTTTTTAAATTTTTTTTGAAAGTGAGTTACATTTCAAAAGAAGTTAGTTACATTTTGTAAAAAGTTAGCTATATTTGTATAGTCAATTACATTTTCCTTGGGCAATCCGGAAAAGGATTTCATTGTTGAAGTTGAACAGCAATGTGTAGAAGCAATCGTGCTTAGTGTTGGAATGACATTTGAATCAAAAGAAAATATATGTATGTTGATATGACATTTGATTCAGAAGAAATTAGTTACAATTTGAAATAGATAATTCCAAATAATTTACATGTGATTTACAATTTAACATAAATTAGTTACACTGAATGAAAATTAGTTACACTGTGTACAACAGTAACATAAAAAACATATAATGATAAAATAAAGATAAATCATGATAAACACACATACAAACCAATAAATGCTAAGGTTGTTGAATTAAAATTAGTTACATTTTAAAGATAGTTACATTCATCATAACATTAACATTAATCAGCCTGAATATACATATCCTTAAAGTTGTTTACATTTCTCTAATAGTTAATTACATTTTCTGAAACATGGTTAATATTGTGTGGTTCTTGTTTTTTTATTTTTCTATCTTTTTTTGACCTGCGGTAATTGATATTACATGTCATACACATGTAAACATACACACTCTTAAGGAATGACTCAACATGCATAATAGAATTCACATATACAACAATCATGCATACATGAAGTTAGTTACATTTCAAAGATAGTTACTTTAAACAAACTGAAAATAAAAATGTGTTATTTTTTCTTAAAAAAAATATAAATTTTTCACATTTTTTTTAAAAAGTGTACTGTAATATCACATTATATAAACTACAACTACTAAATGATCGTTTGAACTATCATTGAAAATGGTAGTAAGGTTTGTTTCCTCACTTTGTACCACTAAAATAATGAGATTGCTTTGTAGGGCATGCAATAGTATTTGAATTGAACATTCACAGGAAAAAAAAGGGAGACCAGAAGAGGTCCTCTCACTTTCTGAAACTTCTCGGTGGATGGGTTTTGATAAAATCTCATGATCAATCTATTATGTAGTATCAATAAATGTGCATGTCCCAAATTTTAAAAAGGGATGGAAAGATAAAATTGGAAAAAACGCCATAAAAATAAAGAAATGGAGTGAGAGAATGTGTGTTTTAATTAAGGGTAGATTTGTATTTTGCGTTTTTGCCTTTTTGTAAAAGTCAACCAGGTAGTCAATAATATCTTGACACATCGTGGGGCCTGTAGAAGGGGCTTATAAACTGAGACCTGTGTAGCAAAGCTCTTTTGCTTTACGTTCACATCTGTTTGAGTTAGAATTGCTCCTTTTTTTTTTGTCTTGCTTTACGTTGTTATTTCCTAATTTGCGCCTCTATATTGACTGGGGTGTCCCACGATTACTTTATCTTGTCTTGGGCCTGGTTTGGATCCCAGTTTGAATGAATTCTGAATTCAACCACCAAATATGGATCTAAACTTCATTGCGTTTCCAGCATTTACCATGTAATATTTTCCGCATTTTTTCAAAATCTATATTGCTTTACCGCATTTTTTCAAATGGTACCTTAGCCTAAAAGAATATGGGCAGTTCAATCAATTCAATCATAAATTTCATTCAAGATACCAATCATATACCATATTCATCATTCATCCTATATATTAATTCTCTTAATATAAATTTAACACACACTACGCCTAATTTGAAAAAAGTGAGGTAAAACTTGTAAATCTTACAAGTTAAAACTTCCTGTTCGGTCGCACAATAAGATTATATATATATAAAAAAAAAAGTTGTGCAACACTATTTCAAATCACTTGCAAAATATTCAAATCCCAGTGGACACAAAATCAAAATCTTTATTCACCAGTTCACAAAAAACTTGTTCATCAAAATTTTTTAATGACACCTGGGCGCGTCACGCCACTCACTCTCTATCACCAGATGACTGCCCACGTCCACCACGCCTGCCTCGCGTACGAGCTCCACCGCGCATGCTATCCCCCTGAAAAAAAAAGGAACAAAACATCGATGCAAATGAATCTCCTTGGTCATCCCCTTAGATTGCACAGCAGAAGCCCCATTTTGAACCAATTATCAAAATGATTTTGCTTTTTGCAAAATCAATTTTCAGATAATACGTTCCAAACTGGAATTTTTGAACTTTAGCTTTTGATAGCAGACTTCAGTTATCATGTTAAGACAAAACAGCTTGTACGGAAAAGCCAGTCAAGAGTAGCTATTCCAAAATCAATTATTTCTAATCAATTTAGAGCACAAGATTCTTTTTAAAATTGACTCAAGTGAACTCACCCTTCCAGAGCTTGCCATCCTGCCACGAGATCTAGCGAGAGGGGGAGTACCCACTCCAGATAGTCTTCTCGCAGCGTTTTCCTGAGCCCTGGACCTCAGATGTATGGTTCTGCTGCCGCCCCTTGCAGAACGCGTATCGCTTTCAGCTGCAACAGTTGCAGAACTCCCAGATTCTGAGACAGCAGCCTCTGCCAAGATGCTTGGCGCGTCCGCCAAGACGCTTGGGGACCCCTCACGAGCACCGAAAGAAGCTATCGGGGCCTGTTCAACTTCCATACCACCTTGATCATTGTTGTTGGACTCCAAACCGTCCGCAGCCTCTTCCACGAGATCACTGCCTTCATTCTTCTCCTCGTTCAAAATCTCGGGGGACGCAACAGGAAGCGCATCACCCATGTCACCGAGTGCTCCCTCATCAGTTCCAGCTCCATCAACAGATTCACCACTCTCTCTTTCTTCTGAGGCATCCGGGGATAACTCTCCCTCTTCTATATCATCTTCAACAGCTTCATCTGTTGCACTGGGCTTCTGTGAATCTAGCACTTCATTGTTCTTCACCCATTCATCCAGAATTTCTAGTGTCTCGATTGGTTTGTCCAAAATGCCCCCCGGAGCTGCGGAATCAGATCCTAATGTCTGTGATTCACCAAGGTTCATGACATCTGATGGGGTTTCTCTTGGCTCTTCTGTTGGCCCTGTTGTAGTCTGCATCTTCTCATCTGCTCCAGCATTTATATCCTCCTCGTGATCAACTGGAACCTCATTCAACTCCGATGGGGTGCCTGGCGGCACATTCATATCTGCAGAAGGAATGCTAGGGTCTTGTGCTTCTGCAACCTCTTTTGGGGATTCAGAACCTTTGGGCTTCTTCGGCATACTCGAAACAGCGCTAGTCTCTTCAACAAAAACTTCTTCCCGTAATTCGGTAGCAGATGAGGATGCCACACGCTTGCGAGCACCGGATGCGCCCAACAATGCACTATCACATGGTGGTTCGTGCGGTTTCACAACTTTCATCTCTGGCATTGTGGAAGCTTCGATTTCGGGCATCTCAACATCACCAGAAGGCTCTTCAAGTTCCAGACTAGGACGAATCAACCTCCTTAATGTCCTGCGGGCTTCGATGCTGGGTTTAGCCAAGGTGGGTTTTATGTCCTTCCCTTGAATTGCCTTACCATGAGGGGAATTTACTGATGGTTGAGGGGCAGCTTGTTCTGCTGCAAATAACACATGACAATGGTTCAAATCCTACAAATCAGATACATAGATAGCTCCAGCATGTAAACAAAAGGATCATGATGGAATATGAGAAAACCTGCAGCTGCCAAAGGAGAATCTGCAACTAAAGAAGTCTCTGGAGGTTGCTGGGTGGCTCCTGCTGCTTCACCAAGTTCAGGATGCGCCGCCTCTTCAAAGTTTTCTACTGCCAGATTGTATGCAGCTGTCCTTTCATCTAGGTCTGTCTCAGGAGGAAGCTGGGATGGTAATATTCCAGTCTGGGGTCATCAAGAGTAAATAAAATAGTGAGTGAGAAGGGTTGACTTCATATAGTCTTGAACGAATAAATATACTAACAGCAGAAGTGACAACAAAAAAGAATAAAAGAAAAAAAAAGGAACAGGAACCATGAGGCCATAGGTAATAGTAATACCATGGAAGGAATTATAAAATCTTTTCTATAAGCAACACACATCAAAAATAGCAAAAAAGAAACAATGCATGAGAACTCAAATACAGAATCTAATGTGATTGAATGATCAAAGCATAACTACCTCTAATAGTTTCTCTCTCGCTAGTTTATGCTTCCCAAGTTCCGAAAGTATTTCCTCCTTACCCTGTGGATATAAAAAAAATGATTAGAAGCAGAATAATTCATGAGGAAGAAAATGGCTTTTTACTTCCCACAGAGCAATTTCAAGCAAAATTCATAAAAAATCTACTTCCCACACTATATTAATGCATGCTCATTCTGTTTCTCAGGAAATTCCAACCGATCTCCAAGAAAGCATAATGCTAATATGACAAAAAAGTTTAGATAGGCTAGTGCCCTTTTAAGTCTTCATTAAAAGAAAAGGCCCAGAGGAATGAGGAATGGATAAAACTGGCTGAGGGGCGGGCAACCCAACTAGAAAATCCATACAAACTAATATTTAAAGAAATGAAAAACCCAGCAGAAGAGGTTTCTGCCAGCCCCACGAATACAACAGTGACTAGCCTTCGATCTCCAATTTGCCCCTAATGAGACCAATCTTTGCACCCATGCAGGCCCGACCCCAAACTTTGATGAAATACACTGCAGACTCCCATACATTTTCAAGATACACTCTGGTATTTCAAAATACCCGGCTGTTACAAACAAGCCATAGAGCCCACACAACTGCCAGACCAAGCATTGCGATACCTTTGCCCAAGGGCCTCTATCTCCCTTCGACTTCAGCTTCCGACCAGCTTCCCATAGCCCCTGCAAGGACTGGAACTGCGGATTGAAGTCCACTACCACTTTTAGGAGAGCCCAAAGACGCTGAGCAACCGGACGGGTCACAAATAGATGTTCCGGAGTCTCCTCGGCTAACACACATGGGGCAGTGTGTGTCCAACTGCTGGGACCATTCCGCTCGTTATGTTTTGGTGAGTAGTTTTCCTCTAAACATAAGCCAAACAAAGGCTTTTCACCTTCAATGGGATTTTGGGTCCCCATATTTCATGCCACTTCATGGCCGTCAACTATAAAGGGGGATGATCTCTATGCAGCCACCCGTAACAACTTCGGACCGTGAAACCCTGTCGGGGCTGCGGGCTCTAGATAGCTATGTCCGGCAACTTCAGAGGTGAAGAGCTCCAACAACATGGCTGAAAACATTACCTCTCTTTCCAAAGTTAGCTCTTGGGCTGGATTGATCACATAGACAGCGGTGCACGATCAAAATTGGCAGACACGCCCCAACAGAGCAATGGAAGGATTGAAGATACACTGGTATCGAATGTTTACAAGCTTTCACCGATCCAATGATCATACTAGAATAAGACAGACCTTCCATCTCCAACCTTCCAACTGAGGGCATAAAAAAACTGCGATGTTGATGTTAGGATGTCACGCCAAATCCTTGAGACCCTCGGGAACACTCGAGGAAATTGGGGTGCCTGATCACCTCCTGCTTTGTACCATGCCTCGATGATACGACACCACTTCCACTTATATAGGAGAGCGGTATTCATTTCATCTAAGTTCAAAATACCAACCCCACCATCCTTTCTTCCACTGCATATCCAATCCCACTTGACTTAAGTGAACCTTATTCCTCTCTTCGCCGACACTGTTCCAAAGAAAACGGCGTCGAATGCCCTCCAATCTCTGAAGAACCCCTGTCAGGATTTTGAATAGAGAGAGGAAGAACATAGAAAGATTATAAAGAACTGAGTGAAGAAGAGTGATACGAGCTCCCACACTCGAAACCATGCATTGCCACCCTTCAAGTCTCATTTCGAAACACTGAATGAGGGGGTTCCAAGCCTTAGATTTGAGCTTCCCCAAATGCAAAGGGAGACCGAGATGGCGTGCCAGGAAGGAGTCCACTTGACAGCCCATATTCCGAGCAAACTCTGTCAGCTCTCCGTCACCCAAATTGATGCCTAATATAACGCATTTACGGAAATTGATGTGTAATCCTCCAAAACACAGACAAACAAATTTCACCCCTCGAATGGAGGTCGCCTCAACAGCTCATAGAACCACTGTATCATCAGTGCATACACTGTACGTGAGTTAGGGAAGGACCCTCCCGGCAGATGCTCAAGCCCTTTATCCAACCTGCTTCTTCTGCCATTCGCAGCATTCGGCTTAGAGTGTTTTCAACCACCATGAACAAAAGGGGGCAGAGCATAGGCACGAGCAAAATCATATGGAAGAAACCGCAAAGTTTCCCATTCACAAGCACGAAAACCTTCCACCGTCGACAGACACTCCTTGATCATACGAAGCAAATCAGGTTCAAAACCATGGCTTTAGAGAAGATAAAGTAGGAAGTCCCACCTCACGTTATCATAGGCACGAGCAAAATCAAGTTTGATAAGAATGCCCTGCCGTTTGTCTTTGTGGACTGCCGAGATCACTCTTGGACAGCCATGAAGCCATCTTGAATAAGTCTCCTGGGAATGAAAGCCGATCGATTGTCGTCCACCATGTAGCTTATCGCCAACTCCAGTCTGATCACAAGAACTTTTGCAATCATCTTATAGGTGCTATTGATTAGACTAATCGGCCTAAAGTCCCCCAATTCCACAACTCCCGCCTTCTTTGGGATTTATGCTAAAAATGTAGCGTTAAGGGCACCAATGCTCTACGATCCGGACTGGAAAGCTAAAAACATTTCCATGGGATCTTCATGTATCACCTGCCAAAATTCATAAAAGCGTAGATTAAATCCATCAAGGCTGATCCGTCTCAACCCTAAAGACGGCACGCTTCACTTCCTCAACTGAGAATAGAGCTTCCAATGTAGGCAACATATGATCAGGAACCCAACTGAGCTCCTCAACAAGCCAAACGGGCTACCATCTAGTGGGCTTTCTAAAGGCACAAGAGAAGAAATCAACAACGGTCTATTCAATATGCTGAGGATCCTCCACAATAGATTCGTCAACACGAATCGAGCCTATATGGTTGGAACGCCTCCTTTGGTTGGCCACTTTGTGAAAAAACTTGGTGGTGTTATCTCCTTTAAGCCAAAGTGCCCACGACCGCTACCACCATTCGGTTTCTTCCATTTGAAGAATCGGCATCCAATCCCCTTTCAAGACAATGTGGCGCTCCCTCTCGACCTCGGAAAGGACAACCACTTCTTCTCGTCTATCCAGCAGATCGACTTCTAGCTTGATGCCTTCCTTGTGCAACCTTCGAGCCCTTCTTTGTTCCATGTTCTAGTGTTTAAGAAGCAATTTGAGTCTCTTAAGTTTAAAGGTGACCTTTCACGCCCCGCCAATGCCAGGGGTTGAGAGAGCCCAGTTATCAGCGACGAACTCGCAAAAGTTGTCACATTGTAACCACCAGTTTTCAAATTTGAAATAGAGCCGAACCCCCGTCAAAAAGAGGAGAATGGTCCGAGGTTGTGTGGGGAATACTTCTGAGATTACAGGACGGGAAACGCTCCTCCCACAAGAACACGCGATCCAAGCGCACGCAGGAAGGACGATTGTGATGGTTACTCCAAGTGAAGCACCGGTTTGAGAAAGGAACATATGAAATGCCTTCTTTCGCCACCCACTTAGAAAAGCGAGTCATGGCCCCGTAGATCACCCCTTCTTTGTTATGATCCTCAGTGAAGCGCGTGACATTAAAGTCACCCATAATACCCCACGGGTGATTCCATGCAGGCTTGATACTATTGAATTCCTGCCAAAGTTCCTCCTGCCGATCATCACTATTTGAACCATAAACACCCGTCCAGATCCACCTCCAATGAGATCTCACATCCTCCATCGAAAGAGAAATCGAGAAGCTGAGGACTTTTACATCTAATTTTTTCCATCTTTGTTCATTCCAAGCAAGTACAATACCACCTGAAGCGCCTTCGGATGTCTTCGCTTCAAAGGTTGAGAGACAGTTCCCACCAATCAAAACAAAGATCACTTGAACAGAAAGCTTCCATCTTAGTCTCTAGAAGGCACACCAAGTGAATGCCTTGAGACATAACCACCTCCCTAACTGCCGATATTTTTCCGAGATCATTAAGACCGTGGATGTTCCAACAAAGGAATTTATACATAAAACCAATATGAACCCCGATGAGATGCCTCCAAAAAGGTCCAATACTTCAGCAGTGGTTAACCTGTGGGTTTCATCGAGAGAGGTTCAAACCAGAATCCTCCCTGGACTGATACAGGAAAGACTTGAATTGGAACATCTCTCCCTTGTCCTTGAAGAGCACCCCAATCTGAGCGGCCTTAGCGCACCCTGGCAAACCAAGAAACTCGGCATTGCTGGGCTCAACTACCTCAACAAGTGCATCCTCCCTAGGGAGCACAGACCCATGGACAAGAGGGTTCCCAATGACCGCTGAAACCAGGACCATAAGGAGACAGGAATCCTCAACAGGTTGATTCACCTCCTCGTCCCACATATCTTCCAACTCGAAGTTTGATTGGTCACCCAATGAGAGAGAATCCTCCACAAGAGGGGATTGCTCGGTTATGGGAACCACGCCAGGTGGAGGGAGAACTTCTTCTCGTGAAACAGGAGAACCATCCAAGAGGTCAAACAAGCTAAGAATGATGGATTTTAGCTTTGGCTTGGACTTGGTCACTACCTCCTGTTGAAAAGGCTCCTTAGCGGGTTGTACAGGAGCTGAAACCGCAAGCATGTTTACTTTAGACGTGGAACACTCGGCGGATCCCGATCCTGCTTCCCGGATCAGGTTCAACCCATGATCACAAGACGAGTCCACTCTGTCAAAAACAGAGGATTTGGATCTTATGGGCGTGAACCGATTGAAATAATCCACCTTTCAACCCCCGGATCCATGAACATGACTTGAAATTCCCACCACCTGCCTTTTGAAAACAAGTGACACGTCCCATCCACTTCACCCTTCTGAGCAACTCCCCTACCTTCTGCAAAGATGTCATGTCAGCCGCCACCTCGGGAATTATGCTCTGCTGTTGTTCCTCTAAACGACCACTGGCACCCTCCCCTAAAACAGTCGGACCGGCAGGAGACACCATCGAGACCCCCGAAGGCTGTTATACACGATTGGCGCACGTTCCACCTCCAGCCGAGCCCCTACCAGGTGCATAATGTGGACCGAATTTCACCATGTCTTCATACAATCTGGCCCCAGTGGGAGGCAACACCTCCACTTGGACCTTCACTTCCATTTCCCCAAGAACGACCACCATCGATGGTGGGGAATCAGCTCCCTTCATGATCCAAACAGTCACTTTGGCCGGCGGAGAGATCTCACTCTCAAGGATTTCGACAAAATTTAGCAAGTACCAGAAAGGTTCAATAACCTTACGAAGAACACCCTCTGTTCTCCAAACCGGGAGTCCACGAAGGACAATTTACAGTTGGCAGCCCTCGACACCCATATCGGAAAAGTCACTCTCAATGACAAAAATAGCGCCACCCTCCACTGCTAGCTTGTTCTCCTTTAGGATGAGGTCGAGAGCTGCCCACATAGGAAGGCAGATGAAGAACTTGCGCCAGCCACACTTCCAGACATGCCCAAAGAGAAATCCCTTCCATCTAGATTTCAGATGTTCCAGGATAACCTCTCTAGGCACCTCATGGCTACCCTCCCATAAAGCCACCACGCTTTTGCCAAGAGAACATGCCCTATCAAGGATCTCCGACATCCACTCCACCACCACCCGACAGGGAGCAGAAAATTTGGTGAGAACCAACAACGGGCCGAGACGGTCCACCCACGGACGGGCTCCCCCTAGGGGCAACCTTGCAGGCAAAGCTGCGATAACCCAACTTCTTGCAAGATAAGCACCATGGTGGTTCTCGACAAGTTCTTGCGAGGTGTCCCCTCCCTAAGCAACGGAAGCCGACCACATTCCTAAGGAGAGAAGCACCAAAGCGGGAGTCGGCTTCCTCCCTAAAACACTTGATACCACTCCCGAAAGATTTGGGGCCATCCCAACGCCTCCTCATGCGACCCTGCACCATCTGCCATCCACCCTCCGCACCCTCCATAACACCACCTAACGACAGACCAGTATACTTATCGATAGAAACCGCAGGCACCACAACCACTCCCACACGCTCCTTCCCCTTAGTCGAGGCCACCAAAGACACAACCTCACCCACTCGCTCCTTCCCCTTCAACAATGGTCCGTCGTTAGGTGGTGTTATGGAGGATGCGGAGGGTGGATGGTCTCCTTAGTCACACCCACTCGCTCCTTCACCGGGGGTACCACCGTCAACACGGCCACTCCCTCTCACTCCTTCCTCTTCAGCAATGACAACACGGACACCACAGCCTCGCCCACTCGCTCCTTCCCCTTCACCGAAGACGCTGCATTCGCCATGGCCTCGCCTGCTCACTCCTTCCCCTTCATCGAGGACGACGCAGTGGCCACTTACTCAACCTTTCGCTTCTCCTCTTCCGTCGGAGACGCCACCGCTTTCACTGAGATCGTCGATACTGCCATGGGATACTTAGCATGACCCATTCGAGGCCTTTCTCCATGAAAACTTTGCTCTAAAGTAAGAATATCCAAATAATATAACAAAAAATTAAAAAAATACAAATTATTCTATTGGAAATTTGGAACTAGGGTGACGGCATGTTTAAATAGTGGAATTTTTGTCAAAAATATATGAGCTTCGTAAATTGGCGCCAATGGTGATCATGGGAGGCCGGGGTAATTTCTCATCAAGGCATTCTATTATTGGCTTCAGATTTGAACAGTATCCTAGAGCCAAACCTATGAAATATCAACTGCGTCCACATAAACGATAAGTGCTGACATAACATTATTAAGAAACATGAACAACCAAGGAATTACTAAAAAATTTCCCCACCACATTTTGATTTGTACAATTCGGTGAAATCTCCCCCATCTCTAACCAGAAGAATATTAAACTAATCATAGGACTCTGGCAGTATCGAGCAAGAAGATAACCCTAGAAAAAGAATACCAATCCCTCTGGGTACTTTGTCAGTTGTGGGATTTGAATCGACCCCCACGGATTTGGTGTTGGATGGTGCTTACTAGCATTTCAAACCTTGGTTCACAAGAATATTGGGGTTCACCACAAGGACTTCTAAGGTCACAGGTTTACGTCATTTCTAAACTATGTAGTTATGAAGAATTCAGTGGAAATATCTAGATCCTTCATCAAGCTTTCCTACATGCTAGCCTTCTCTTGAATGAAACATGCAAACATCATTTCATTTCCAGGAGTGCTGATTTCGAAATTAAATATTTTCACCAAATTTTTATTAACCAACCAACAACACAAACATGGAACAAAAGATTGTTCAATTGGATTTCACAATTTTGCAATCTTAATGATCTGTAACTTGTAGCACTTATTTCCACTGATCCACCAAAAATACAAATAAGGTGAACATTCATGAACCCATCATATCAAACCATTAGGCTCCAGAACCAGAAATTATTTAAGCATGAAAATATTGTCACTACACTCCAATGGTGAAGCACTGCTGATGTTTTTTCGTACAAGTTTTGCAAAAATGGGAAAAAAAAATCTTCATTAACGTCCATGGAAAAACACAACATTGCAAATCTTTCCCAAATATGCAAGGATGGAGTATATATAACTTCACCTGATTAATGTTTTTATTAAGTTGTTCAAGAGTCTTTTCGTTCTTCTTCCTCTTTTCCCTTTCCATTTCGAGTGTTTTTTCCAATATCTGTACAAGATTGCCAGGCAACAGTCATAGTATCCTCTCTCTATATACATGTATCAAATATCCAGTCAACAGTAGTAAGAAAGATGAAATACAAGAAAAATGGACATATAACAATGGAGAATGTGGACAACCTCTTCCTCACAAAAAAAGAAAAGAGAGATTCTGCAAACCTGTATCCTGGCATCCTTCTCCTTTTCTTTCTCTTTTATGGCCTGCTGAAGTGTGCTTTCACTACTTGCCCTCCTGCCTATAAAGGATAACCCAAATTAAAAAAAAAGATATACTAACAATCAACCACCATATGTTTTTATATATAACCAATCATTTTCTAAAAGTACTGAGGAAAATGAACTACTTGATCTAAAATCTTCAACTTGTTTCAAGAGTCCTTGGTTTACTTTGGTCAGCTCATCCCTCTCCTTTGCCAGCATCTCAAATCTTCTCTGTATGACCAAAAAAAAAAATGAAAATAATGAAATCACAAACACTAGAGATAAACCTGATAGAATAAAACTAAGATTTAACCCTTTCGTTTTTGACCTAGTAGAATAAGCTATTTATTTAAATATCCATAGATCTCCTTCTTTAGACTTAGTCTGTATGATGATGTTTGTGCTTTTAGTTCAGATAGAGAAAGGTAAGTCTCATCCCAGTATAGTCGATTCAATCCCACGCCTCCTGGTAGAAGGCGGTCCATACGCTCAGTATAGAGCAAGAAATTGTTAAAGATCGACTATACTGGGATGAGACTTACCTTCTCCAACCGAACTAAAAGCACAAACATCATCATACAAACTAAGTCTAAAAAGGGAGATTTAAGGCCTATCATAAGTCTATTTCCATTTCCCTATATCATCCTGTAAACTGATGAGATCAAGAAAAGAATAAAAGACAAAAGTTAAATAAATACAAAGCACAACTTATAGTATTAGTAGTATTAAGTAGTAGCATTGGTGGATCCACATGAATTGCAACCTTCAAGTTATAATTAGCCTTCTTAATCTTTTCATTCTCCGATTTGAAATTTGTCTGCATGAAATCACATTTAGAAATAATAAATAAATTGTGAAGTTAAAGTAAACCAAAAGAAGCATAAAATTTATTATGATTCACCTCCATTTGATGAAAATCATTAATCTTCGTATCTCGTTCTCTTAGTTCCAACTGCCTGCTTTCAAGTTCTTGCGTCAATTGTGAGACTTTTGCCTGCAGCTCAGAAACAAGATTCACCTTCTCCACAAGATCAGCTTCTGTATCCCTTAATATTTCCTGATACATGTCATATCTTGTCAACCATAAAAATGCCGTGCAAGAAACAAACAAGAAAATTTACTGCTACACAGCACAGATGTGTAAATTAGTGGAGCATACAAAACTCAAAAGCAAATTCTGAACAAGAGAAATGTATTTGGTGAATACAATAATGCTGGAAATTCTGTTTTCTTTGCTTTTTTTTAATTAATATACGTGCTTACTTATTTTCCCTAATCTTTTTTTGGGTGGGCATCAATATCATCTGACCTATTCTGGTGTCTTTTGGATATTTATTTATATGCCCTACTCAAGGGTTTATTTTTTATTTCACATAATGCGTCAAATGGTGTATAGATTCCAGTAATGTTACATGGCATAGGATTGGGGAAACCGGGGATCTCATTTACATTAAAATACAAACGGAATTTGGGAAGAACGAAGGTGTGAAGAATGCTTCATTAACTATTTCTTTAGGTCCAGTAAGGATTGGATGGATGTATAGGATAGGTGCCAATAATAGTAATGAGACTTTCCTCATATGTCTGGGATCCTAATGGAATGAGGGGTGGGCTTTAAGTAATCCCCATACTTGTGGACTGGCTATTAAGCAGCGAGAGTTTGTTTTAATCTATAGGTAGCATCCTTAGGAAAATGTTTCCTCTTTATACCAAGCTACAAGGTCTGTGCAGTTTGCTGCTTTCAGCAAAACAAGTCATTGTCTTTCTCTATTTGTCTTATTCAATTTCAAATTTGCTCCCAAAAGAATCATTTTGATAACTTGAAGATGTGTTTCACGCCACAATATACTGTAACTTGAATACAAACACACTCAGCGGAAACAAGGCATAACCAGCAAGATGAAAGAGATGGAGATACTGGGATTCTGGAACCCATACTGAGCAGATTCTACAAATGCAACCTTCAAAGCTCCAATTATGTGAGGAAAATTTGCTATAAATTATTTTAACAACAAATCTGATTCACATGATGCCCTATATGTAGAACAAGCAGAAGATGGAATCAGTTACAATGGCACAGCCGCACAATGATATAGACATACTCTCCAGGAAGTAGCGCTGAAATCTATTTGATAACAGCAGTTTTTCAAAAAGCTTGATGAAAGGAATGAGACACAAGTTGGGATAGCTATGACAGAAAGATACATGAAATTTAATCAGGCAATGAACAGCCAGAAATAATGATAAGCCTGTCATAAGAAGGGGTCCATAATAAGACAGATATAAATAACTGTTACTGCATAAAAATAAATCGGAAAAAATAAAGGCAGGACCATGCCATAAATTGCTTCAACAAGAAAAGAATCATGCATCCAAATTACCAAAAGAATATATGAGAGTAATACAAACATTTAAGGCTTATTAGTTAGCGGTACCAGTCTTCAGCTCTCATGCATGAGGCGATCATTATGACTTTCATCTATGTAAAAATTGTTTTGGAACAGGTTTAAGAATCAATGTTATGCATTTATCAAAAAGTTTAAAGGGTTGTTTCATAAATCAAAGATTTCCACAATATATAATACTTCCTAGCGGAGTTGAAGATGAAGAATATGAACGGTGTCCATTCTAAGAAAAAAGGTGTATTGTAGTAATAACTCTTTGTTCTTGATTGCTGGAAGTTTATATTGAATTGTTTAAATTGTTTGTTCTTTTCCTTACCTTGGTAATGCCCCATTTGGGTACTGCCATAACAATGGAATAACAGGGAATAGCTTGGAATAGGGGGTGAAATGGTGTTTGGTTAATGGGAATAAAGCAGTATACAAATGCCAGAAAAAGATGGTATTAGTGGGTATACGAATTCCACCTCTCCATTGGAATTAGCTATTCCATCAAAATTCATAAGTGGGCCCCACTGTCAAATCAAGTGCCATCCCCTCTTATAAATCAACTATCAAATCAACATTATCATTTTTTCACCTTTTATAAATCTTTATCTATACCTTATTCATATTTATCAACCAAACAACAAAACTTTATTATTATGTTTTTTAACGAGAATAACTAAAAATACAACCAAACAAAAATGACTTATTCTATTAATATTCCTGGAATAGTCATAAAGTCCAGAATAACCTATGTCTCTATCCAAATGGGCACTTAGTTCTTTTATTATTCTTCTTTGTATCCTACCAAATTTACCAATAAATTTTGGTGGGCACTACCTTTCTCCAATAAAAAATATTCAGGATAATGATGGGATGCATTGGAAACTTTGAATTACTAATGGGATGCATTGACTCATGAGGACACTGATGTTTGTGTGATCTATAAAGTCAGTGTAAACTTCTGTATTACTTGGTGGGTTTAATTCTAGATTGAGTGTCAGAGATAGTGAACTGCAACATTTATTACCGTTTTTAGTCCATTCCCAAAGCTTAATAGAATCCTCATTTAGGTTTGGTAGTCATCTAGAATATCCATTATCCAATCAAGATGAAACATTTGAGAGGTATTCAAATAGAATTAGATGAAATAACAATTAGAAATTGTTGTTTAAATTAGAAATAGTTATCACAATTTGCGTAGTCTAGCTCATACCATTATATTCATCTAAAATCAAAAGAAAATAAAAATTCAGCAACTTCTGAACAAATGATAGCATACGCTTTTTTACTAGTCACTTCAGAAAACATTTATATAGCCGGATGGTACTGCCATATACTACTATATGGGTTGGATTTTTTTTACTTTTTTTGTCGTAGTAATTGACTCATTCTCGATTATAATGGATCATGGTAGCTAGTCTACCCTTTACTTTAAAAAATGATAACATTTATATACGAGACACTACTAAAAAAGATATAATTAGTCTAATATATTTGGAACATTCATGAAAGGGGGTATACCTTAGTTTGTTGTAAGTCATTCTTTATCTGCTCATGCTCTGCTGCATTGATTTTGCTGCTACTCTCAAGTAACTACAATAAAAATATATATTAACTGATGGGACCAATCATTCTAAAATATATATTATCCATGTGATCCATCAAAAATACCTCAGTGAACTTATTTTCCAAGTTCATTATCTCTACATTCTTCAGCCCAACTTCTTTGTGATAAGCATCCACCTGAAGTTGTTTCTCCTTTAGCTGACTACTCAATTCCTCTATCTCCATTCTGGCCTTTTGAGCCATTTCACGAAATTTCTAGAGCGACCAAAATACATATTCGGTATAATTATTACACAATATAATGAAATGTTTAATTGTAACTAATTTTATCAATAATTTAATTAATTTTTTTTTAAAAAAAACCACCATCTAGCCCCACCTGATATTCCTCAAAGTTGTGCTTGTTCTCCTCTCGCAACTGCATATTGCTTTCACGAAGCAAATTGATCTCTCTTACCTGCAAGAATTATTAGACAGTAAATATTGCATCTTATAACAAACTTGAAATTTCCAAACAGGCAAGAAAGGGAATTAAAAAGATAAGAAGATTCTTCTGTAGTGAAGTCCTAGAAGGGAGAGAAAATTCTTTTGAGAGCCATGAAAAGTACAGACCATCAAATCATGTGATCTAAATATGAGGTGTTTAATAATTGGATAGAGGTCCACAATATTTTCAACACCCTTCACTGCAGATCAAGGTAATTTTGGAAACTGGATTGGGATGTTCTTTGGAAGGAGACGTCCTTTTTTCTTTCTTTCTTTCCCTTTTGGGAGGGTGGGGTGAAGATTTGGAAGGACAGGTTGAATGGCATGGAAAACAGCTCAAGATATACTCTACATACAGTGAGTAAAGGAGCCAAGCTGGTATAATACAGTTACAGGGGAATGCTCTTACATTGTGGATTCTTGTTTTAATAAGAAAGCATAGAGATAAAGAGAGGACAAAAACAGGATTATATGGAGTTGAAGGCAGGTGAGCAGATGAGGTGGTTAAAATGCCTCTTACCTTAGAAGACAACAAAGTTTGAGATGAATCAGAATGATGAACGGACATGGAAAAAGAATCAGGCATTTCTCATGAGGTGTCTATGTATCCCAAAAGATGGATGACGCAACTGAAAATTAAAAGAACCAGTTTGATAGAAAGGACTACTTCGAGAATTTAGTTTTCCATGCAATGTGGAATATATCCAAGAATTTTGTCTAAAGAAGCTAGCAATTACTTAACTAGTACTTTACATTGACTAAACAAGAATGGTCTCCACTTGTCGACCGATTTTAGAAAACACCGGAGAATTGGTGCAACAAGGCTTTGAGCCCAGGTTGGGTGGTTCTACTGCAAGCAGTCCTCTCGAACCTCCCACTTTATTTCCTATCTTTGTTCAAAATTCCAAAGGTTGTCCACAACAAAATAGAAAACTTTAGGAGAAGGTTCCTTTGGATATAAACAAAGCACTGCTGTAGAAATGGATGTGGAGAAGGTTGACAACCTATTTTTTAGAGGAAATTTGAATGATAGGGATGGGCAGAGTTCATGGAGTTGATGAAGTTGCCGGAAGGTCTTAAGGAGGGAGGTGCATATTTTGCACAGGCAAGAAAGGACCGTAGCAAGTTGGGTGAGACCAACAGAAAGAAGAAATATTAAAAGATTTTCTCATGGAAGGAAAAGCCTCAGCTTTGTAAACGAACAGTGTGGTTTGGGACCCAACCAAGGGCTTGATTTTCTGTGAAGTGCTGTTATAACTGGCTGTGAAAAGACAGTGGAGTTGTATCTTTTGGCAACCATTGGTAGCGCTCTCCTCTACTGTGGCCGTGTTTTTGCCCATTTGGGCCTTTGCATGTAATTTTCCTTCTGGGCATTTGCCTTGATATTAATATAATCATGGCATATGCCTACCACATTTAAAAAAAAAAAAAAACTGGCTGCAAAAAGACCAGGTAAATCAATCAATTACAGCTGCAAAACACACAGAAATATGGCAGTGTAAAGCCACGATGAAGGTGCACGGGTTCATGTGGCTGGTTCACCTCAGAAGATTTATGATGAACTTGTCCTCTTTGTGATGGTGATAAATGAGACAAACAAGTATATTTTGTGTCTTTCCTAAATTTTTTTGAAAAGTCTGGCTGTGGCTGCAAGTATGAGAGATGATTTTAAGAACAGGGATAAACTCCGAGCAGCAGGTAGAGGGAATTGAGAAAAAAACGTGACAGAAGTATAAAGGCCAAGAGGACGCAATTAATCATTCCCAGTTGGGCCATTTGGTTCACAAGATAAAATATGATCTTCAATGGAGTCACTCGCCGTTTTGAGAATACTTGGGAGGATACAATTCTTTTCATCAAGGACTAGCCAAGGAACTGCATTGGGGCTCAATGAGTGGATATGATTCAGGACAGATTGGTGATTAGATTACAGACTGACTTAACATTGTTTTGACTGCTGTTTTTTGGAGGCAACATATTGGTTTTATGAGGGGTTTTCTGATTTTCTTGCTTGCAGTATCTAAAGATTGTGTTTTCTATACTTTTAATTGTTTGCTTTTTCAGTAAACATCATGAATAGTGGCTAATTTATATTTAAATGTGTTGAGTAATTGAATACCAACCTACACATCACTTAGAGGCTTGCCTAGGGCTCCTTAGTCTTTACATGCTACATTGAAGTGGGCTGAGAATGTGTAAAACGATTTACAAGTTACTTCTTTTGCAGCTTGGGATCTTTTGTATGAAAAAAAATATACAAAAGATCTTCAGAGAAGGGGAGTTGCAGTGCTGAAGGGTGTTGAAGATGGTTATGGGAGAGATTGCAATGGTTGCCAGCGTCATCTAGCTTGTCACTCATTAAAGAATCTTTATGAATTGACTATTATCTTAAAACATGTGTTTGGCTGCTGTTTTGGATGTTTTGATTTTAATATATCCACATGGCTGTTCTACTTTTCATCTAATGGAATGTGATGGCAATGCCCAATATCCCAAAAAATGTGTGCATCAACCAGCAGTACAATTGCAGGTACTTCAAATACATATAAGTAAACAGCAAAACATGGTTCTACATTCAAGCAAACCAAACACAAGAAAGCAGAAGCAAATTCACCTGAAGTTGAAGAGATTTGAACTCCTCATCAGAGAACATGATTGTTCTAGAATGCTCACGTTCAGCATTAAGCAAAGATTGAGCCGTTTCAGAAGCCTTCAGAGCACTATCTAGCTGAAGAATTATTGCAATTTATTAGAACCATAGGGAAAGCTTAGGAACTCCTGAAAAACGTATAGTAATTATGTATCATGCATGCCTTATGACTTACAATGCATTCACAACATGAACAAACAAATGGGAAATCTCAAATCCAGGTATCCACAAAAACATGAACAATAAAGTATTGTATCAGAGATCTGCAATTGGTGGTAACAATAAACATAGAAACCATAATTACATTTAAACTTATATATGATACAACATAGCAATCCTAATCAATTTCATCATAAAATTCATATAAATGTTTTGGGTCAACCTTGAAGTTATTTCTGCCCAACATTCAATACTGTAAAATTCCAAATTTTTCTTTCTTTCAACTTCTTCCTGACATTTATCAGGTCCAAGGTTATTATTACAGTATATATGGCGTCGAGAACCAATAGAATACAATATGGTGGTTAGTGCCTATACTATATATATTCAAATTTGCATTAAAATGTTTTAGAGAATTGAAGTTAAGATGCAGTACAATACAGTGAGGTAAGATACCCAACTCTAAATTGAGACTATTTTTTTCATATCAAGTGATACTTTGAAGAATGATTTGGTCCTTGCCTTCTCTCCTAAGGATATTGGACAATTCTTACAGAAACCTTATTCACTAAATAAGTCATCAGTATGTGTTGCATTCTTCTGGACCACCAGGATAGGTTCTCAATCATTAAACATATTTAGATGCTTCAAGATTTCAAACCACCTGAATAACCTTTCCTCTACTCATCCCAAATTGATTTCTCGGATGCATAGTTTCTATCTGATTTTTTTTTTTTTGAAATTATGGTAGGCTATTGCTAAGATTGTATTAAGATCAGAAAAAAGCCCAGAAGGGAAAATACAAGTAACGCCCTTGAGAGGGCCTGCCCAAACACGGTAGAGGAGAGCTCTACCTACCGGACAATACAACTACAAAGAGCTATTCCTCAATACAAATTTTCCCTCCCACAAGACCAACACTCGATGCCCCCGCGAGCGTGGTGCCCCACATCTTAATAAAGTTTACACACAACTCCCAAATGTTCTCTGCATACACCCTTGACCCATTAAACACCGCTTGATTCCGAGTGAGCCAAATAGCCCAAACCGCTGCGGGGACAAATGTTTGAGAATCTTTCGCTTTATGACTACGATCACCCCGGGCCGCCAACGCCTTCCCCGCCTCCCACATACCCTGAAGTGAAGTGAACGAATCGGATATGCCCGTGGCCTCCTGAAGCAGCCACCAAATCTGAGATTGCAATCGGACATGACACTAGGAGATGTTCAGTCGTCTCTTCTGGACCGTCACACATCGGGCATTGCGTATCCAACTGCTCCACCCATTTTGCACGATAGGCTTTGGTGAGAAACCTATTTTGGTACAACAGCCAAGAGAAGAGTTTGACCTTCAATGGGACTTTGGCCTTCCAGATCTGAGCATTCTTCAAATAGGTTGCCTTGACCGGGGGGTACTCTCTCCTTCAGCACTCATAGGCACTCTTAACAGAGAACCCATGGAGAGGTTGGGGGCGCCAAACCACAGCATCCTCTTCGGTCACCTGAATAGTCATTTCCTGCAGGCCACCAAGTAGCTCTGCCAACATCTCTACCTCCTCCTCGCGCAGGTTGCGATGAAGACGTACATCCCATGCACCCCCATGTCCATTAGCCAGCCAGAAATCTTTGACCCTTCACCATTTGTTCGTGGACAGCTGAATGCTTGCGAACCGATCCTTCAGGGCGCTGTCCCCCAGCCATACATCGTGCCAGAATAGGGCCAACGAGCCATTCCCCACCCTCCAACCAAAAGGATTGGTTTGTTGAAGTAAGGATATCATACCAGAGGCGGGAAACTCTAGGAGAGGGGACTGGAAATCTGTTGGGGAAACCTCCTCCACATCGGTAACGGGCTTCCAACAGTCGGCACCATGCTTGCGGCCTAGACGACAACCACCTCCAACGTCATTTACTTAGGAGAGCTTTGTTCAAGTCCGACAGGTTGAGAACCCCAGCCCCGCCTTTATTCTTGCTGCTATAGACGTGCTCCCATTTCACCGGGTGGGGTCTCTTGCAGCTGGCCTCCATCCCTCTCTAAAAGAAGCGGCGCCGAATAGCCTTGATTTTCTGGAGAACCCCCGTCGGTATCTTGTAGAGGGAAAGGAAGATGATCGGCAGATTTGAGAGAGCCGCCTAAAAGAGAGTGAGGCGCCCTCCAAAACTCAAAAATTTGCCCTTCCACCGTTCCAACTTGCACCCGAACCGGCTGATCAATGGGTTCCATTCCGCTTTGGTGAACCTCCCCAAGTGGAGAGGGAGACCAAGGTGTCTACAAGGGAATGATTGGGTCTCGGAACCGAAACAGCGAGCCAAAGCCAATAGATTACCATCCTCCAGATGAATCCCGAGCATTGCACTCTTGTTGAAATTTATCTTTAGACCTGAAAGAAGCTCAAAGCATTTACACACAAATTTTATACCTCTGATATAAGATGCTCTAGCAGGGCAGAGGATGATGGTATCATCCGCATATTGAATATGAGAGAGTCGGACCACCTGTTGTCACGCTTAGCCCGTGGATCCTCCCTTCAGCCTCCGCTATTTTCATCATTCTGCTGAAAGCGTCCATAACCACTGTGAACAATAGGGGGGACAGGGGGTCTCCTTGGCGCAACCCACGGTTGAGATGGAAGAAACCACAAGATTTTCCGTTAAGGAGGACAGAAGCCTTGGTTGTGGAGATGCAATCTTTTACCATTCTTGCCCAGTTCGGCTCGAAACCATGACACTGGAGAAGTTGAAGAAGGCAGTCCCACCTCACATTGTCGTAGGCTTTCGAGAAATCCAGTTTAATCAACACCCCTTTCCTCTTATCTTTATGGACAGCAGTTATACACTCTTGAACAGCCACAAAGACATCTTGGAGGAGCCTTCCCGGGATAAATGTTGTTTGGTTCTCTTCCACCATAGAACCGAGCACCTTCTTTAATCTATTTGCGAGAACCTTCGCAATCTTCTTGTAGGCGCCATTCACAAGACTGATGGGGCGGAAATCCCCAACCTCCACCACCCCTTCCTTCTTTGGAATCAACGCAAGAAAGGTGGCGTTTAGCGCCCCCCCCCCCCCCCCCCTGCCGGCCTGTGTAGAAATCCTGAAACCACCTCATGGAATCCCACACATTGGAGCCACCAGTTTTCGAATTTAAAGTAGCCTGAATGAACAGAGACTTATCCTCCCTCCAACAACAAGGGGGAGTGATCAGAACTAATTCAAGGAAGAGCCTTCAGGTGACACAGAGGGAATACCTCCTCCCACCTTGAATTCACTAACACACTATCCAACTTTGCACAGGAGGGGTGCTCTCTCAAGTTGCTCCACGTAAAAGCCTGATTTGCCAGGGGGATATCCGTCAATTCCTCCAACGAAATCCATTCCGAGAACCTGTGCATTGTAGGGGACGGTTTCTATCTGATTTGACCAGATTCGAAGAAAAATAATTACTCGCGAAAGAAACAATTAGTTTCTTCAATATCTTTTTATCAATTTACCAATCCTTATGCAATTCCAATAGTACTTTGGTACAATGTCTTCAATGCTACAATTGTTTGTCCCTTGATTGATGTTAAAGTTTCAACTACTTGACAACAATAAAACTGCTCCTTTCAATTTTTTCAATTTTTGACTTTTATAGGCATGAATGATTGTAAGAAACTATATAGCTAAACATTATGTTTTATATTAATTAAATCACCCAGAAAAAATATTACATTTAAATTAAATAAAGAAATCAATATTTCTTGCTTGAACCTCACCATAAAAATCAACAGGGTGGTCACGCCTGTAATGAGGTTATTATATCACATATTCATTGTTTGTTCATCCAAATCCTATTTTGACTCCCTTCCTCCCTTTCTATCATTGACCCTGGGCTAAGCCTTTCTCACAGACTCAGTTGATTGAGAATCATACACCCAGAGTGGAGTCTTGCCACTCAACTGCAGAAGACACTCCAATCTACCTCTGATGCACTCCCTTCTAATCTTCATGTTCTCTTTTCTGCATGCATATAAGTGTCTATTTTTCTTTTGTTTTAGCGAGAACAGATGGCAGCTTATCTGAAATCTATTACAAACAAATGAAACCCTCCTACAGGAGGAAGGCATTGACTGAACAGAGGATTAACAAATGCTTACTGTGCCAAAGCTAAGTAGGGAGCATGTATAAAAATTATACTGCACACAAGATTCCCTTAGAAGACCATGTATTGGCAAGTCCCAGTATTTCTCTTATTGTTTCTTGCTAGCCAGATTGCTCGGCATAGAGTGCAAGGCTAAAGGCCCAAAATCCATACGATATAGTCCAAAACTTCATACTAAAATTCAGCAACAGATGGAACTCAACCTTAAAGCCTACAACAGATTCACATATATTTCCATCAGATATTTTAAGGGAATTCTACTCATTGTAGAGTTCAAACATTGTCATACTAGATCAGAGGTATTTAGTCCAAAACTTCATACCAAAATTCAGGACATAAAAAGGCGGCTCATGGGAAACTAGCATGAACAGTTCAGAATTAGGAATACTCTCTCAAAGGAAATGTTTGCCAATAAAGTTTATTTGTAATTTTAAAGAAGAATTATTTTATCTTTCATCTTATCAGCTACAACCCAAGCACACCATTTCTGAAGCATAGCTCCACCAAACTAAAAAAGATATATTTTATTCGGAATATTTTCAACAAATCACCTCTGTGTATGAAGGAACCAAAATTTGCATGGATTAATTCCTTATTATAAATCAAATCAGAGCCTATCATCCACCATTAAATCAAATATTGTGCTTTAAACCCTTAAATTAATTTATATTATTCTATTAACCAATTCAACTGCCACGCCTATCCTTTTCTTATTGATTAACACAATTAATATTCACAAACAACATCCACCACCAAACACCATCCAAAATGACAATAGTCAATACACCTCCAAAGTGCAAACATGCTAGGACCGAGTGAGGAAACCCATTGAATGCCACTGCAACCAGAATTTACCAGTTCCTCAATCTGTAGTTCTCATGCTTCCAAAGCACCCTCTTTCTTCTTTTTTTTTGAAAGATGATAGGCAGTTGCCAGGATTGTATTAAGATCAAAGCAAAAGCCCAAAAGGAAAATTACAACCTTTGCCGCCGAGAAGGCAAGACCAGGTCATGGTAGAGGAGAGCTCTACCTACCGACCAAACAACATCTAAGAGCTATTCCTCAATACAAATCCCCCCCCCCCCCCCAACAAGAGCTACCCACGAAGCCCCCTCCAAAGTACCCTCTTAAATGAGACATTTGCTATTTGGTATGACTGTCATTTAATGGCAAAAATAAAATGAAAATCGTGAACACACCTGGGATTGCAATCTCTGCTTTTCTTGTTTAAGCAAACAGATCTCTGTTTCAGCCTGCAAATGAAAGGAAAGTGTGGCAGTAATGAACATATACTATATGGTCAAAGAAAAAGATTCATACTATCAAAGGAAAAAAAATACTTACTATCTCCTTCGATCGGCGCAGATAATTAATCACATTTTGCAGGTCATTTTCTCCTTTTGCTTCTGAACTGATCATACTGGACGAAATTCCAGCAGAGCTACGCTCCCTGTCAGCGAATTTTACATGAAGCTCTTCCAATCGTTTGTGCAATATATGATTCTGAAAATATAAGTCATTAAATATTAAAAACCCCAATAGTGCCTGACATATTAAACTTAGCTAGATTGAATAAGACAAGTACATTTTGATGGAACCTATGATGTCATACTTGGCAGGAATTGATAAGATCAATCGACAATTGTATTTACTAAATATGAATGGATACTCAAAACTTACTGAATCAATTTTTTTATATTTTTTTTTTATAAGAAAGGTACGAGGAATCATATTAAAATGTTGCACCTCCAAGAAAGGGAGACAAGGGATCTATAAGGTTGTCTTAGAAGAAAATTAGAAACCATATGTCAATGCAAAGGAAATTTACTAGAATTATGCAAAACATTAACGAATACTTCTAATGCTTCAGAGAAATTAATTACATAAATATAAAATTAATGCCTTGTTTACTCCCTAAATTCCAAAAAATGTTCCCATAGCCTCTGACTATAACTTCCCTAACAGACTGATCAAATTTTTTTGATGGAAGTGTGGAACAGCAAATATAACATAAAATTGGAATTCACACTTTGGGGATTTTATGGAAAAAAGATGAATTTTAATGGAGCCAATGAAATAATACAGATCTCAACTTGTGGTACACAACCTTTTCCAATTCTTCTTATAAATTCACATTTCAAGAACATTTACAAGCATATACCAAACGCAAATACAGTACAAAGAGTTTCAATACACAAATGATCAACACTTTCCATAAATTTAATGAAGAGGTAATTTATCAACTAGGGTCACTATGAATGAATTTACTATATGCTAAACTCAGCAAAGTAACGTCAACAAAATGATTTTCATTTAAAAAATTAAACGTGCATATATTACATAAATATCAAATGATGCCGAGAGAGTATCCACCTGTTCATTAATTTCATTATACTTTCTCTCGGCCTCATTCTTTGATTCCAGCAACACTAACCGCTCTGTGTCCCATCTTGTCTGCAGTTCCTCCTACAATGTATTCAGGAAACACACCATTATATAATACTGAATTAGGTTTGAGTTGCCTGTTTTGGCATGTAAAAAAATAATTTTAAAGCATATAAAGTACGAAAGAAGTCACCCCGAGTCATTAAAAACCAATCACAAAAAAATAGCTTTTGAAATTTTCTTTTGGCATAATAAAACCAAAAGAAAAAGGATTAAATAACTGCTTTATTGGATACCACTATGGAAGACAGATAAAAATGTATCAGGATTAAATAACTGCTTCATTGTGATTATACAGGGAAAGAACTATAGCGTCATGCAACAGCTAAGAAAGAAACCCATGAGAACTTTTTTTATTTGAAGATGTATGCAACTCATAATAGAAGTACTAGTCAATTATATCATTCAATTTGAGACATACCCATATAGACTAGGTCAGAGACCATATATTATGTTCTTCAAGTTTTTTTCATATGAAGTCAATCTGTGAACAAGCAGAGGATGACCTCAAGTGAGTATCATGAGGCCATGGGATCAGAAAAATCACTGTTTCCATCAGGAAGGTCTGTGGATATTTCTTCATTATTATTTGGATAACAAATAACAATGAAACTGAATGGTGCCGGAAGTTTTACTCCCCCCTCCTGTCCAATTGTTTAGCCTACCATGAGGATGAACAAAATAAAAAAATGCTTCCAAGTATATGACTGAAGGAATGCATTGCCAATTCAAGAAAACAAAATTAGAAACCTCTGACATGTTTGAAACACTCCAAACTATTACCAAGAAATGGGGGAAAACAAACATTTTTACTCTTTTCATTACCATTACATTTCTCTGATATTTAGATCCCATGTAAGGCTTTAGATCATTAGATAAGCCAAACACCAGTGGCATAAATGTCCTTGAAAACACAAAAACCTGATGAAACTTAGGTGCTTAGGGACCTAGGAAGCACGAATACCTCAATCAACATGTCGTTTCTCTGTCGGACATCTATGGGACATGCCACACAACACAACACTCATTGAACACAGGCCGAACACAACCATACGTGTCTAAATTTCAAAAATACTTTTTCTGAATTTCAAACACACATTGGCACACGATGAACACGGGCATGGACATACAACACTCATGTAGCAGAATTTGTGGCATTTTTCTTACTAACTACTAATAAGGTTTTTGCTTGCATAAAACCAAATTATGTTAAAGATTAGTGGGAATAATAGTTGCCACAACATTGTACTTGAATCAATTTTTATAGTATATGGATGTATGCTCCTTTTTCTCAAATAGTCATAATATATAACATATATAGTATTTATTTATTCAATGTCATGTTATTGCCATGTCAATGTCCTAAATTTTCAAGATTTGTCATGTTACCGTGTATCTACCATGTTGTGTCTATGTCCCATATAAGTGTCCATGCACCGTAGTTATGGGCACATATGTCAATGTGTTTGGTGGGTGCTGGGATAGTGGGATCAAAACCAGGGCTTGTGGGTCACTATATTTCAATAAAATGGCATTTTTTTCATGTCAGACCCACAACGTTAACCTAATGAAAGAAACAAATAAAAAAATTCTTAATCAAGTGCAAAAAAGACAGACTTGAAATCCTAACCATGTAGGGAAAGGTTGCAAATTTTTATCCCGGGTTTTTCATGTATTGGTAAAGATGATTTCCATAGACTATTCTATTCATCAAATGATTAAACAAAAAAAAATCATGGGCAATAAAATTTTCACTGTCAACCACAACACTACATGGACTAAACTATTTTCCCTTACTATATATAGGCTATTCTCTTTCCCGCCATTCACTATGACTTCTATTTTATACCCTGCTATTTTTTTCTTTTTTGTTCCTCCATTCATATATTGTTTGCTATTAACTACCAAATTTATCAAAGCAAGCACTTTTACATACTTCCATTATAAAAATAAGTATCCTCCTACCATTTTAAGTTAATACTGAGAACAATGCTGAAATTTCCAAGTTGCATCCCTGTACATGTTTCCACAGTAAGAAAAACAACAAATTACCTATGTAGTTCAAAGTGTTGTTGCTGTGATCAGCCAAGAAACTAATGTTGCATCATGTTTATTGTAGAGAACAGTTTTTTTCAATGACTTTGTGTCAAAATTGACAAGAACTATTTTGAGTAACATACTTCTAGGGCAAAGCAATTAGTTCAATTATAACAGAAAAAATCTGAAATAGTTGTGGCAGAGAGGGTATTTTAGACACTACATATTTTGACAATTATGTCATATTAACAGACATGAAAAAGAAAATTTGTAGTTACTACAGATTCGGGAAACTTTTTATCCTTACAAGTCCAGCACTGCCTTTGCCTGTACAAAAAATAAAAACCTCCGACAAACAATAAATATCAGCTTTTGGTTCAAGGGAATTACAACCCGAAAAAACAAAATTTATAACTTAGGTTTTGCTACTCAGCATCATAAGCTAAAAATGATGAAATATTAAAGTTAACCAAGTAATGCAATCAGATATGTGGATGTGAGTTTGATTAGGAACAAGAACAGATGTTATGATCATAAACCAGTACATATAGAGAAAGAGAGCATCAACATAGCACAGAAATCTTACTTTTTCTGCCTTTTGGCTGTTGGCTAATCTGCGCAAGTCTACTAATTCCACCTGTACACTGGCCAAAGCCTCAGAAGTTTTTGTCAACTCTTGTATTGTCTCAGATTGAAGGATAACCTACAGAATATAGACCATCTTAACTCTTGTATTGTCTCAAATTGAAGGATAACCTATATTGCATGTCACATACATAGCTGAACAAATTATTTAGAACATACAACAATTAAACCAATTGTTCTAGTCATATTTTGGGAAAACAACTTCTATTTAATATATTTATAACATTATTTAACAAAAAAAAATTTAAAACAATACAATAATTAGGTAATTTTGGATATTTTATAGCTATATAATAATAGGAATATTTTAGCACATCACTTTGCATGGCATCATATTATACGTGCATCAAATGTTATTCTACTTGAGCGGTAGCGGAGCTAGCAATTTCTCTAAGGGGGGGCTTTACACGAAGTACAAAAAATCCATTTTATATATAACATATCTCTGATATAAAATTAATTTTAAACAGAGACATTCATAAAAATCAATCATACTACTTAGAAAAATTGTATATGGAATTATTCATTCATGTGCTTATTCCTATATATATCAATTACAATTTTTTATTCCACAAAATCTACCTGAACTGGATTATTTAAAAAGAAGAATTCGCATTCTCAACTAGAATTCTCAAACCGACTCTTAATAGTACACATAAGATGCATAATAAGGGTTGATATATAAAATAGAGGGAATGAATAATAATATACGAGTGAATAACATACACAGAGTGTATAATCATGTGTAAAATGTATTTCACGGTTGTAAACGATAAAAAAAAGATGAAAAAATTTAGAAAAAATATAATTACTACTTAAGAGTGTTTTGATATACTAAAAAGTTTGAGAGACCTAAACAAAATAAAAAGTTTTTTTTTTAAATATTTGAGTTTATTTTCCCAAGAATTTTTATTATAATTCAATAAATATATCCATATTAAACTCAGATTCTCAACTATTCTTGTTTATTTACTATAAAAAAAAAGTGTTGATACACAATGTTTTTATTTTAGCCTCACTTCCAGTTGTATATGTGCGATAAAAAAATTATCAAAGTATATACTCACTTTAGCGAGATAGATACTTCGACAACTTTTTTTTATATATTTTCTATAAATGCATTCATGCAATTCATTAGAGTACATACTTCATTTTTTATAAAAACATGCACCTCATTAGAATAGTTATACTAATTTTAAAAAATTCAAAATGGTTGTAGATTGGATTTAGGACTGAAAAAAGACTGATATAACATTAACAAAAAAAATACGAGGGGCTTGAGCCCCCCCTTGTCCCTACATGGCTCCGCCCCTATACTTGAGTATCAAATAAAAAAATATTTATAAAAAATTAAATAAAATCCAATAGTGATTCAGCTATCAGAGCACCTCTTGGTAGATTAGTAGAGACAAAATCCAAATAAAATCCAACAGTGACTCAGCTATCACACTTAAAAAAATAATCCTAATAGAACAGAAATCCAAACCTACCCAGACCCGAAAATTTGTCTCCATCCACACCAAAATGACCTTCTTAACCTCCAAAGCCAGAAGATCTGGCAGACACTTCAAGTCTTCATGGAACCAAACCGGTCTCCATCAATGTTCTAAAAAGCATTAGGCGCTAGTCGAGCGGTTGGGGAGGGACTAAGGATTAATCAGCTAGTCGGGGGATTAAGCAGGGATTAATCGGTCACTATTTTAATAATATAAAATAATATATATGTACGTGTGTGTGTGTGTGTGTGTGGACATATATAGAGTGATTTGTTTTCATACCCATCCATCTTTAACCATCCTCATCTGAATATCTAATTCAAATGCATTTTTCACAGTAAGTTCAAACACAAGTTTGCATAAATTAAACATTTTCATTGAAATTATCCAAACCCAAAAATCCTAATTAAACATATACAAAGCTAGAATCAAAATAGAAAGAAAAATAAATTAAAAATTCAACTATGTAAACATATATATTAGAACCTATGACAGCTGCAATCAATTAATACATGCCAGTTGCTCTTCCCCCAGCCCTTAAAAATATGAAAAGAAAAAGCAAATGTCAGCTGCAATCAATTAGTACATGTTAGCTCCTCTTCCCTTTCACATCCTTCCCTCTCCCAAAACCAGAGAAAAATGAAAGAAACAATAACAATGGCGTCGGTGACTTCCATGGCGAAGCTGGCGAGGAGATGGTCTTCCCCTCCAACTCCACCTCGTCCGAGCAGCTCTCCGTCGAAGAGCACGTGCCATCCCTCGTGGAGGATCGTCTCCTCGATCGAGCAGGAAGAGTCCCGCGGCAACTCCGACTCCTCTCACTCATCCCGGTTCAAGACCGAACCCCGACTAGGCCCGCCAAGGCGGCCGATTAGGCCCAGCCGCCTAGGGCCTAGGCGATGCGGGCAGTACCCGCCACCGCCTAAAGCGCCGCCTACTCGCCACTTTTTCTCAATTTTTAGAACACTGGTCTCCATCCATGACTTCTCCAGAAAACCTATCTAAAATGCCCCACCAAAGCTTCTTCAATCCGGAACGCATCCACCACCTCCCGACCATTAACAAATAGCTTAATGATTTTGTTGATTCGCCTTCTTTGGTTGGCCATCTTGTGGAAAAACTCGGTGTTATTGTCACCCTCCTTAAGTCATAGCGCCCTTAACCATTGTCTCCATTCCACCTCCTCCATCCTCAAGATTTTCATTAATTCATCTTTTCTCGTGCTTCTGTCCTCTCTGTATTCCTCAGAGAAGACTCGCCTCCTCCCATGCATCAAAAACACCTATCCCCTCTCCTTCATTCTCCTTTCTCTTTCTTCCTTTTCCCACACTTCTAGTCTTGCTTGTAGCCTTTTAACTTTGAAAGCAAGTTTCATTGCCCCTGTGAGACCCTGCACTAGAACCTCCAAGAAGAGGACACCACCTCCGCAAAGCCCTTAAATTGAAGCCACCACACTTCAAACCTGAAGTGCCTCTACCACATGTCCTCTCCCTCAATGAACAACAAAGGGGAGTGGTCTGAACAAATTCATAAGAGACCCTGCAGAGAGTAAAGCGGGAATGGCTCCTCCCACAAATAATCGGTCAAAACACTGTATAAATCGAGCCATGTAAAATCCTGGTTGGTGAGTCAATGTCCACCAAACCTTCCAACCCAATCTATTCCATAAAAGCCTTTGGCTTTGGAAATTCCACCCATTTGACTATCTTTGACAAACCTCATAACGTTGAAGTCTCCCATCACGCACCAACGACGTCTCCCATAATGTTTTTTAGACCCGACCACTGCCTCCCTGAAGCGCCTTCAAATATCTCCTTGCCAACAGACATTTCATGTCCCCTTAACAGTGGAACTAACTTCCTCTGCTATGACCCTGGCAGTTGGGGTGTAGTGTGAGTCATTGAAACTTTGACAATATTGAAATTATTTGTGGTAGCATCTACCTTCTTTCAAAATAAAAAGACCACACTCAAATTTTTGTAACGGCCCAACCGGGTACAAACCTTCTCCTAGCACTTTTTATAAAATGACATTAAAAAAAAAATTGTAACATTATTTAGCAACACCACCTTAATACAAAAAGCTAGTGGCAAGTCGCAACCATGATCCCAACGCTACCTAGGACTTTATATTCAATAAAATTGCATATGTTAAGGAATAAAAAGATCGTCAATATAGGTAAGGCCGAGATGATCCCCGAAAAAAAATAATAATAATATTTCTATTTGCCATTATTGATTTTGTTTTTATCTTTTATTGCTAATTACTTGGCTTTCATGAAATGAAATTGAGGTACAAAATAATTATAGCACAAAAGCATTGCAACATTGATTAATAACAAAAATATATACGTCTATATGTTTATCTTTCATAAAACAAAATAGTGCTTCACACGTTCAACAAACAAGTGCCCTCAGGTAATTTAATAAGGCATTCACACAGAACATGTACAACATCCAAGTTAACATACAAGCACAAACAACCTTACTGCAAAAATTAAGATAAGAAACAAATTCTTCTCTCAAAAATAAAGAATACTCAAGTTTACTATGACAAAAACAATGAACATAAAAAAATTAACTAATCAAGCGAAAACTTTTTTTAAATAAGGAGGCATCAATCCAATAAAACTTTGACAGGCTAAAGTCATAATTATATAATTAATCATTGGTTTGTAATAAAGTAGAACCTGTCTTTCATAATTATCCTGTGTCGAACGCCAGCGTAGGTGCTCTTTCTCTAGATCCTCTTTCAACTGATTAATCTGAAATTCCATCACCACAATTTGGGATCTATAACAAGATAAAACATGTAGAACATCAATAGCTATAAATTAGAAAACATCATTACGAATGTTGAACCCATTCATCTACTCCAAATATAAGTCCTTAAATTGGCCTCACGTCTTTATAGAACTTTCTTCCTTCAATCGTTCAATATCTGACTGTGCAGCTAAAAGAGCGTCCTCTTTGGCTGAAACTGCTGAAGAAGCCTCACTGGACTTCAAGATAACATCGGACTCAAGCTCAGAGACCTTTTCACTCAGTGAAAGAATTTCAGCTTCTAATGTCTTCTTCTTCTTCTCCGACTGTGGAAAATTGAAGGATGTAAAATTTAAGAAAAATAACAGTTCAAAATCAAGATAAAGAAAACTTGCAATAACTTTGTATTAGAAAGATTCTTCACATTAAAAGAGTTGGGTACAACTTCAGCGCACAAGGGAATTCAAAACCATTCAACATAAGTTACATACCCAAAATCCGCTATTGAAATGAAACCACAAGCCGTTATCGAAATGAAACCACAACCATATAGATTACCTCAGACTTATATTCCTCATGAGCAGCTTCAATCTGCTTTAAAGCAATTTCATTCACCTGGGCTATTTGTTTATACTGCCATGACAGAACATGAAAAGTACATTAATTCTCCATAAATTTAAAATAAATCCACTTTTAAGAACTTAGGAACCTGTTGCATGTAGTCCTTGTTAATTTGGGCTTCCTCTTTAAGCTTTTCCATTTCTTCTTTCAATTTCTACAAATCAAGAGTAGCATAATGAAGAAACAATTTCAAAATTGCTACCTTTGCATAGTATAACATATTAATATAAGAAGATAACAAGGTATCAAATGGTCAAATGGTAATAAACATCCAGCATGGCTATGCATAGTTTATAGATACTAACCTCAGTCATAGAAGAAATAGAAGTATGACTAGCATCCAGCCCAGCATCCTGCTTAGCAAAAGAAATTGAAATGTTCAAATACTAAAAATAAGATATATAATACTATACATTTTAACACACATGAAACTTCATCTGGGTTATAAAACTCATAAAACTGTGGCTATATATAATATATATTACAATAAAAAAAATTGCACCCATGATGGATCCCTTGAAATCTAGCTCATGTGCATTTAGCCGTGGACGCAATTTATAAAGGTTCACTTGATACCTCTGGTATCAAGTTCTTGTTATTTGTGTTCTTTTTAGTGATTTAGTGCCAGATATGATTATTTGTGTGCCTATTTTCCATTGCCTATGTTAAGAATCAATCATGCCATATCTGTATAAGATCAGCATCCTTAAATGGCAGATATACATTGAATTTGAGGGCTCCAGTTTATTAGTGCTTGGGGCAGCTGTTATGTATAGAGAATAATAAACAGGACCATCTGCTGGTTATACAGAACCTTGCTATGATGCATAATTTCCACTGGTTATGAATGCATTTCTGTTGTGACACCCTAAAACAATGGGATATTTAATGGAATAGGAGTCAAACATCCCCTTCTACTGTTGTATCATCAAAAAAGAAAGAAAGGGAGGACAAATTAATAACATATATTTTCCAGAAGAAACGGGAATAAATGTACCTTTGTTCCAGAAGATTCTGCCTTCGCATTCAATTCAGAATATCGAGCCTATAATGCATTTTCACATATCAAATCTTCAAATACGTTGAAATAAAAAAATTTTAAAAAAAACCTTTTAAAATAGGGAAAAATCCATATAACCCCCTGTAAACTTATTGAAATCCATATAACCCCCTGATTTTTCATAAAATTCATATAACCCCCTGAAAACACCTAATAAATCCAAATAACCCCTTGAATAAAATTTATGTTTACAAATGATGAATATTTTATAAATATTATATTTTGTTAACCATGGTAGAAAGCACAGTATACCAAAAAAAACCCTACAATGTGTTAAAAATACGAAAAATCTTCTATAAATGATCATTTTACCCCTCCATATAGGGTTTTATAATATATTCAGAAAGGGTAAATTTGTCATTTTTATAGGTTTTATCACATTTTTAACACGTTGTAGTGGTTTTTTAGTATATTGGTTTTCAATCAGGGTTAACCAAATGAAATATTCGCAAAATATTCATCTATTAACAAAAATTTTATTCAAGGGGTTATTTGGATTTACTAGGTGTTTTCAGGGGGTTATATGGGTTTTAAGAAAAGCCAGGGGGTTATATGGATTTCAGTCAAATTTCAGAGGGTTACATGGATTTTCCCTTTAAAATATTCCTTCCAGATTTCTGAAAGAAAACCCACCTCAGCTGCCGCTGCTCTAGCCTCAGAAGCAGCAATGTGATGCAAAGCATCAGCTAACTCCTTTCTCAATTCATCCATTTGACCCATGGCGTGCTCTATTTTCTTGTCTTTTTCAAGTGTAAGCATCCGCACACGATCTCGTTCTTCTTGAAGCTCTGCCTTGGCTTCAGCCCAATCCCTCTGTTCAATATAAATAAACAAAAACATTTACTTCTAGGACAATCATTTATATATGAAGATTAATTTGTCCCTTACCAAAAATATCATTCATATATGTAGATATTCTTCAGCGTTTGGTTCATATAAAACATTTTCTATCACAATTTCTTTTGTTAACTCTCTTGATATCTATATAGCATGCTCTGGCTGGTATTCTTAAGGGTCTCAAATGCTGTTGCAGGCCTTTAACAACAAGTCTTAGCACGCATTTTCAATGATTTCCATTCTAGTTTCCTAGGTTCTCAATCCAGATATGCCCTCTGAGTCACACAAATTACTTAAAATTACATCCAATAAATGAAGGGCCTTGCTAGATTAACATAAATAATCAGCAATTGGAGAAGATATTAAGTGGGGAATTGATGGGTCAAATATACAGGAATACAATGAAATTGACTCAGAGATATTCCAAGCACAAGTGAACCATTCAATCAATAGACTTGGATCAGCTTTGGGAAAGAGGTGAATATTTTCCCAACTTGCAAAAGATGTAAGAAAAAAAAACCTGCAAATGATATGCTTACACTTGCGTGCGCTGAGATTAGGTGGTGCAGAAGAAAAAACTGATAAAAATGCAATAAATAAATCCATGCAGCTAATATCGTCTCGTAGAAGTGACACACAGGTAAGATAGTTGTAGATGATTAAAAAAATATTCATACATCAGAAAAAGGCAACTTTCCTTTATGGCATATGGAAAAGTATAATTAAAGAACCAAAGACTATCAATGCCTACTTCAGTTCGTCTGATATAATCGTCCTGCATCCTCCTTTCCATAGCTCTTGCATCCTGTAACATTTAACAGCAATAAAAAATCATAGAGATAAAAATAAAAAAAATATAAAAAAACGGAAGTTTATTATATAGAAGCTTAGGTAGGCATACATCACGGGCCTCTTGAGAACTTTGGATTGTGTCCAGACTTGCCTGAATGAAAAAGCAATAAACATAAAAAAGGGGGCAAACAGTGCCCATGAGACATGCCTAATCCAGCATTGCAAGGCGATGATTGCTGTTACCTGAAGACGACGCACTCTATCTGATAAACTTTGAACTTCTTCTGATGCTCTTTTCTCTGAGTTTACCATGATTTCTCTTTCATGCTTCAAAATGGAAACCTGTCCAGAAACACAGGACGGTGAACATCATCCTTATCATGTCATTTACCAGCTGTAAAATACCCATACCTCCATAGATAATTTTCGCACATTCTCCTCAGATGCTTGCAACGAATCGGAACTTTCCCTGAGCCTTCGTTGGTAGTCAATTATCAACTGGGTGAATTCCACATTTCTAGCACGTATTCCATTGGCCTCATCTCTCTGAGATGTGACATTGATGGCTAGTTTCAAAATATATATTATACAAATAAATAAATGAATAAGGAAATCACCAAAATAAGAAGTACCTGATGCTCATATTCCCTAATGAAGCTATCAAGACGTTCCCTAACAAACTTTGATTCCATTGCTAACTTATCGCGCTCCAGCCTTAATGACATAACCTCACTCCTGCAAAAGAACATCACAACATGAGAAGTAGAAAATAGAAGTAGAAATTTTCAGAAGTCAATTTACTAACTCGTGTAGCTTTAAAAGAGATATATTATAATGAAAACAGAATTTAAAGAAAGATAACAAAAACAGAAGTTAAAGAAAGATAAAGATAATCAGACAAAATAGATGAATTCATTCAAGTGATAGATAACTGAAAAAGTGAATTCCAATATCTCGACTGATGAAGTATTTACTAACTCATGAATAAGGCTGGCATTTAGTTAGAACTCTGTCAACGCACACAGACAAGTATCATCAGGTTGGCAGTATTAAACAATAATTTAACATTAATCATGCTTTCTTTGAGCTCCCATACTTCCATGAATGGTGCCTGCACTAGAGTGCAAAAAGTGAAACTACAATACCTTTTGGCAATACACTTTTTTTTTTGACAAAGAGAATTTTTTCCTGATGGCCTTACATATTTATGGCATTACACTTGGAGAGTAGGGAATTAGCAGCAGAGAAAAATGCATAGAAGCAGGTGCAAAAGCTAGAAAACATCCTCTTTTTAAAAAAATAAAAATTATACATTGATAATTCCATGGAGAAATGCATATATTGTTTGTATCACATGATGTGGCACACTGACTATAGGCTAGGAGCCTAGGAGCATGGTTACTGATTGCAAAATTAGGGGAAAAAGTTTGAGGGTAGTATAAATTAAGATTTAAGGTCTAAAAGTTCAAGGAATAGGGTTTTAAAGGATTGGAATAAAATGACCAGGGCATGCTGGTCTTCCTTTCTTTTCTTTTTTATCATTTTATTATTACTGCAGATGGTCGATGTGGAGAAAGAATTTTGGCAATGCATAACATCAAGGACAAAGTAAGGGATGTAGTGGCATGAGTTACAATGAGAAGAAATAAGAAGGTTGTGTAACAAAGGGTAAAGGAATAAGACAAGATATATTAAAATGGTTAAAATCCAATCTAAGGACTCTAGTACCCCAATTATTTTTAAAAAAAATTATTCTTAGCCATCCATCATGCAAATGCACTTGCATACCACTTGTTTAGGTGGAACATGTATAACTAAGCATCACGTTAGCATCAAGAGTTGCAAGTTAGAAAAAAGAGGAACCACATAAGGAACTGAAACAAATGTTGGACTCTTATTAAATAGCATCCGAACAGAGAGAACTGGAATTCAAATTTCCAGTTTCATTCCACTGAAATTTAGCTTTGAGATCTAGTTCCAACAGCTAAACCCGAAAATGCAAATCTTCCCCTAAAATTAGAAATTACTGGCATGTGTATAAGCCCAAACATGTCAGTCATGTTCCAACAAACTTAGATCCAAGCTCTGAAGAAGTTAAGAAACATGTTGTCGATCTTCAGAGCAGGGCCGAGGGGCAGCATGCAAAGTTGTTGAAACTGCTTGGAAAAGCCCGAGCATAAAATGGGAAGAAGAAAAATCAAAATGACCTTATTAAAGATAAATTGCAGTGACCAGAATGTGAGAAACATAAACTACACAACTTGATGATGCGAATGAGCATATGATCAGTTAAATTCTACATGGTCAGTCATATAGCACAACTTCATTAAATGAATCCAATTCTTAAAAATGTTGTAGACAAATCAAATGACAATAATGACATTGGGGTTTAAATCAGTTCCAGTTGAGACGATTAACCTACCTGGTTATGTCCTATCAGCTACATAGTTATCTAGTAGCTCTTTTGCAAGGTGAAACCATACCAGATTATCACTTACCAAATTGAAAACCAAAGCAGTACTGAACTAAATTGATTATCTGAACTGAACTATAGCACCTATAACTCATGGGCAGAGAAATCGACAAATGGAAAATAATATCGGTAGCTATATTTAGTGCCAAACTCTTTCCTTTCGCCCCACCTTCTGTTCATCATCTGAACGTAGTGAAAAAACAAAAGCACCTCGAATCCAGTAAACCCCTCCCCCGTCAAAATACAAGCCTTTGCTTACTCACAGCTCTACAGGTGAAAGGGCATTCCCCAAAGTACCGGTTGTTTAGAGCTTGAATCTTGTGACCACTCCATCGGAGAGTGGCAGATAAATATCTGGCTTTGTGGGGGTTTCAACCACCCCCAAACGGTTCTTTTTGTTTAGGAAATGCACAACCTGTAACTCTAACAATATTTAGAAGGGGGGAAAACAAAAAAAAACAAAGAAAGAAAAGGATAAGCTCCAAACATGGAGAGGGACAGGACAAATTTCCAGAAAAAATACAAACAGCAAAAAAAAAAACAGAGATGAGATGTCATCCAAGAAAAGAACCCATGCAAGGAACACAAAGCATCAAACCAACCATCCTGACACAACCATGGCCCATGCCATCCACTCAGTCAAATCCCATAGGAAAGAGTCAGCAATTTACCATCATACATCACAGAGGAAGGTTTTTCATGCAAATGATTTAGGCATTTAGAAGCACTGTACAAATACAAAAAAAAATGTACTTCCCACATCCACATACATAAAGATGAAACTAAGCAACAAAGATTTACAATATATGTTGAGATCAGGTATGCCCCATATAAAAAATACACCACAGAAACATTTCAGTGGAGAATAAAGGTATCTACACTACCTAGATTTGACCAAATCATCCTCAAGATTTTTAGCTCGTTCCACAAGCTGTTGATGGGCTTTTCTGGTAGCTTCCTGAAAATCAAATTTGCACACACAATGGAAGATAAGCCCCCAAAAAATGTGATGTGAATGAGGTAATTCACATGTGGGGATTGACGGTCAACATCCAGCAAGCAAACCTGAGAACCTTCAATAAGAAGCATAAGGTCTGCCCTTCGATCTTCTGCATGTGCATCTAAATAATAAAAAATTAGCTAGGTGCTGACAGGAACGTAAATACAGAAAACAGATGTTGACAATAGATACCAATTCACACATAAATGTTATTAAACTCAGACATTCATATATTTGTACAAAATGTACTATAAGCTTCCCAATCAGAAAAATAGGAAAATGGCAATTCAAGAAAGAGAAATGACAAAGTTTGCAGGATGACAAAACCTAAAATAGGTTCAGCAGATTGAGAAAAATCCAAGCGAGGCTTGTGTGCCTCTTCATACAATCTCTTGTACATTGCAACCTGTGCAAGAAAAAAATGTAAATATAAGAAATTGGTCAAATGAATGTACGATCACATCAACTGTAAACGCACACTAAAATAAAAAATAAAAAAAACTTGCCGAGCTGTGAAGTGATTCTATCATGCGACCTTGCTCCTCCGATCTTTTCAAAACAACAGAAACTTTGGACGTAGCTTCATCAATATGCTTTTGAAGCTCCACCTTGAAACTCTCCTAAAAACGAACATTAATGAGGGTGTAAATTTCCCTTAGAAGCCATCAAAGCGAGGGAAAAAAAAAGCTTTCAAGTGTGTTCCTCATGATGGTATCATAATGACCCAATTTTTAAGAAAAGTAGTAATTGCCTCCCAAGTGATCTCTATGTATATTCTCCTGTGCTCGAATAGATATTCATTCCTCGTGAGCTATATACTCCAACACACCGCATGTGGGACAAGCCATTAAAAACTTGGCTAGAGCACTATGATCACCTCACCAAAGCATTATGAAGCGAGAAAGCAAGGTTCCCCAAAATAAACATATGTGTATACATGCATAAGCACAAAAGAGGAGAATGCTAATGTAGTGTTTAGATTATTTTACTCTATCCACAAGTTCTAAACAAAAATTACAATTCAGAAGAAAAAAAAGGTTGCAGCAAAAGCATCATATAACCAATATAAGATATTCCAAAACTAAGAGTATACTTAAACATAACTGTAATAATACCTTTAATTCAGCATCTCTTTCTTCATTATGGCGAGAAAGATCACGCACAAGGCTTCGGAGATGAACATTTTGTTCAACTAATCCCTTTATATCCCTAAAGGTCAACTGCACCAACATTATGATACCACAAGCGGTCAAGGATATATTGTTCTGTCATGCTAGAAAAAACTCATTTTTTCAAAATAGGACTGAAAAGAATGTAACTTACAAGATGTTCTGAAATAACTTTATCAGCATCAGATTCATTGTTGTGTTGAACTACATCTCCTGGGATTATATCACCATCCAAAACCTCACCCATTCCACTACAACGTAGTTGAACATCTCGGCATTCTTTAAGGAGAACTGTCACCTAATCACCACAATGCAGCCAGTCCAATGATGCCCAAGATAGAGACAATAAAAAATACGAGTTCCAAAATATGGTGATAAAGAAAATTTGAAAATCCTCTAAGATTTCCATAAATAAGAATTTAAAGATCCTGTCGAGACTCAATTATATGAAAGTACAATTCTTATTTATGGAATATTAGTTGATTTCACTTTAATATAATTATATGAAAGTGAAATCATAGTTAATCTACTTGATTTTTAAAGAATGGGGTAGCCAAAGATATATGACTAATCAAAATATGTAGTAATCAAAATTCAAAATACCAAAAAAAAAGATTGTTTGTCAATAACACGTAATTTGAAAATAAGAGGATGTGCAAACTTTCATGTATTTGAAAATAAGTCAAAACAAATGCAGCCTCATTAAACCTCCTCAAAATAAATAAAATTTCTAGTGCGCACGTGGGGCATGTCTTTCTCACATTTTTAAATAATCACCGAACAATTCATAGAAACAATCATAGGATTCCAAAGAGCATATTTTAGGTGAAATAAAAGACCAAAAAACAGCAGTTCTGACAAAGTCAATTCTAACCTGTGTTTCAAGGTCAAGTATCTCCTTTTGAGCAACATTGTATTCTCGTTCATGCCTCTTTAACTCAGCCTGAAGAGCAAATTTGTTAAAGAACAAACTCAAAGAGCGATCATGGCATAAGACATGATAAATAGCTGCATACTTTCAGTTCTTGGATAGTATTCTCACGACTGGCCAGCTCCGAACGGGACTGCTGCAGTTTATGGTTCATCAAATCATACGCCTCAACCATCCTGTCATGTTCAGCTAAGATGCAAGAAAACTGATGTCAATACTATGTAAAAGGCTACTGAAAAGAGGCATGACATTCAAATGACAGTTTAATATCAAAAGAAAAAAAGTGTAACAAACTGAAAATGGGTTAATAAATTCAGAGCACCTAGCCAAAGAATTTCATAACATGATACATAAGTTTTCTAGTAAATAAATGCATATATCAGATCACAAAAACAACCAGATTAATGAATGAGATCGTTTGGAGAAAAAGTGAAGGAGTGAAAAATATTATAGTAATTTTTAAAATAGAAAAGAATCGTCCTATAAAACATGGTCTTACGATGTTCAGTCATTCATAGCCCATACCCCCCAAGAAATCTACAAAGCAGAACAAAGCTCATGCAAAAGTAATGACTGTAATGAAGATCAGAAAAAACTATGAAATGTATAGAAAAAAACTGAAAAGTAATATCAGTAGAGGACAAGGAGTCAAGGAGTGGGAATATCATTTAATTTAAGATACAGAAAAGAAAGGTATTCTGGTTTGCAAACATGAGTGCATATGATACCAAGCTTTTTCTATTGACAAAAGAATCCCACTAACATATCACATAATATTCCTTTAGAGGATCTTTCATTTCAAATTAATTTTCTATGAAGGAACAGTATATATTTAACCCATCCACTACTTGATCTCGTTTCATATATCAGACGTATTCTCCAACAAAGATGTAGAAATCAAAAGAAACCAAAACAAATAAGAGATATAAACCCCTCAAAATGAGACTTGTTACACCATAGCTTTTCATCATCAACTTTTTACACTAAACAATACAAGGTCCTCATAATAGAAAATTTAAACTATTTAAGTTCATTTTAGCATAGTGGGTGATTTTATTTTTATTTTTTGGAAAGAGGGAACTTCCCAATTTATTTTAACTGGAAAAATAAAGGTGGTATACAAAATAGTCTCTTTTTCTTTCTTTTTACTTTTTGAAAAACAGCTTGTCAATTTACCAACTGGATTAACATGTGGGGAATCGAGAGACTGTTCGTTATCACAACAAAGTCTTGAAGCCGATAACAAAAAGCAAGCAAAAGTTAAAAGGGGAAAGAAAGTAGTTTTATCTACCTCGCTCTTCAAGAATGAACTCAGACCTCTCCTCAATTTCACTCAGAACCTGCCAATATTGAATTAAAAAAGGGTGAATTATAAATTGTTTGATGGCTATCACTGCAAGCATGTGTTCAGAGTACATCAATAATATGGTTTTATTTATGAGGCACATGCTGAAGCAGGTAAGGTTGTTACTCAAGTTATTACATAACAGAAACAACAAGTTTCAGGATGCTGGACAAAACATCAGCCATTGAGACAATTGAGATGTATTATAACTGTGCTTCTGAAGGGGGAATTAATGAAAATGACTACTGAACATATCTAAAAACCATTGGCATTAGTTCATGGTAGAGATGGAATATGAAGTCGTCCAAAATATGCTATGCAATTTTCTATTTCAGGTGTGCATTCTTTGAAATTTTAATATTCGCAATTCAAATAAACCCATCTCATACAACAAAACCCATAAACCCCCTTTTAGGGTGTGACAAGAGTTATCCGTCCCCGATAACTATACTAGGATAGATAACAATCCATGTAGAATAAGCAAATTTTTGTTTGGTTACATTTTCTGTTATTCTCATTAGGAAACGTAAAAGTAAAATTTTTCATGGTTTGGTTCACTTTAGAAAAAAATGAGAATAAATGATGGATAAGAGATGGATAATAGTTATGACTTTTAAATGACAAGTTGACAACTATACCCTCCATAAATTGTTTATGTTTGGGAATAAATGTGAGAGGTGTGTCTGATATGATAAATCTAACATGTTTTTTGGATGCGCGTGAGGGTGTTAGATGAGCTTTTTTTTAAAGGACACAGAAAGGCATTTTTATCCATTTGCATTGATGAGCCCCATAAGCAATTTCAGCATCCCCCTAGAATAGTTATCCAGCATGTTCTTAGCTTATCCACACATAACGATCATGTTTATTCTCAACAAACAGCTTCTTTTTCCTTATTCCCCAGTTATGCCTCACACCCCAAGCGGGATATAGAAGAAATGAAATGGTGGTGATCAATTTTGACAGAACAATTTATAAAATACCAGTCCACTCATTCTCAAATTTATATTGGATACGCGAGTCCACAATGGTCTCATTTTTACTTTTGTGATTTTCATGGAATCCAATCCAAAACATTGAAATCATATCATGAACAACTTATATGTTGTGCAATGACATTTGTTTAAGAAAATGTAGGATCCTCTACTTTAAAGAGAAACCCCCAAACAAGGTGAGATTTTGTGAAATAGCATTATGGGAGCAATACAAAAATTGCAATGCCATAATGGTAAATTTGACTTTTCACCATATTATAACTCGGTCTGACCCTCATTTTTACATCTCCTCATAACCCAATCAGGCCCCTCTCTTCTTCTTCTCCCTGTCCTGCCCACTTACCCCCCCCCCCCACCTCACAGTCCATCTCTTTCCCTCCTCTCTCCTAGCCTTTAGCCGAAGAATCATTAATAGAAAGGTGACATCTCCTCTCTCCCTCCCTATCTCTCTTTCCCTCTCCCTTCTCCCTCTTTTTCCTGTCTCTCCCTCTCTCTCTTACTTCTCCTTCCGTCTCTTACTTATTTCACCCTCTCTATATCACTCTCTTCCCGTCTCTTTCTCTCTCCTCTCCCTCCTACCCTTCCTCCCCACCCCCTGTCTTTTTCTCTTTCTCTGGCCTGACCACCTTCCTCTGTTTCCCCCCTTGCTCTCTCTCTAACTAACCTACTTTTTCTCTCTAAACCACATATGTATTACTTTTGAAATCGTATGACTCATATTATTTCCAAAATACCAAATATCAAAATGGGACCACTGGAGACTCCCATTGGATAAGATTCAACTAATAGAAAAGTTGACTGACATATAATCTACATCACATATACAGATATAATTGCAAGACATGTATACATCACAAGAAACAACTGTATGTTGAACATTATGGTTGATAACAAATGAAAGACTCAACAATGGCAAGCTGGGAAAACAAAACACTTGGGCAATCAGTGCTAGCCTTTTGAAAGCCTGATGCACCCACATTTTGAAAATTAGCAGAATCAGAACAAATTGAGATAGGAGATTCCTCGTGACATAAAAGAGAACATATGCTAAAAAAATGCGGTGAGGGATACCTAATGTCCCAAACCCTTCTGTCATTTTTTATTTTCCGCTCTTGTACTATCATTTCTCCATTTTACTCCTTGTAGTTCTTACAAGTTTTCAATTACATGCTAACCACAATCCATTTTTCAAAAAAGATGATTTTTTATAATCAATGCACACCCGAATTCCCTTATTCCTTCTGTAGCATGTTGAGGCATCTATTTGTCAAATCAAACGGGAGCAGATGTCCCACCACCCATTTTCCTGTCCCCACTACCCAAAGAAACATTTTTTTGTGGGGGGTGGGAACAATAGGGAGAGGGGGAGAGAGAGAGGAGGGTGAGGGGAGGGGGAGAGAGAAATGAAGAGAGATAGAGGGTGGCCCCCACCCTCTCCCACGTCAACTTCTCACTCTCACCTCCGCATGTCACCCTCCCCACAACCCCCCCCCCCCCGATCCTCCTCTCTCTCCCTCTTTTTCTATCTCTTCTCCTCCCACTATTGTCCCGACCCCCAAAAAAAAAAAGATAGTGACGGTAATAAAATGAGGGGAAATGGGGGTGGGGATAATTGTTCACAATCAAATATGCGACAAGAGGATATTTTTATACATATTTTACCAACCTATTTATTCCAAGCTTGAGGATAATTGTGGAAATTGTTATAGTTTTGTTTTCTTTTAGTCATATGCAATATGAACATTGAATGCACATTGCAAACCCAACTTTGGCTAGTTGGCTAGGACCTCCTCTCTGTGAAGGGTATCAAATCACAGGGAGCACCAATAAAAAAAAGAAAAAAAAATTGGATCCACATTATTATTGCTTAGTCACTACTAAAATGCGATTTGTTTAGGGGCATACTGATCTTTTGCCCATATGTCCGAGTAACTGTAGAATAAGAATTGGCTGCAGAATGTGTAGTGGACTCCCAGACCACTCTCGTGTTCATTTGTTTTATCTTTGCTCTCCTCACTCTGTTTTTTCTCACGAAGACAACATGTAATTTTTGGGAGAGAGGTAACCAATTACTGAAAAAATGGGGTATAGACCATAGTGCCAGATAAAAGAAAACATATGGATATAATTGCAACAACAAAAAAAATTTACCCGCTTCAATAGAGCTTCAGAATGCTTTCGCCCCAACTGTTCATGTCGCAATGCATCAGCAGCTTCTTGATATTTCTCGTACATTTTAGTCAGCTAAAGTACAAAACAACAATGATAAATAATTAACAAGTACCAATTTAACAACCAAAAAAAGGATACCTATGGTATTTTCAAAAATAAAAATAACTAAATAAATAAATACAATTTTAAAAAGGCAAAAGTCATAGGTAAAGGATCGTTTGTGGCAAGGCACAAAGTAACCTCCAATGCATGCACCAATTAGAGGTAACCTCCGGTGCATGCACCAATTAGAGGTCTGGCCACAAGCTGTAATTAGCCAAAGCAGATCTGATCCCAAAGGCATAAAATAAAGAATTTTAAAATGAAGCACAAGCTCTTACACTCCATCCATCCCGGGTAAGGGAAGCCGCTAAAGCTGTCCCGGAAATATTCATCGGCATCTTAGGAACAAGCTTATGATTTCCCTCATCATTGATATCCCTTCAAGTTTAACCAACCCAACCATGAAATTAGCATACAGATTGCGCAAAAGAAGAAGAGCATTAGCATACAGACAATTCAAAATGCAACATATGAAAATGTCAATAACTAGCACATTGAAGTGTAATTTTGACCTCATTACTTGAAAAAAAAACATGATACATGCAACATAAATTATAAGATTCTGAATGAAATCTATAAGTAGTCTTTCAAAAATGACTGTCAATGTAGCAAGAAGAGATTTTTGTTTGGTTGCGATGCTATCTTGAGATACATCCTACACACTTGGAACATATTTGAATACTCTCTCAATCTGATTCAAAAATAGAAAATAATCCCCTCTACACAAATTTGCTAACCCCATTCAAGGTTAACACTCTCTTTAGGCATTCAAGTTAGACACCTTTATCCAATATCAAACATGTGTATACTAGTAATTAAAGAACCACAATAAAAGTTCACCATGTGCATACAATGACAAATATTATGAAGCTTTAATTTACTTTTTCTTTGACAGAATATTATGAAGCTTTAAATTTTTTTTTCTTTGATGGAATATTATGAAGCTTTAATTAAATGGAAAATTATGAAGTCAGCCATGATATGATGAACATTTAAAAAAATTGGTGGGAATTCTACCACCTTCATTCACATAAAATAATAGCAGTGCAATTCCAAAAGAAAAGTATAAAGCAAAACATGAAACAAGCAAAGCCAAAGTAGAAAGAAAGTAATAAGGAGAAGAGAGGGGAGAAGTAAGACAGAGAAAGCATGTCCATCAAGATCAGCCAAGACAGATGATGAGAGATTTGCTCTAGTGATCTTCATCCATCCAGGATACCAAAACAAGATATGATGAACTGCTAGTACATTATTCTCAATTTGCGTGTTTGATAACACATGAATTAAAGGATCACTTACAAAAATATGAACCAATGTATCAATGCTTAAGAACATAAAGTACCAATAGGCATTCATAAAGTTGGTAACATACATTCCTTCTGTAAGAGAGCCCATTTCTGAACTGGTTATGGGTGAAAGACCCCATTCATTAGCCCTTCTAGCTTTTTCAAGTTCCATTTCACACTTTTCAAGTTTCAGTTTCAACTCTGCAACCTCCTAAACAAGTTTCACAAACACCAAAAGAAAAATAAATTATAATTGGTAACTTGATAGAAATTGGCAACTTAATAGAAATTTAAACCTTAAAGATCATTTTGAGAATGACAAAACAAATAAAACGAGATCATGAGATATCCGCCTTTAAACAACAAGACCAAAAAAGATTAGTACATAAAACATGAATAGAAAAATAAATTAAAACAACAGTTTGAATAACATACTTAAACAACCACTAAGATCCCTTCAAGGGAGAAAAATAACACCACCTTTTCATTATCTCTCCTTGTTGATGCTTCCTTTTCAAGTTGCTCTTTGTAATCATTTTGAACTTGGCTCAAATAAGTCTGCAAGAACAACAGAAATCAAGAAGAGAAAACAAAGAACGAATGTTATATGGCAAGTTCTAGCCAGAATATATTTATAAAGCACCTCTAAAGCTTTGATCACACCCTCTTGTTCTCCTGCCTTTCTGGACCATTCATCAGCACTCTCTTTGTACAGTTCAACAAGCTTGGAAACCTTTGAAAGACCAAGAGAATATGGTAAGTGAGCACATAAATGCTTGCATGTAAAAGAGCACATAAATAAACACATTGTACTTCACAATAGGTTTATATAAACGTCTAAGCTATTTAACATAGGACATGTACAATATAATAACCCCATCTACATTTGAATCAGATGGCAATAGGCTGAACAGGGAAAAAACAATCAAGAGGCACCCACGCAGAAACAATCGACTTGCAGAACTTTTTTTTTTGGAAGAAAAAGTATACATTCTACCACATTATATATTGATGTCTGGCAGAACAAAATGGACTTTCATGCATAGAGTGCCACTCAAAAATTGATAAAAACAATAACAATTTAATAAAATTGTGCACTCTCACCTTTTTCGCCCCCCCCCCCCCCCCAAAAAAAAAAAAGGAACAAGGTTGCAAGGTTATGATTTTTTTGTGGGAAAAATGATCAGTCATTTACTACATAACCCAAAGGCATTAAAGAAAATAAATACAAAAGTGATGAGAATCATCACAATAAACAAATTGTCGCTTACAGACTCACTCCTCGATTACAAGTCTACCACACACAAAACGAACTAAGGATGCGCCTACACAACAACGGCTCCAATCAGAAATAAATCTCTGCACAAAGTCTCACACTTTTTCAAAACAAAATTAGCCACGGCGGAATGTCACGTGGTATCTAGCCAACCATTTCGCTCAGGTAGTCGCCGTGATGACAATTTGATTTGTCTTTTTGCTCCTATCTCCTTTCTTCTTGAAACGTTTCCCTACCTCCTACATTTGCTCGAGAGACGTGAAGTTGTGATTTGAAGCAGGTCATCTCTGAGAGCCTCCAAACAAGTTTGGTTGTGGGGCATAAAGGAATAAGTGCTTCATAGTATACACCTGAGAACCACAAACCCCAAAATCCATAGGGTCCACCTGGCCCACTGAGATCTGAAAGCTTTATTGAGGACCCTCTCTTGGTACAAAAAGCACATAAATTTTTGTACTTTTAGAGGAGCCTTGATGCCCCAAATTTCTCTGCTCTTGATTGCCAAAGATGCATCACAGGGTCGATTTCTTCTCCGCCAATCATATCCCCGCTTTACCGAGTACCATCTAAAGGATGAGGCAACTATCTCACCAAGTCTGCTACGTCCTCCAGGATGCCAAAATGTTGAAGAAGGTCCAGAAGAACTAAAATACTCATCTTCCTACTCCCGGAGATTGCATCTCATCACCACCTCCCAATGACCGGTGTTACCATCTAAATTCCAGAAATTTCTGTGCCCAGCCATCCTGGTTCACATCCATCATAAATATCCTCGCAAAGTGCTCCCTCAAAGGACTCGAATTGCACCATACAAAAACTATAACCAGATCTGATCCCCTATACTAGTTTTCCATGCAATAGTCTCACAAAAAGGCTCTATTAGGCTTCCAATGTCTTTCCACATCTTTTACGATCGATAGGAGACTTGCAGGAAAATGGAATGTGTGAGAATTGGAGCAATATCTTGCCTCCACAACCCTACGCCATAGAGGACCACAATCTCATAACCAACTTCAGAGCCACTTTCTAAGAAGAGCCGACTTGATATCCTTGACGCACATGATACCCATACCACCACATCTTTTCCTATCATAGATAGGGTCTCAATCAACTAGATGGCCTGGTGTTGGGATTAGACCCATTCCAAAGGAATTTTATCCTTATCACCCCCATCTTTTCAAGGACACCCTTGAAACTTAGATAGAATAGAGAGAAAAAGAAAAGTAGAAGGTTTGAGAGTACCACTTGGAGGGGGATCAATCTACCCCCCATGCTTAGAAATCTGCCAGCCCACCCTTCAAGTCTTCAAGAGAATCTGCACAAAACCGCAGTCCAATCCCTAGAGGAGATGCTCCTAGTGCTCAAAGGGAGCCCCAAATCTCTAGTAGTAAAGACTCAACCTTACTCCCAAGGACCCGAAGACCTCTGCTAACCTCCACGTATCATCGGCCTCCATATTAATCCCAAGGATCGAGCTTTTGCTAAAATTTATTAAGAGATCTGAGAGAAATCTAAAACATCTTACTACAAACATGATACTCTGAACCGACTACACATCAGCCACCCAACAAAGTAACATCCGCGTACTGGACGTGAAATAGGAGCGGCCCTCAAACACTGCATGGTAAACCACGCACCCCTCCTTTCACCTCAGCCATCTTCAGCATACAGCTCAAAATATGTCACAATGATAAACAACGGTGAGAGAGGATTGCCTTATCGAAACCCTTTCTGGAGAAGTCATGAAACTAAGATACAAAATCACATACATCAACAAGAACACCAAAAAAAAACCCAAAGGGGGAAGTAGAAGAGATATCTACCCCCACACTCCCTCATACACAACCATACTAGCAACTACCGTTGAATAACAATTTGCCCCCGTGCATTGAACTCCCCAATCTTTAATAAAACATTATGTCGACTCCCAAATATTTTCCACATATCCTCCCGCTCCACGGAACAAAATCTCATTACACGTGAACCAAATGGCCCACACAGAAGCAGGCACAAAGGACTGAGAAACCTTCACCGAGACACTTCAATTCCCTCTTTGCCTCAACTTCCTAGGGTGAGGGTGTCTATTAAATGTGCTCCTCTCCCATTGGACCTTTTTCCTCTCTTCTTTGGATAAATCTGCAGCCATTTTGCTAGTTCAAATGTATTTAATGTTAGTTTTTTTTGTTGACAAAGATGCATGTCACTACAACCTTTAGTCAATATACATCAAGTGATGGGTTTGTCTTTTATTTTTAGCAATCTTCCACGATAAAAACCATAGTCCAACATTAAAAGATTAAAAAAAAGGTGAACACCACACAATAAAAAACAAAGAAGGACCCCCTTCAATCCATATAAACTATCAACAGAAGATCCATCAACTAGTAGAGGAGAAACTTGAAACATTTTATTGTTCAATCACTAATTTTCCACCTACAAATTCCACTCTGCTTGCACATGCATAAATAAAACGGACCCCAATGCTTGATAAAGTTTCTGTTGCCTCCCATATGTTCTCGAAGTAAAGAGTCACTCCTTTGAATATCACTTGATCATGCACCAATCGTATTGCCCATACTCCGGCTAGTATGATCTACTGGGAAATTGTCTTTCTTACTTCTATCTCCTCTGGTTTTAGGCCTTTTCTCAGTGTGTGTGTGTGTCTTTTCAAGCTCATATAATACGAAGCCCAGATTGCATACTTATGACCTTCGGATCACGCCATCTCAATTCAATTGAAAAACCTTTAGGATACACCTTTACAATGAGGCAAAAATCAATAACATTACAAAAATTGATTTTTAAAATCTTTTTTTTTGGGGGGGGGGGGACAGGTATGAATCCTACCACTAAATTTTATTAATCAAAGTAGGGTACAATTCCAATATACAGGAAAAAAAACAGAAAAGGAGATAAAAAAAAACTAATAGATGAGATATCTACTAGCTAAAAGCAGCCCCTGCCACTATGTTCCAATCACAAATTTGCGCTCTTCCACACTCACACTCATTTGCAGAAATGTAAGCTAGAAAGCAAAAGATTGTTAACTGTAACATTGACAAAATAATTTTCAAATTTCCAAAGCCAATAAAAAAGAGCGCTAGAATTTTCTAAAAGAACTCACAGTTGACAATTCAGCAGAAAAACGTTCTTCATTTACAGCAGCAGTTTCTTTCGATGAGCATAGCACCTGCATCATGTCAATGAAGTGAATTAAAAAAAAAAAAAGGAAACGATCAATACAACACAGATGTATCCACATTACAACAACATCATACTTCTTCAGTGGACGTGAGTCTTGTTTCTAGTTCCCGTACTCTTTCTTTATGCCAGTTCAATGAGCTGGTACATTCATTAATTTTTCTATCCAGCTGAGAGCATAAACACACAATCAACAAAATAGTGTCAAATATAGAAGTGCGTGACTAATGTACTAGTGTCAGATGCACTTACATCAGCAACTTTACCAGACATTTCTGCTTCAAGACTCATTTGATTCTTACGAACTTCAACGAGGTTATTAACTTTTGCAGTCAACTCCTCATTAAGCCATGTGTTATGCTTCTCAATTAATTCTTTCTCCTGTAAAATTAAATACATGACAACCACTATAAAACTTAGAACCCGTTATGGAAAAGCTGCATTTCTGTATAATCAATTTTCCTAATTAAATTTGCTGAAACCAAATGTAGCAGTACGGCATTGCAAAAGGTCCACATGTATAATTTTCCTTTGCTTGGAGAGAGGAGGGAACCCATGAAATTGAACAAATAAGGTAAGCATCCAAAGTAAGATAGGAAAAGAAGATGAGGCATTTTTCTCAAAGAAGAGAATAAAGACAATAAATGCCAAAAGAGCTACCTCACAGAAAATGATCCATCCCAAACCATACCAGTTTTATTATCTACAACATCCATTACAATTATCAGACCCAGTTTACTTTAAATCTTCCCCTCCCTTTGTTTCAATAGCACTGGTCCTACTTTGCTTTCCCCTTCTTAAGATGCAATTAAAGGAAAACTTTGTGTCATTGTCCTCCTTATTCTATGAATCCATATCAAAAGTCAAAACAGAACTATATATATTCTACTACTAATGACACTAACAATTTTTTTGGAATAGAAGGTAGGATCACTAGGATTTATTAATAACGATAAACAACTGTACCACGAATGGAAAAGATGGGGAAAAGGACTGAAAAATGCACACATGATAAGGCATGTTCCCACACAAAAGAGGAATGATACGACTGGCATTTTGCAAACGAACAACAAGAAAAAGCAATTCTAGAACTAATATCATTATTGAGAGATAATGACCACCATCAAGAAAAAATAAGCAACATTCAGGAACCTGTGAAAGACGAGCACACGCTGCACGACAACGCTCCAATTCGGTTTCAATGTCATGTAATCTGGCCTCTTTCTGAGCACGATTCTCTGATAAATCGACCTTCAACACATGGAAAGAACAGGTGTCAGAGAAGGTATTACTCATTTCAACATATTTCATTGCATATATGGCAATTAATTTAAGTATAGCAACAGTAATGGATTTCATAAAAGAGGATAATTGCATGAGCATGAATCATATATGTAACAGAATAGATTGGATGGGGTCAGCAATTTGGAAAAAAATTCCATGTTCTGTTGGAATCCATCAGTTAAATTCTAACAAAATAGATTCCTTAATGGGAGCAAGATGGGGAGAGCTTGAATAATTACAGGAACAATTTAATTTTGCATATTTTTAAATTTTTTTATTATGTAAGGAGATCCCTCGTCTCCTTATTTCGGGGGTTTCTAATAATAAGATTCTCCAATATTTATTCAAAAAAAAAAAATTGTGTAAAAATGAATTTTGGTGGTAGGGTACTAGGGTTCATACCATGTTCCCTAAAAAAAGGAACAAAAACACCTCATAATGCCTCATTTAATTGTTTTTTTTCATATTAAGTAATGACGTCCATCAAACAAAATGGAGAGAAGGGATCACCTATAAGAAAGAAAACGAAAGAAGGCAAAAATCAAAGAAAGGTCAAAAGCTCTCATTTAACTTGAAAGAAAGCCCACATTTAACTTGAAAAAACTCTATCTAGGGTTTTTGACCTCCATCAGCCGAGGAGATCATTCTCAGAACTTTTCAAAAAGCTAAATTTCCAGCATTGGTCATGCATCCAGTGGTTTGGTGTAGTTGGCCCATGTGAAAAGATTATATTTTCGAGGGTATGACAGTTTACATAGAGAATAATTGGGCTAATATCATTTAACACTTGTGTGACTGGGTGAAGTTTATTTCGGGGGTGAATTGTGGAATTGATTTCGGAGGCTTAGAAGTGGGGGTCAGGTATATTTGTTTCTTGTAGTTTTTTTCATCTTCATTTCTTTTTTGTTTTGGTTTAAAGAAATCTCTCAACTCCGTAAGGTTAACCAAGGGAGTCCCAAATTCCATTCAAAATAGAAATTCTCTATCCTTTTTTCATCAAGAACAATCAAAGTACAATAGTTGTATGAATAGTATTATAATTGCTAACATTTCCAGATGCTGATTAAACTTTAATATATAATCAATTTTCAAGTCCTATTTTTCACTACAAACAAAACAACAAAAAAGTACATACAAGTCAGTCAGTTTTCAAAGGAACTATTATGTAACGTACATAACAGGTTTGTTCAGATCATGAATTTGAAGGAAACTGGTAGCAATCACATTAGAAAAACAATTTTTTAATGTTGAAATATTGCAAGAGAATAAATAGAAACCATAATTTATTGCAACAACTGCCTCATTTTTCACCCCATTCCAAAATCTAATAACAAAATTGTATTCCCTATCTACACTTTAATTCTTTTCTTCATGTGAAATGAGTTAAGAACATATACCCCACAACTGAGACAAATTCTATAGAACAAATAATTCCTAAAAAAAAAACACTTCCATGCATACTGTTAGGCACGAGGTCTTTGGATTGACCTCGTGCCTAAACATGGCAAAGAGGATGTATCTTGTAAGTTAAATCTTTCTACTCTTTTAATTGATGATACGGAAAGGGACCTCAACATGGCAAAGAGACATAAAAAGATCTGGGATGTCAAATAATCGTTGAAGATGAGGGTTGTTTATTGTCACGTGGCACAGGAAACATGATATGCAAATGAACCCATTCTCCGGTTTTACATTCTGCCACAGGGCACCAATTGTTCCAAATCCCTGACTCGGCTAAGGGCCGGCAAATACATGCACATTTTGATTAATACCAACAACACACCAACCATGTGATTTCTTCTCTTTTATGAATTATTTCTTCTATTATCACGTATTCACCCATATAGTTGAAGATGAGGGTTATTTATTGTCATGTGGCGCAGGAAACATGATATGCAAACGAACCCATTCTCCGGTGTTACATTCTGTCACAGGGCACCAATTGTTCCAAATCCCTGACTCGGCTAAGGCCTAAGGGCCAATACGTGCACATTTTGATTAATACCAACAACACACCAACCATGTGATTTCTTCTCTTTTGTGAATTCTTTCTTCTAATATCATGTATTCTCCCATATAGTTTGCCGTTCTAATAAAATTGGTGGACACTACCCTTCATAAATCGATCATATACGCAAGCACAATAAATACTTTTCTTTTTCTTTTCAACACCAAGATCACTCATTCATAGAATATATACAAAAGGTACGCACAAATCAATTACTTAAAGAAGCGACATACAATCTTGTCGACGTAATCCTTGATGAGGCCATTCTTGTCCCCGATCTCCGCATCCTTCAGCTCCACCAACTCCAGGAGCTGCCTCTTGGACTTGTGGAGCTCCGAAACCTCGACGGACAACCTCTCAATCTCCCCATCCTTTTCAATCTAAAAAAACAAGAAGAATAAAATCAAACCCCCCTCCCCCCAAAACGAAAACATGAGTAAGTGAAAACCTAACCCTACCGTCTGGAGGCCGAGCTGGTGGTTCTCGGCCCGGAGGTTCGCGAGGTCGGCGAGGCGCTGATCGAGGGAGGCGGAGAGGTCGGACTTCAGGGACTCGAGGCGAGAGTAGTCGGAGGAGAGGGAGAGGTACCTCTGCTCGAGGAGGGAGGAGGTCTGCTCGGAAGTGATGGAGGCCGCCTCGGCTTGGGCCCTCGTCGTCTCGAGCTGCACCTGGAGGTCCCTTATGAACCCGTCCGCCCTCTCCGCCACCGCCGGCGGGTCGAGGAGGCGGAGCTCCTCCTCGGTGATGAAGAGCGGCATCGCCGCGTGTTGTTGGCTCTGGTTTGTTCGGGTGGTCGCAAAATCGAAATGGTGATGGACGTCGCAAAAGAGAGTCTCTAGGGCTTGTCGAGAGTAGAATGTTTTGTTTTGATGGGGCTCTTTTTTTGCGTTGGATTTATTAACCCGGGGTGGTCGGTTCGTATGGGCCGAATGTGTAACAAAAAAGAAAATGGAAAATGATTCACTCAATCACAATTACCAACCAAAACTCAGACCTCACGTGTTTTCATTTTAAAAAAAATAATAAATATCATTTAATGAGATATGTATTTTGATAAAAAATGCATATCGTTTAATTTTAAGTTGAATGAACTCATTTTTAGCGAGTGTAAGAAAAAATTTGATATATACATCATCTAACAGGTATATGTTTAATTAAACCTGTAACGAGTTATATAAGGTATGTGTTTTGAACTGAGAAAAAAACTGAGTATAACAACACTCAAATAAAATGATACATCTAGCCTCATTTGCAGTTCATACAGTTTTTCCCTTTTTTTTAATCATACAAACTCTAATTGAATTATTTCTAAATAAACTATATAATGAGATATAATAATATATTAGAAACAAAATCATATTATTTAGAACTCTGTATACTGTGATAGCACAGTATATATTATAGTGTATCAGGCTATAAACGGAGCTAAGCCTTGTTTGGTTTTAGAATAGGGCACAGAATAAGTGGAAATTAGTTTAAATAGGCTCAAAATGAGTATTTGGAAGGCTGTAATAAATGATAATCCAAAAGCCATAATTAACTAGTATAAAATGGTATATGGATTACAGCCAACCGCTGGAATTAAGTTATTTCAGGTTATTCAAATATTAAATCAGCTGTCCTCATTTTTTCATATTTTTTAAATCTTTATCCACACTTTATTCACATTTTATCTAAATAACAAAATTTTATTATTACGTTTCTCAACGAGAATAATTCAAAACACAACCAAACAAAAAATTGTTTTTATCTTATTTAATCTATAATAGTCAAACAAAAAATTATTTTATCCGTATTTAATCTATAATAGACAAACAAAAAATTATTTTATCCTTATTTAATATAGAATAGTCAAACAAAAATCATTTTATCCTTATTTAATCTAAAATGGTCAATCATTTATATAGTCCAAAACTTAAACCTTACATGTTTTTATTTTTTTTAAGTAGTAAACATCATCTAGTGAAATAAATGTATTGATAAAAAGTTTTCATCGCTCCATTTCGAGTTGAATTCATTTCTAGTAAGTGTAAGAAAAAATTTAACGAAGCATATACATTGGTTCACTGGATTTCTAATGAGGTTATAGGATTGAAAAAAATTTAAAAATGTTACACTCAATCTATTTTACTGTTTAAAATACAAACCGAACGTGTTTTTATTTATTTAATTCATTTATCTCATTAGATAAGATATATATTTTTTATAAAATATAAAGTATATATTCTAATTAATTGAATGATATCATTTATAAAAAAAATAAAAAAAATTAACGAGCTATATGGCCCGATACAAAGAGTAAAAGGGGCTAACGAGATATATAAAACACCATTTTGGATTGTAAAATAATCTGAATATAACAGAGCTATTTTATTTATTTTTTAAATCATATATTTTATCAAATGAATTATGTAATTTTATAAAAAGTGAAGTATATAATCTAATAAATTGAATGATATTATTTCTATATTATAGAAAATATGAAAAAATTTCAATGAAGTATTTACTTCGATACAATGAGTAGAGAAGATAAATGAAGTATATGAGACTTATTTATGAAATCAAAGCTCAAAATGGCCATAAAAAAGACTATGTAACAAAGCTCAAAATGAAAATGTAATGCTCAATCCTTGTCGATGTGGATTTTTTACCACGGAAGTCATAATCCGGTTCTCTAAACTTAGATCTGGTCCGTACACGACGTACTAGAGCACTGTTTTGAGAGATAATCCGAGTTCGCTCAACCCCTTACTTGAACTTAATTTGTAATCGCCACTTGCTTTTTACTCAAAAGCAAGAAAAGATAACGATCGCTTAACTATGGGAGATTATGGATTCTCTTCTTCTCCAGGAACACGGCCGGCCGTGCCTTAAGGTGATATGAAGTTCGTGGTTAGCCCTGTATGAAGCCCAGAGAGGGATGAGAACCAGAAGAAAAATAAAGAATTAGAAAATCTTAAAGAAAGTCAAAGTTAGAAATTTAAAGAATGATGAATCCCGACGGCACCTATAGAAACCGTCAGACAAGAGAGAAAAGGTTTTGAAAAAAGTAATTGAAAATTAAGAGTAATATAATGGAAAGAAATATTTTAAAATGGGATGAACTCCGATGGCACCATGAGGATCCGTCGGGTGAAAAACAGAGATTTGACAAAGAGTGATTGGAAATTAAGAGTAACACAGTGAAAATTAATATTTTTCAAAACAAGATACAATGCGACGACACAAAGCGCATCCGTCGGGCAGGAAACAAAGATTTTGAAAATCTCCGTCGGTAGAAACAAAGAAAATTGAAAGAATGATTGAAGACTTTAAGCGAAACAAAAATTCAAAGTAAAGTTTTTGAAAAGGGACGGCACCTGAGGGAGTCGTTGGGCTAAAACAGAAAGAAAATGATTCTCTTGAAAGTATATTCGGATTTAGAACACAGATGCCACTGAATCAAGGAGGGTTGCAGAATTACTTAATGGACAATTAAATAAAGCAAGAAACTGAGTAGAACTTGATGAAAAACTTTCCAGATCGACGGCAATTCTGCCAGCCGTCGATATGCAAGTTAAAGAAAAAACTGCTTCAGAACAATGCAGTGAGATGCAAAAGGTAGAAAATGCAACCGACGGATCCTGAAGGAGCCGTCGCCCTCAAAATTTCCTGATTGTAATGAAACCGAATAAGCAGTAATTATTTAAAATAAACATGCAAGAAATTTAAAGGAAATGAAAAGAAAAGTAAATAAACAGTAATAAAACAAGCAAACATAAATAGATAAAGCAAGAAATGTTAATAGTCCTTGGGATTTAAACCCAAAATTGATGAAGAGCCAAAAGGGAGGGTTCCAAATGGTTCGTAGACCAACTGACCGACAGCCTCGCAGTCCATCTGGTGAATCTCGTTTCCAAATGGATGATTTAAGTTCAATACAAGAGCTTCCACACTCACAAATTATTTTAAAACCTAAGCTTATATATAATCTTAAAATGTTTTACAAAGGAGTGATTACAATGCTTCAAGAGTGAGAGAAACTCAAGCTCTTCACTTGAATTCTTAGTGAAAAATAAAAAAAAGAAAAGAGAACAAAATGATTTAGGGTAAGCATGGTGAGTGAAAGAGGGTTTTCCTCTACTAATATGCTCTCTTTCTCTCTGGTTTCAGGTGGTGGGAAGGCTACCTACGAGTTCTACAGGGTTGTGGGTGGATATGGATATGTGAGGATTGATTATTGATAATGGATGGATGCTTATGGATGGTTCTTTCTCTTCACCATTGCCCTCTATTTATAGAGGTATTGAGCCAATGATGTGTAGACAACACACAAGGGGTATCATCACTCCTTTCCCGTCAAACAGGCGCTGACAAGAGCGAAAGACGGCATCTTCAGTCGAAAGGAGGAGAGCCACTGCAAGTTTTGCCAACTGTTGTGATCCAGACAGGTGGACGGCTCTGACCAGTGCCGTCAGGAGGTTAGGGTTGCATGTGCCATATCGACGGCACCTTCCACATCCGTCTTCCGCGTACGCGACAGATCCAGGGGAATCCGCCGCGCATGACTCCGACGGCTTCTTCATCATCCAACGCTTGATAAGGCTTTTTCTTTAGTTGGTTCTCTTCAGGGTTTTTTCTTCAGCTCTTGATCTTTTAGCTCTTTGGCTCCTTTTTATTCCCTCTAATGCTTCCCAATGGGTTTTGGTCACATGCATGTAAAAAGAAATGTTATTAGTGATATGCATTTTATTATCCTGAAATGTCTGCTGAAATGATTTTTTTTTTAAATGGTAGATGTGTATAAAAAACAAAAAGATTAGAATTTTTGGGATGTGTTTCCGGAGGAGAAGGAAACTGTAAACCGTGAATTTTTTAAAAAGAGGGTTTTGGCATGTGAAAATGTGTGATTTTAAATAGGGGAAGTTTTGTATTTTATTTTTTACCCTTTTGTAAAAATTAATTATGAAACTAATAGTATATTAACACCTCATATGGCTTGTGGTTGGGTCTAAATAATGGGGGGCATATGTAGCAGGACTCTTAAAAAATAAAAAATGCTGACATGTCGTGTTTGATGAGGTCAAATTATTAGTTTTGTAATTTAGTAATTAGGGGTGACTAATTTGATTAAAAGGCCCTTATATTTTTTTTCATTTTTTAAAAAAAGTTGGTTAAATTATTTTAATTGAGGTTTTTAAACTCGGATGTGTTGAATGATATGATTTTCTTAAAAGAGCTGTTGGTCATTGTTTGGATTTTTAATGGTTTAAACAATTGAAAACCAGGGTGTTTAAATTTCATGCCGTTTCAATATTTATTTATGAGTTCCCAAGTCTCTGATATCATCTTTATCTTATCTTGGGATAATGTCAGGGACAATCCCATTACAGTAGCACAGATGGTCCACATATATTTTAATTTTAAAAAACAGTAAATCTCATTTAATGAGATGTATATTTTGATGGAAAATATATATCTCTTTATTTTGAATTGAACTGACGTATTTATGGTACTAAATTTTTTTAATGAGGTACATACTTTTACTTAAGAAAGTATATATCTCGTTAGATGACTAATGAGATATATTAGACTATTTTTTAAGCTGTAAAAAAGACTATATGTAACAATGCCTCTTATTATAAAAAAAAAAAAGTGGGTGAGAGTATAATACAAGATAAGAGGCATCAATCATCCCATCACTAGAAAAAAAGGGTGCGGTTATTACCACCCCATTAGGTATTCACCCCACCCTTTTTAATATTTACAAAGAAACTAACACCACCCCTTCCCATCCCATGCCAAAAAAACCTCATCCACCCCTACCCTTCCCCACCCCCAAAATATGTCCTCAAAACCCACCCCTCACTTGAATTTGTGTAAGTCGACACTATTAATGTTGATAACATTTAATAATATTAACATCTCTATTGTCAATGTATATATTAGACCTACTGGATTCTTTTTATTTGGGTCGACACTAATAATGTCGATAAAAGTTAATAATGTTGACATTATTATTATTGATGTATGTGTTGGACCTACTGTCTTGAATTTGTATAGGTCAACACTACTAATGTCGATAACACTTAATAATATTGAAATTACTATTGTCAATGTATATATTGGACTTGCTGGCTTGGTTTTGTTTGGGTCGATACCAATAATGTTGATAAAAATTAATAATGTTGACATTACTATTCTCGATGTATATATTGGACCTGCTATCTTTATATTTGACACTATGAATGTCGACATAGATCTCTATCTGCGACACTACTAATGACGATGAATTTACTCAAACCTACTGTTTTGGTTTTGGTTTTGCTTGAGCAGACACTACTAATGTCGACAGAAATGATTAGATCGATAATAATAGTGTCGATCCAAATAGAACCAAAACAGTTAGCTCATTTAGCACTGGGCCAATAATTGCTTAAAACATCTCATTCAACCAATGCATTTCAAACTCATTTTTGGTAAATTTACATGGTTCCAAATAAGCACTACATTGACCAACATTCAACAAGATTCGAAACAACCAAAACAGTCAAGGGAATCACTTGCAACTTGGTAACATTTAAAATTCATAGCCCATAATTTACTAAGTTCGAACCTGGTAGTCATCATATGAAAAACAAGTACATGCTACATTTGAATAAGTAGTTTGAAGAAAATAGTTCAAGAAATTTCAAACCACAATCAGTACAAATCAAGATAAAATATTATATACAACATACGATTGACCCATTTGATTTGGATGTTCGAACATAAAAAACATTCTATGAAAATTGTCGAATCATTGGGCTTAGTCTTGCGAAGAACGATCATTCCCTCTCTCTTACTGCGACGTAACCCAATCCCAGTTTTTGTGCCTGAAGTGGTAGAAGCGGGAAGAGGCGTGATATCTTAACAATAGTCAATTATATTCTGCACGTGCCAATGTAAAACACCCAAAGCATACCTCCCTTGTACTGGTGGTTGCAAATATTTTGCTATCGCAAAACGCTACAACAATAAGGAATCGATTACATTATTTATCACATTGTGATAAAATGATTGAACAATAATATGTGTATGAACTTACTCAATCCTCATATGAAGATCTCTAAACTTGGTAACTTTTGGTAGGCAATCTAAACCGCTTGTTGTCAGGGTGGCAAGAAAAGGATTATGATATTGTAAAATTTACATAGATTTTTATAAACCCATCATATATTTTTGTTAATCTAATGTTTATCTAATTTTCATTGACAAATTTCTATTAGCAACATCAGTGGTCATAATCTTTTACAATCATAAGTAAATCATTGGCAAAACATAAGAGGAAATAACAAATATAATCGGTTGATATGTGGCTCTCAATGGACATTATAACTTATATTTTATTCACTTAATTTGAGGAGAACAATTAATCATAATCAATGGATAATCTGTTGAAGCAATATTGGATTTTGAGTTCAATATATATTAGTTCATATATGGACTTTGAAGTCACATGAATAAAAAAATGTAAGGAATAAGCCAAACAAGCAAAATCATCACCATGGAAGGGCAAAAAAAAAATGGTGAAAGATGGAAATAAACATTGCCTCCACATCCATCCAACTTAATTCAACTAATTGCAAAACCATGAAAAGAATTTTTTTAACCATTTAAATGAACCAGAACAGAGGAGCAACAAGATCAATACTTGACTTACCAAAGAAGAAAGCATATCTTTTCTATACCTAAACAAATAAATCTCCTTGTATGACACATAATTCTTCATTGAACATCAATGATACACAGATTAGATACAATACAAAGATAATAAAAATACTTGAAATCTTGTACAAAAGAATTGAGAGTTTACTTATGCATCACAAAACTGTCATAATCTTTTACCAATTCAATATCTAAACACCACCGGTATGTAGAAATTTATAGGTAAGTAATGGATCCTCACTGCATTCATACTTTCATGATCCTTATATTCTCAATATATTTTGATAACTCTATCCATGCTAGTTTGGCATTAGACTTGTACCATTTCACACAAAAGAGACATAGCTATGGAAGGGAAAAAATTGAGGTATGACATAAAGCATCAAAGACCCACTCGTTGCAATAGTTGAAAGTTGGCAATTCCACGTTGATCATTTTCTTATGTACATTGTTACCCATTGTCCAACTTGAAGAATCTTTCACAACCTAAGAATTGGATAGGTGTTGATATCATTAAATTTCAAACTTCCTTTAAAAGCTACTAACTTCACCAATTTACACACTGTATTGCCTACCTAAGACAATTTACTACTAATAGAACAATTAAACAAAACTCAAAATAAAACAAACATGTTAAATAAAGATGGGATTAGTAACAACAAAACAGTCACAAGAATCCATAAATGTAAAATGAAATACCCAAAATGAAAAATAAACTATCAATCCATCAATTTCTATACAAGATACTAGTGTATTATGTCTCCCAACCAATGTAGCAGCCATTTTTCATCAAACAATGTGTAACGCCCTTGTATCCATTATCCTCTATTAAGGCATGCGAAACGGTGCGTTACTGCAAAACCATCCACAGTATAATGAGTAATATAATAACTCATAAACTCTCAACTATTTAAAACTTAAACAAACCACATGATCTCAATAATTCATTCTTGAGTTGAATTCATTCTTGAGTTGAATGATTACACACGAATTCTTGAGTTGAATGATTACACACAATAATAACTCCTCTGGTTTTGCTGATAAGGTTAAGGACTCCCACTACATGCCAAGAAGAAGGCTTCTTTGACACATACGATGCAATGAAGATAAGACGCGAACTAGATCGTCAATGCCTCACCACGAGTGACGATCACCAACGGCTACTCTGAAATGTTGGAAAAAAGAGGGGTGAGCTACCACATGCTCAGTGAATGGACCTATGGCGTCCCAATAATAATAACAATAAAATATTGGGTTTTTTATTTTTAACTCCCCGCAAACCATCGTATTTAGCGATCGCTCCCTCAATTCTTCGTATTTGGGTTTTACTTCCCAGATTTAAAGGATAATTCATTTTTACTCCCTAAGAGGGACCTATTTATAAATTATTTAATTTTCTTTTTAGTCCCTGATAGAGAGTAAAAAGGAATTACCCTTTAAATCTGGGGAGTAAAACCCAAATACGAAGAATTGAGGGAGCGATCGCTAAATATGATGGTTTGCAGGGAGTTGAAAATAAAAAACCCTAAAATATTATGAAAATTCTAAGGAAATCCGATATAGCGGAATATAACATATACATATAATTTTTACAAGTATAACGATAAAACATAATGCATCTCATTAGAGGAATAGCCACAAATCTCATATCAACTACATGATGCGTATGATGCAATGGATATGCATGCCCGTATGGCACACAGTCGAAAGATGCTCCATCAAGAGCCTGGTCACGCATACCGGCCGTCACGCAGACAAGATCCCACTCGACTGCGTCACGCAGACGATGTCACGCAGACAAGTGTCACGCAGACGTATGATATGCATGCAAGATTTATTTCAACAATTCATAGTTTGCATGTAAGAATAACATTTTATCCAACATATAGTTCATAAGAAAAATAATGTTTCAAACGTAATCATGCTCATGTATTCCATACTCAAAATAACAATTTTTATTCAAAACATAGGCATGATGTGAATATGATATAATATAAGTAGTTTCGAAATCTACAGAGATTAGACCCACTCACCTTCGGTCCAATGACTCGCAACACAAATCCAAGTCTTACAGTAAATCTAATCTGACAAGAAACTATACGAATCGATTATAATATGTGCAAACCGTACGGAACTCGATGTGTCCGTACACCCAGAAACCGACGGCTCCTACAGGGACCGTCACTGACCAACCCGACGGATCCCATAGGGACCGTCCGAAACGAACCCGACGACTCCTACTAGGGCCATCCCTTAGAAAACCGACAGCTCCTCGGGGAGCCGTCCCGAACAAGCCTGACGGCTCCTACAAGGGTTGTCCCGAGACAGAAACACAAAACCCTAATTTTATTTTTTGTAAAATATTTGAAACATGCTACCATTGAAAACAAAACACGAGTCATTTTAAAGCGTTTGTTAAACAGAAAGAAATCGATATCAAATCAAATCATATGTACGAAAATCCGATTAAAACCAAACCAAGATTTATTGAAATCTTTTCGAAAAGTACTAGATCGATCATAGAGATATAATAATATAGATTTATGTTTAACAAATCCGTAAATCATAATACTATATGCATAGGTTCGGATCTACGTGTATAAGATTCGAAATGAAGCTTAAAAATCATAAAAACATGATTTCTACCTTAAATGAATTAACCTAAACATGGTATATACATAAACATATTTATTTTTACATGAAAGACTCATAAATCATCTTTTAAAAACAAACTTAACATCATGGCTATATCATAAGATCCCATACCCTTTAAAATTGTATGAAAAATCCAATAAGAAAACCTAAGAAAGCATAAACTTCCAATACATTCATGTAAGACATAATACTACCATCAAAGCTTACAAAACATCATAAAATCATCATTATATGATGGTTAAACATAGCAAATCTAAAACCATGCGAAAACACCTAAGAAACAAGAAGAAAAACTATTTTTTTATTTGAAAAACCTTGAAAACGAGATCAAATTAAAAGAACATCTAAAGGGAAACATTATAAACCGAAAGCTCTTCAAAACTCTTTTAAAAAAACTCACATAAACCTTTGCTCGAGTTCCCTTCCCTAGCCCCTCAACAATGGTGCCGAAAACAAGAAGGAGATCTTTTAGGGTTTAAAAATTCTAGGGTTTCAATGCAATGAGAGAGAAAAAGAGGTTTATAAACCTCTCATACACCTGGGATACAATTACGATGCCAAAGATTCGCATTAATCCCGATTAATGCACTTGTTTCTTTAAAAAAACGGACCAAATTTGAAATCGAATTCCGCCCAGATCGACGGCTCCCCTTGCATCCGTCGCCCAACCATCCGACGGCTTCACTAAGAACCGTCGCCAGTCGCCCAACGGCTTCACTAAGAACCGTTGCCCAGGTGCCCGACGGCACCTATAAGATCCGTCAGACGCTGTCTGACACCCAACTATGGTTTAGACCATAATTTGACCTATACACATCCGATTTACAATCCATAAGAGGCATTGGAAAGCCAACGGAACGAGGAATCTAACCATGCCAAATTATTAAAAATTTAGAATACTAAATATACCATAAATGCAGGTTAATTACGTCTAAAAATTTAGAGTCACTACACAATGTATATTAACCATAACACATACAACTTACCATCAAATAATCTCATTTTAACATGAACAAAATAGGGTTTATAAGAAAACTTAGGGTTTCTCATACCTAGGGTTTTGACGAAGGTTTCTAACATTAGAGGATGATGGTCGGGTGAACAGGGACGCTTCACGCTTCACAATCGAGGGCGGGTCATTGACAAGGCAAGCCGGTGGAGGGAGGATGGAGGAGGAGAATCGGTGATAGAAGTAAAAAAAAAAAGAAATGAAAATGGAGAGACGAAGAAGAGGAACTGAAAGGGGTGTGGGATCACATTGTACATAACTAAGTATATATATAGGGGGTGGGTTTGAAAAAATAAAAAATTGTTACTGGGTGGGTTTGATAATGGAGTGGGCTGCATAAGTTGTGGGGTGGTAATAACAGCACCAGAAAAAAAATAGAGGCTATATTTGCTTTGATTCTCATACATTGTGTATTCTTATATTTTGTGAAGAGGTTAAATATTTCTTTCAAAATAGTGTTTTGAATTTTCATTGAGAATTCTCATGAATTGAAACACTAAGAAAGTGTTCACTAAAATTTTCTCACTTGAAAGGGTACTTCAAAAAGGATAAATGATCAATCGTATGTTCAAACTGGAAGGTTCAGTGAATTATTGTCAAGTAAAAAAAAGTATTTTACATTATCCTCACTTTATACTTAAAAAGAATCAGACTTTGTGATGGTGGGGCGACAAGCACTACCATCAGTATCGTGATGGTGCCTATCAAGAGGGTGGAGCTTCTCCTCCGAAACTAGGGGGGTGTGAGAAAAAAGGTTGGGTTTTAATTTTGGTTTTTGTTTGGCTTCCCTCCAGAGAGAGAGAGAGAGAGAGAGAGAGAGAGAGACTTTTTTTATTTTGTGGGTGGGTTGTGCTTACATTTTTTATTTTTAAAATAAGCTAGGTTTCTCATTTGATGGAGTGGGTTTATAACCCACCTTCGATTTTGGGACATTACAAAACTTCTCTTAAATTTGGGTCCGACTTTAGCCGACTCAATTATATGCCACTTCTCTGTGTTTGTGTCACACGGAAAGTAAAGAAAAATGAGGAAAAATAAAATTTTTCCTTTTGACCATTTTAAAACATGTTATTTGTGCCTAACAAAAAAAGAAAATTTTCCTTACTTTTCTTTTGCTTTTTTTCATGCAGTCCATTTTTACAACCATACACTATGATAACGTAGTATATACTGCACTAACATAGTGTATACTACTGCCCTATCATAGTATACTACATTCCATTTTTTCATTTTTTTACCATGAAAAATAATACATCAATGTATTTCAGTATATACTTAATTTCATATAATAGCATTCACTTCAAATTGTAGGTGTATACTTTTATATATAAAAAAAAGGATGGACTACAATTGGGGCTACATGTATCTTTTTTCCAATATTATATAGCTCTTATCAGAACACAAAAAAAAAGGATGCATATATGGATGCTTTAAATTCCAAGTTTCCATCCTTGTATACAAGCGACATGTTTTATAGCTACATGTAACCCCACCTATTTTTTGTGAACGGACCAATTTTTAAGTGAGTGAGAAATATATATATAATTAACCAAAGAAAAAAAAATGAATCCACAATTTTTTTCAAAGACAAATAATAAAATATAAATTCAGAAGTTCATTGACAAAGTTTGGACACTATGAATAACTAACATAATAGGATGAGTAAAAGAACACTTACATTGTGCAAATATTTGAGGATACTTTAATTTCATTATGATCTAGTTTCTTTCCCTCTCGGTCAGTAACATTAAACACTAAAATTGACAGTGCCATGAAAAAAAAACAATTCAATCAGTTAATATAAGTAATATAACAGAACCCAATGTGTGGAATATTTTTTTTATTGAAAACATAAAGTATATCATTCATCAACGAGCCCCTATCAGAACTCATGTATTATTTTGTCACCATAAGGTTCAGATCAGTAAGTAGTTGAGCAACTTCCAATGGGGTCCCATTTTGTTGTCACAATCAATCTAGAAATACAAAAAAAAAAAAAAAAGAAGAAGAAGAAATTGTATAAATTAGAGAACCTAAATTGAAAAGAATTCTCAAAGCAAATCCAGAAATTCCTAATATAATCAAAGAGTCCATTAGCTTGCCTTGTGACTTACAATTTCATAAGCATTGTTGTCAATCACAACAACAAAGATGGCTAAAAAATAATAGCATGACCAATTCACTAAATTCACCACTACACCCATTTTATCAAATTCAAACAAAATGAAATTCATTAGTAGATGCAATTTCCACCAAGTTACTCCAAGTATCCCAAGGATTATTACAAACCTCATACTATTATTTCTGCTTTATAATACAATAAAGAAAGTATTTCTCTTTCTCAGCATACAAATTCAAGCTATGAGTAGCACGACAAATACAAAACTTCAATCCTAACATCGAAAACGCAAATCATATTTCGTGCATATCTTTTCTCCCTAATTCGAATTCAGAAATGAAATCGAGTAGCAAATATCTACCTTTCTTCAAAAAAAAAAATCGAAAATGCAAAACCAAAAATTTCACTTTAAAAATATAGTTCCCAAAAATTGATATAGGAAACTATAACAACTTCCAAACCTGCATAAGACCAATGGAAATGTGCAGTGATTGAAAAATCATAAAAATTCAAAAAAATCAGTGATTGAAATTGGAGTTGAAGAAGGATTTTGTGGAAGAGGTGAAGAAGAAACAATTGGAAGACGTGAAAAAGATGAACAGGTAATTTGAATAACTGATGAGGGTTTGGGAAGTTGAAGCATGAGTAAATCGTCAAACAAATTGTCACACACATCTAATTATGAGAGATGATAAATAAGTTAATGAAATTTTATATGGGATAGGATTGGGTTTTCAAGAAGATGAAAGAATAAAAATCTATTGTGTGACACAAGTTTAGGAATATATGATGCCTCAATTGCTTGTAGAAGCTTTTCACAAAAAAAAACTGCTTGTAGAAGTCATGCTTTGGCTCTATTGTGGTACAAGAATATATGTGCTTTATTTGTGATACAAGTTTAGGATATAAATAGTTCATGTATCACTCCAAGAAGCTCATGCACTGGCTTTATTCCTGTACAAGTCTAGAATGTGGGGCTTCTATATATCACCTAAAAAAGGCTGATGCACTTGTTCTTCAATTTGTTTCCCATTTGAATTCACTTTAAATCAACAAAGTTTAAAAAAAAAACATCCCTACCTATCAAGAACTGTGATTCTTGGTGATAGAGAGAGAGAGAGAGATCGCGGAGATTGCAGGTGAAGTGACCAAAGAACTCGCAATCCTACTCAAAGATGAAGCCGTATTCCTTTACGGGGTACGTGATCAAGTCGAGCAAATGGAGAGGGAGCTACAGCGCATGCAGGCCTTCTTAGAGTATGCAGACAAACATCCAGAATTTAAAAGCGATCCGAGGACGAGGACCTATGTAAACCAAATGAGGGAAATCGCCTTTGAAGGGGAGGACGTCGTCGAGGAGTTCATGGTGAAACAACAACGAAAGAAGCGAAAGTTGTCGGAGGGCATTTTGTGGGGCTTCTGCAAGAGGTATGCCTGCATCTTTTGTACTCTGAAAGATCGCCATGATATTGGTATGGAAATAGAAAATATAAATAAGAAGATCAATGAGATCACAAATTCTTTAAAAACATATGGTACCATCAATTTTAGCACTAGCGAAGCGAGTACAAATCAAGGCATAAAACAGTGGAGTAGGTCACAGCCGCTTCTACCTCTCGATGAAAAAGATATCATCGGCCTCGATGATCAAGCAAATGATATAATGGCGCGATTGGGGGGTCAAGATGGTAGGCAACGCGTGTTGCCTATATTCGGAATGGGTGGTCTGGGTAAGACAACTCTGGCTAGAATGGTTTATAATAGGGTTAAAGCTAGTATGGATTTTCAATGTTTAGCTTGGATAATCGTGTCTAAGGGATACAATCAGAAAGAGCTTTTGCAATTAATGGTAAAAGAGATCATGGGCCATGGAGCAGCAAAAGAGCTCTTCGATAAGATGTTATCTGAGGGAGATTTAGCTATTGCGATCTCTGAATTTCTAATGAAAAAGAAGTACTTCATTGTCTTAGATGATATTTGGAGTGATAATTTCTCGAAAACGTTTAATGTTTTTCCGGATGCAAAAAATGGTAGCTCATTGATGATCACCACTCGCTTTGAGAACGTAGCCATGTCCTTTGGCGCGAATAACCCTCCCTTCGAAATGAAATTCTTGGGCATTCAAGAATGTCTAGAACTTCTTGTGAAGAAAGCTGGTTTAGTTGTTGAGAAAGGCTGCCCAAATTATCTGCTCGAACCAGCCAAACAAATTGTAGAGAGATGCGGTCACTTGCCGCTTTCCCTTGCAGTCATTGGCGGTATCTTGTCAACTAGAATTCATACTGCATCTGAGTGGTGGAATGTAGCCCAGAAGATCAAATGGGAGCTTTCAAATAGACCCCAAGACTGCATTGAAATTTTAGGTTTGAGCTATGATGATCTTCCAACCCATTTAAAAAGTTGCTTTCTTTATTTTGGTCTATTCCCGGAGGATTATTTGATTGATGCGAAGACGATGATTAGACTTTGGGTAGCGGAAGGTTTCATACAGCCTACAGAGGAGAATACTGTGGAGGAAGTGGCAAGCGAGTATTTAAAAGATCTTGTAAGTCGAAGCATGATCCAAATGGTTGCCGAGGACTATAAAGGTGGTGTCGAAACTTGTCATATCCATGATCTCATGCATGAGCTCTCAGTCAATAGAGCCAAGGAGATAAATATCCTCAGCACAAAACCATCGGTCGGAGCTAGGCGCCTTAAAGTTAGTGAGTTTGCTGATAATGAAAATGACGATATCGTTGAGGATAAACTTATTTTTCGAAACCTACGTGCTTTGTTCGCATTCAAACCTGATTCACAACAGTTAAAAAATCTCTGTGATGGGTCGCCCAGAGTCAAGGTACTTTATTGTACTAGCTGTAATATCCATGTGCAAGAAATTGGTAGGAAGTATCATTTAAGGTACTTGGACGTACAACATTCTGGCGGGGTTGATTTACATAATGTCCGCCACTTCTTCAACCTCCAAACACTTTCAGTGGAGTTTGATCGAGATTTGTCAAAAGCAATAGTAATTGATCTTCTTCAGCTAAAGAATTTGAGGCATCTTATACTCCGCAGTCGCTATGTTTATCACATCTCTCTTGATGGTTTAGAGGGTGCGAAAGACCTTCAAACGCTCATTGGAGTGGATGCGGGCGATTGGATAGAGAGTGTCCTACCAAAACTGATCAAACTCAAGACATTGAAAATACAGAATTGCAAAGAATTACACAGCAAAGCATTGGAAGTTTCCTGGTCCAATTGAAACGCTTTGTCACGCTTCATTTGGAAGGTGAAGGAGGTTTCCCGGGCCTTTACATTCTTTCAGGACTTATTCATCTACTAGAGGTTCGAGTCAACCTTAATGCAATGTTGACAGTCGTCCCTAAAGGCCAAAGGCAAATGCCGATCAATATCAATAAGCTAATATTCATCGGATGCGAAAAAAAACACTATCCGATCGAGATGTTGGGGAAGCTTCCTTCGCTTCGATATCTGCATACAGAAGAATTCATTTATGAAACATATCCTTCTGAAGTATGGCACATGAAGACAGGGGATTTCCCTAATCTACAAGTTCTGATACTGGATTTTATCCGAAGACTGGGGAGATGGATCGTGGATGATGGAGCCTTGCCACACCTTCGACGTTTGACAATCTTAAATAATTATGGATTGAATATGCTTCCGGATGGACTGAGGCACATCAACACTCTTCGTCAGTTAGAATTGATCTACCCTGGGGTACTCAAAAGGAGGGCCGAAAAGGACACTGGGGCAGACTGGGATAAGATCAAACATATTCCCATGATCATGTAAGTGCAAGGTTATATTACAATATCTTAATAGTGATACAGATTTGGTCATATATTCATATAACTGAATTTGGTATTCATTTCTCATGCAGTATTCAAAACTAATTGACGGAATTCAGATCGTGTTCCCCTGCAAAATGCTTGTTATTCAATTGGTAAGTAGTTGTTTTGAGAAATTAGAAACTTCTTATAATTGATATTCATAGTAGTTAATTAATAGATATTTTGTATTGCTTTTGTCATGATCCTTGTTCAATGACATGAATGTTGGGTGTCTTTGATAACTTCTGGATTTATGAACGCAAGTATGAAGATTTGATGCTATATGTCCATTGTCTATTTTCCTGTTAGTTGCTACTTACCTGCCCATGCTTCATGCTTTCATTGAAATAACATTTTATTAAAAAATTTGTCAATAAAACATTACATTAGTTATTAAAATGTCAATAAAACATTTTATTATAATTACTTGCAGGAATTGTGTTTGGAAGTGGCGTGTTCGATGTGTGTTCATCCTCAAATAATTAAGCGCAATAACGATCTTTGCTCAGATGAAGAACTCTGCATTTCTACTCTCTGTTTATGGTGTGGTATTCCAGAATAACCAATCCATGCAATCATGTGTGGTATGGTGTGCTATTGTGTGGTTGAACTTTTTTTGATTGGTGTGGTGTGGTTGTTTTTAATTTGAACATTTGGATTTGACTTCATTGTAATAAATCATATGTAGGGATGAACTACAATTTCAGTTTCAACAATAATATATCACATGTGATGTGTATTTTATTCTATGGTCTAGATGTGGGCTGATGCAACAATTTTAATGCTCATGAAACGGTCGAGCTAAAGTTCATCCAAAAAAATTTATAATCATATTACAAAAACCATATATTCGCATAAATAAATTTATGAAAATAATTATGGTGAAGTGTCACACTTAATTAGCCTATGTTTGGTTTGAGAATTAAGTTATTTTAAGGTTTATGACTATTCTAGTATAAATGATTTTTTTGTTTGATTATGTTTTGAATTATTCTCGTTGGTAAACGTAATAATAAAATTTTGTTGTTTAGATAAAATGTGAATAAAAATTTGTAAAAGGTAAAAAATGAGGATAGTTGATTTATAAGAGGCGTTGACATCTGATTTGATAGTGAGACCACATATTCTTTTGGGTTGAATAGCCTGAAATAACTTAATTCAATGGGTACATTCTTAAAAAAAAAAACCTTAGTTCCAGGGGTTGGCTCGTTGGAATCTCTATACAAAGTTATACCAGAATTAACTGACATACAAATTTTTATTTATTTCAATCTTTACAACACCCATTTTAAGTTTATTGCGACTAATTCTGACTTATTCCGGATCTATTCTTGAACCAAATCAGGGCTCAAGCTTTAGCAACTAAACCCCAAGCTTGGTCATGATATTAGATTGATGCCAAGATGTCTACTATTATTGTATACTAGTTAGGCCTGTCAACGGGTCGGGTCCAGACCCGGACCCGACTCGACCCGGACCCGATTACACGTGTAATATACCCGACCTGATTTGGACCCGACCCGAGTTGGACCCGACCCGGCGGACCCGAACAAACAAACGGGTCGGGTCCGGGTCCACCCCGCCCCGACCCGTTGGACCCGAGACCCGATTGTTTTATTAATATATGCTCATATATTATAAGACTATTAGTATTAGTTGATACATAATTTTTTTTCTTACTTAACTTATGTTTGTATCCATAAGTTCATAAATCATAATCATAATGCCATAACATTTTTTTTGTTGTGTTGATGTTGCAACTTGCAAGAATTTAATTGTTTAATATGTAATAAACTTAGTAATGTATTGTCATCGGTTTGTTTTGGACAATTAACTTATTAGCTTTTGAATTTGTATAATTAATTAGTTTGTTGCATGATTTATGTTTATTATTTTAGTTAATATGTTAATGTTTATTGTTTTGAATGTTGTTTAGGTTAATATTGTTTTGAATGTTTGTATAATTAGTTATCTTTATTGTTTAGGTTAATATGTTTTTTATGTTAGTGGTTATTGTTTTGGATATTGTTTAATAATTCATTTACTTTTTTTGAATTGTATAAGATTATGTTCAAACATAGTCTCATTAATAATAATGTTTTATACAAAAAATTTCAAATAGAATGATAAAGCAAACAAATATATGAGATCTTCCTCTTTTTTTTTTTTTGCCAACCATCCGGGTCGGGTCGGACCCGAACCCGACCCGGACCCGACGGGTCCGGGTCTGGGTCCACATTTCCCCGGACCCGCCGGGTCCTAGATTGGACCCGGACCCGTCGGGTCTTGCCACGGGTCGGGTCCGGGTCCACCCGACTCGGACCCGACCCGTTGACAGGGCTAATACTAGTGCATATGTGTATTTCTCAATCAAACAATAGAATAAAACATTCTCAACTATTATTGCACATCAGTACATACTTGAACTTATCGACCAGGCAATACAACAAAAGAGAGTCCACAATCTTAACCGTACGTGTTTTGACAATCACAAAAACCTACAATGACGCTTAGGCGACCATCACAGTAGAACCAATCACTGTGCGCTTTGGTGATATATAGTAGATGCACCATAATTTTTTTTTTTTTGTCTCACGAAAAATTCTTTCCAATAATCGTCAACAAACAGATGGGCGTCAAGACTCAAACTCATGATCTATCGGTAACACCGCTAAACCCTGAACTGTTATGCTATGACCATTGGAATGTGCACCATAATTTTTATTCTAATAGATTATATATGGTGCAGAAGGAATTGTTTCTTCATTTTTGCATTGGAGTTGGTGGCATTTACGTTAATCAAGTTTTCTTTTATAAGATCTCTGGTATGGTCAAGCAATAACTAACCCAAGCTTGGATGCTGGTACACGCAGTTTTTATATTTAGTCCTCCATGTAGTTTTTTTTTTTTTGCTAACCAGATATATGATTCATCAAATAAGCATGTGATTTTTTGCGTAAGAAACATAAGGTTCATTAGATTATATACTAAATTTTTTAGTGATAATAAATGTTTCCTTACATTAAGTATACAATTAAAAAAAATTGAAACCTAACCTTACCGATAGAAAAAACATCAACAATTACCACCAATGATATTTGAATAATGCTAAAGGGCAATCCCAACAGTCCGCGAATGCTTTAATTTTTCAAAATAGTAAACATTATCTATTAAATTATGTCCTTTGATGAAAATTGTACATCACTCCATTATGAGCTGAATGGACCAAACCAATAATTATCCCACTCCACTCAATGCAAACTCATTCTAACACAAGAAGATTTATTCAATGAGGTACATTGCACTTTTTTTTAATGAAAGATACATACTTCGTTGTAATAAATATGGGTTTTTTTAGTTTTCAGTCCATGTAAACATACCTATTTAAGGATCGATCCCTCACTTCTTCATATTTTGGTTTTAGTCTCCATATTTAAATGATATGTTTCTTTTTAATCCCTGAAAACCAAATAATTTAGGGATATGTCCCTCCCAGGGACTAAAAAGGAACATATCCTTTAAATCTAGGGACTAAAACCAAAATATAAAGAAACGAGAGATCAATCACTAAATCATATGGTTTGTGGGGATTTAAAAATAAAAAATCTAATAAATATACATTCGGGGTGGCTGTCCTATATATCTTATTATCCCCCTCCACTCAATGTATCGAATTTTTTAACATATAATATCACTTATTATTTAATTCATTATAATATATATTTCACTTTTTATAAAAGTAAATATCTTATTTGATGAGGTGTATGATTTAAAATATCTTCAACAATTACATGAAGGCAATGAAGAGGGAGAGGGAGAGGGAGAGCGCGTGAGCAACTAACCCCTCTCTCTCTCTCTCTCCAATTTTTCCTTTATTATTCTCTCAACCTTTAAAAAATGTTTTTTTGTGGGTGTGGACCCTATAAACAATGTGGCAGTAACCTTCCCCATCAACCACTAATTAAGCACAATGTTTATCTTGTCTCTCTCCTCACAACCATGCATCCTCTGAACCCTAACAAGCAAAGAATTAAATAGATAGAGTGATAAAAGATCAAAATATCCTTACAAAAATTTGAAAATAAACCTTGAGTATACAAATTATCTAAAAGTTATATGAGCTAGAAATATATGTTTCCACTCTGAATTTGTATCCAAAAAATACAAAAAAATGATATGTTTTAATATATTTCCAAGTACGAATATAGATACCAATGTATCTGATATGAAAAAATCTAAATCCGACAGATATTGTATATTATATGTTTGTGCTATATACTATTTAAATTCAATTATCTTACATGATTAATAATAATCTTGAAAATTTAATACTTATTATATTATCTTCCTATGATGTTTGATGGTGACAGGAAAATCTAAAGTCTCAATTTTAATTATCTCATTTCTCTAACGTGTCACTTGATCACCCAAACCAACATCCATATTTAGAGATGTAAATTATCCAAAAATTATTTGTATCGATTCAAAATCCAATATCTGGATGATTTAAGATATGATATAGACATTATTAAGGTATATTATATGTGTTCTATCCATTGAAAACTTAATAGATCCTCTTATACGAAATAAAATGCAAGGCATCTGACAAATACAACGCAAATTCTACTGTCATTTGTCACCCAATTAACCAAAGAAAAAGGATTTTATTAGTCTAGCTCCAGTGATCTAATTCTTAATCATTTTTAGCCAAATAAAGTGTGGAATGGGGTGAATAACCCAAAAATCTATTTGTTTGTAAGAAATAAGTGGGTATACTTACGCTAGAATAAGTGAGAAAAAATTGATATTGGTATTCCAGGTCTCCCTTCGAATTGTGTTATTTCACTCTAACTATTCTGCTTGTATAAGGGGGGTCTCACATGTTAAATTATATATTTTTACCTCTTATAAAATAATGAACCAATATATCCATTTTTTTATCTTATATTATTTATTATTCATATCGTATTCACATTTTATCTATAACTTAACCATGAAAAACCAAACAATAAAAATTTTATTAGTATGTTTTCCAATGAGAATAACTATAAATACAAATACTACAAAATGACACATTCAATTGGTATAACTATTTTTACTGGAATAATTATTAATCCTCAAATAGTTTATGTCTAAAATGACAAGATAAACATGTCTATCTTGTTGCCTTTGGAAAGGCTGTTGATCTTTTCCCTTTTTTTTGTTTTGTTTTTTAAAGTTTCCATACACAATCCGCAGGATAGTTCGTGAGGACATACCATGATAGCCATCTATCGAGAGCCATTGAGGTAAATACCTCTTTTCGATGAAGAATATACCTCGTTAGTAATTTTAATTTTCATGTTTCAATTCAATGGGTCTATGTAATACATTAATAAAAAACATATACGGTCATTTACTATTTATAAAAAATCAAAACTTGTACAAACCATCCACGAGACCGTCCCTAACAAACTTTTTTGTTAACTCCAGCTCTTAACCCAATTTTTACTTTTAGCCCATGTTTGGATCGGGGATAACACCCCGGATAAACTCGGATAACCCCGGATAAAAAAATTTCATCCGTTTGGTTACCCCGGATACCCCCGAATAAAGTATGCCAGAATAAACCCAGATAAAGTGGTATATGGATACCAATCAACCCCTGGAATTAAAGTTATCCAAGGTTATTCCACCCAAAGAATATGTGGGCCCACTATCAAATCAACCGTCATCACCTCTTATAAATCACCTGTCAAATCAACTATCATTACTTTTTTACCTTTTATAAATCTTTATCCATACTTTATTCACATTTTATCCAAACAACAAAACATTTATTCTTACGTTTATCAATGAGAATAATTCATAACGCAACCAAACACAAAATCTCTTTATCCTTATTTATACTCATTTATGCTTGGATAAATCTATACCCTAGAATAAAATCTATCCATGTTCCAAACGGTGGCTTAGGGTTGGTTTTGCAAGGGACAGATAAGTGATAAGATATAGGGATAACTATGAGGATAAGTGAGAGAAAAACAACTTATCTTGTTTAGTAAAAAAAATAATCAAAATAAAATGTAGACAGTTGTCCCGATTTTGAAATGCAAATAGGAATTTTTTGTTCCACCTAAAGGGTTGGTTTGGCAATGAAATAAATGGTGGGATGACGGATAATTATGGGGATAAGCAAGTAGGAGAATAGCTTATCCCTGTTTGGTGTAAAAAATAATTGGGTTAAACTGCAGACAGTTGTCCCAATTTTGAAATGAAAATGATGATATTTTGTTTCACCTAAAAACTGGGATAACATTTATCTCTATTTTTTATCCAAATTTTGACAAATGTAAATATGAACAAATTTAATAGATCTTTTATCCCCTAAAATTATGACATTTTATCATCAAAATCTTAACCTTTTGTCAAATTAACCTAAAGGTTGGAATAACAACTATCCCCATTTTCTATTTAGATTTTGATAAATGTGAATTAGGTCAGAATTGATGAACTTTTATCTCTTAAAATTAAATTAAGATAATTAATTTATTTTTAAAATCTTAACCCTGGTTAAACCAGCCCACATGGGGAGAGGGAGGGGGAGAGGCATATCATTGTCACATGTCCTTGTGGTTTCTCTCTTGCACTCCCATTTTTTTTAAAATTCAAGACAAGCCATAATTGTCCCCCACACAAAGCTATCCATGTATGGCAGACCCCCCAACCCTCCATGTTACCCCCTTCTCTCCATCTCTTTCAAATGTCCCCACCAACTCTCTCTCTCTCTCTCTCTCTCTCTCTCTCTCTACATACGCCCCTTTAAAAACCACATCCCTCCCCCTTCCTTTCATTCATCTCTTGAAACCTCCACAGCTAAAGAAACAAAGAAACACATACCACCCACACAACAACAGCAATCACTATAGAAAGAAAAGATAGAAAGAAAAAATGTGCAGTTCAAAGACTAAGTCACCTTTGGTCGCCCACATCGACGGGCGCCGAGTCTTACAACCGGCCTGCAATCGTGTCGTCGTCCCTCTGACCTTCCAAAACTATGTACCTCTCAAGAAGCCCTTCAAAATTGAACCTATACGTGACACTTTGAAGAGCATCGATGAGCCCAACAGCCTGAACTATAGCGACGATAAACCGTTGTCGTCGCCAAAGTTGGTTGGGAAGAAGAAGCCAAAGAAATCGAACGTTGGCGGTGCGGTCTCCCTTGAGTCATCGGTGAATTCTTCGACTTCTTTTTCTTCTTCAACTGCGTTGTCTCACGATGCGAAGGCTCCTGGGAGCATCGCGGCGGCGAGGAGGGAGGAGGCGACGATGAGACAGGCGGAGAGGAAGATGAAGATCGCGCATTATGGGCGGACGACAAAGGCGAAGGTCGCCGGCGCTCCACCGGTGGTGGTGGTGGAGGAGGCCAACAATGGCCAAGAGGAGAAGAGGTGCAGCTTCATCACATCCAATTCAGGTATGGCACTTCAAAACTGTTTCAATAGTAATAAACATGTGAGGTTTTAAGATAACTTAAAACATGCCAGTCTCTAATTAGAGATTGATATGCATTCATGGATCAGCATTGACTGGATCCCATTTACTGGCATGTGTGTGTGTGTTTTGCATGTATTGGTAACTGAGATGTTGATGTTGTTTTTTAGCAGATCCCATATACGTTGCATACCATGATGAGGAGTGGGGAGTTCCTGTCCATGATGACAAGTGAGTACTATTTCACAATAACTATTAGCCAAATTGTTCGTTTAGTATATGTAAAGTTTAGATGGTTTATCACATTCTTTGTAAATTTAAAAGACTAGTCTAATTGCCCTCGCAAACTTCACAAGTGACTTTTCCGTTCTTGTGTGTTAACACATATAGAAAATAGTTTAATTATGTTGTATCATTTACAATTGTATAGTTTAACGTAGTTTTCAGAAGTCTCTTCCATTTTTAGAACTGGGTGAAAGAAAAATAATTAGGGAATGTGTAAATCACAGGATGCTTTTTGAGTTGCTGGTGTTGACAACCTTGCAAGTTGGGTCAGATTGGACAACCCTTTTGAAGAAACGCAGTGACTTCAGGTGTGAATTCACAGAACCATCGCTGTTTATGTCTTCTGTCGCTGTTGATGAAGATCGCTTATTGAATTGGATTTGTGTGATCATGTTATGTTATGCAGGGTCGCGTTTTCGGGGTTCGAAGTGGAGATCGTCTCCAGATTCAGCGAGAGACAGATTGTAAGCGTCAGCGCCCGATGTGATATTGATTTGGGGAAAGTTCGCGGTGTCATCGACAACGCAAAGAGGATTCTTGAGGTAGTCTATTATTCACTAATAAACATGATTAGACTATTTGTTTTAAATGTGTTTTAATCAAAAGATTAGACAACCCCCTTTTAAGTTTTGTTATAATTAAATGATAGAAAGCATAGCCACTTCAGTTATTCTTTGTCACAGCTGCAAAAGAGAGGAGACAGTGATAGTGAGATTTCTTTTATTGATATGAACACCTTTTTGGTCCTCAAAGAAGCAGACACCCCCTTAATTACACAAGTTAATGAAATTAAAACTCAACTCCCAACCACCACCATACGCGTTCTATATATCCTGATATAGATTGATAGATATATATCATGTTCTGATATAGTTTTACTATTCTATTAACATGAGTAAAACTCAGACCCAAAACCTTTATTCAACAATAGCAAGATGTCATGTAAGTGGCAAAAAAAATCTATTTAAAACGACAGAGGATACCTCTGCCAACATTCAAAGAGATGGTTCAGTAGTTAATTGATAATTGACTATTCAAAAATCAATTGTCAAAAAACTTATAATTTTGTCTTATTTCAAATTCTCTGGTACCAGGTCCAAAACGAATTCGGATCGCTACACGCATATCTGTGGGGATTCGTGAACTACAAGCCGATTGTCACCCAGTACAAGTCATGCAGGAAGATCCCGGTGAAAACATCGAAATCAGAGTCGATAAGCAAGGAACTCGTCAAGAGGGGGTTCCGCTACGTTGGCCCCACTGTCGTCCACTCCTTCATGCAGGCGGCCGGACTCACCAACGACCACCTCCTCACCTGCCCCCGCCACCTCCATTGCTCCTCCTCATAAATCATAATCATCTTAACCTTAACAAAAAAAAAGAGGCCTCATTTTAACATTACCTCTCACTAAAATGACTCTTTGTGTACATTGTGTTTTTCTGCTTTTGTGACTGTAAATGATTGAATTAGACCATAATGGGTTGTATAGAGTGATTGTGGTGTGCATGTGTTGTGGAGAATCTGAGAAAGAGTGCATGTGGGGATGACAGGCAGGTTGCATGTGCTTTCATATATGCCCATGTGACCAAGTTGCAGGCCCACCTCTCAATTATTCCTTTGTTTTTAACAGCCTGTGTTGAGGGTGCCAACTGACCTTTTTTTTTTACTCTCATCATCACTTTTGATCTTCTTTTGAATCATGTTGGGTGGATGCATGTGTTCATTGTATTTTACCACCTTTTGAAGTCTCTGATTTTTTTTAGTTATTTTGTGGGGGGTGACCTTGTATTTTCATTTCTTATATTTCTAAAACATGTCATGTGAAGGTGGGGAGTGATGGTTTGCTAATTGAATGACAGATGAAATCTTTTTCGTATTCCCTATTTTTTGTGTTGCTGCTCTATCCTCTCATGTGCTCTCTGGTTTCCTCTCTTCTGCTTTTGATGATAAATGTTGACATTCTGGCCAGCTAATAAATTTGAGCCCACTTGTAGTATCGGTCCTGATTTTAGGTGGGCTTAACAAGATCCTAGATAAACTCTTAAAATGTGACTCCTCGTATACATACACACAAAATATTAAGTATCTACAAAAGAAGATGATGATGATGATGATGATGATAATAATAATAATAATAATTTAATATTTTATAGATATGGGGGGTTCTAGGTGGCCTGTCTAGGGTTAAGATACTAACTAATATTTATTCAATAATTGTGAAGCCATCAATGATGATTAAAATGAAAAGAATGATGAAATGATGATTATACATGGTGGGAATCACGATTTGGTTAATCTATGGAGGAGTTTCCATATAAAGTAGAGAATAAATAAATATGTGTGTTAATCCGATGGTTTGTGCATTTACTAGCACTCTTTGCAGTTCACAAAAGATAAAAAAAAAAAAAAAAGATGCTTCCATCACTGTACAAAGTGGTAGAGCCAAGATTTAATTAAAGGAGAGCTTGAACATAATTGATGAATGTGAAATCATCATTTTTTCTTTACTTCAGATGTTCTAAAACATTTATAAACAAAAAAAACCAAATTTGTTATAATATTACGCTAGAAAACATGCACCCGCACACCATCCTCTTTTCTTTTCTTTTCTAGATTGTTTACAATCCCCTCAAACAAACACACACATACCTTATCTCCAAGTGCTTGAGCCCACAATCCCCTCAAACAAACGCACACATTACCTTACAATCCCTTCAAACAAACAAAGACAAACACATTCTATGAAATGCAATCAAGGGAGGCTCACATATTCCCATTTTTTCAAATGCAAGCAGGGTGCCTGTCTCCAGTTGGCTCTGCCCCTGACTGTACTGTGATATGCCCCATAGCTGATGGGGTCTTGCCAGAATGACAACCCTCTTTACCCAAGATCAAATTTTGTTAGCAGGCATTGCTCAAGACTAAAATGTTTTGAGAAAATGATATGTCCAGCCCCAAGTGTAGCCCCATTCATAGTCACATGCCATTTTTCTTTTTTTACAAAATCATACTCTCATTAAAGTACATGCTGTTATATGAAATAAAGTATATACTGAGATGCAAATTTTTTTTCTTTTTTGCTTTGAAAAAATGAAAAAAATTACGAATCATAGTATGAGGCTGCAAACAGGACTACAAAATTGAACTAAGTGTATTATCTCTAATCCAAAGCCCGAACGAAGTGTGTTTTGTGGGTTTTTGTTTCCCGTATTACATTTTATAGGCTAATGATGATCCAAGTCTCAACATACAATGAATGTTGTTACAAACAGCTTTTATTCCAGCTCCAATTTCAGTCTCATATGTATCGATAGAAAATTATCAGAGCATATACTTACCTTACCAAGATATATGGTTCGATAAAAAAATTTCACATTTTTTATAAATGCATCTATGTAATTCATTAAAGTATATGCTTCATTTTTTTTATAAAAACACGTAACTAATTAAATGAGATATACTCTTTTTTTTAATTCAAAATACTTGTAAGCATGATTTAAAGCTGAAAAATAGACTGGATGTAACATTATCAATATAATACTCAATGTGGTGGTTTGATTAAGTGTTGTTAACTTTGGAGACCATCAAAGCCATTGAGTGTGTGTATCAAAAAGTTGTCATGCTCAGATGGATGAGACACACACAGAACGTGTATATATTAAGTTTGTCAATTATTGGAAAAACATATGTACATATATAATCCAAATTTTTTTAAAATAATTTGACATCTGTATCCGAAATAAATTGTATGTATTTGAAATATTTGGAGCAAATACAAATATGATGGTATCCAATCCAAAAAATATCTATAAATACAATATTATATTATTATTTATTATATTAAAATAAATATATCTATATTTTTAGGACAATTATGGATTTTTTGTAATTTTTCTATGTTAACCGTGTGTGTTTTACGAGTATGCTTATAAATTTATGTTTTATAGGGATAATTTATAATTTTTAGGTATTTTGGATATATGATTTTCTTTTAATATATAAGATCTCGGACATGTGAATTATATTTGTATCCATTTAGATCATTTGGATATTTCGGATATCCAACTCTGAATTCAAATTTTTGGTTCAAATATTGACCTATTTATAAATATCCGTGGAATATCGAATATGAATTTTATTTCACATATTCAATTCGGATACAAATGTGAATATGGTCATATTTCCTCTTTATTTTCTCGTTGACGGGGTTAATATATATTGCAATATACTTGCCCATAAAACAACTATAATAAAATAACATTGATATTCTTAGTCCGTTTTGTAGCCCCATATACTATGATGGCATAGTATATATTACGATATCATAGTGTATGAGTTTTTATCATAGTGTATGAGGTTTTATCATAGTGTATGGCACAATTTTTTTTTATTTTTTCAACTTAAAAAAATATATTATTATATCTCGATATATACGTCATTTCATCTACTCCCATGGAAGAGTATAATTTTTTTAAAAAAATAACGTAGACTGCACTTGAGACTGGACATATAATTTTCTATAATAAAAAGTCAAGAAAAGTTGGAGCTGATGGTTGAGGATTGGTACATAAATTTTGCTACACCTAACATTATTGTAAACCTTTTTTAAAGGCCAGATATTTGGGGGCTGACACTGAATATGGGCGGGTTGGGTGGACCACAAGCAAACACCTCAAATGAGGGCCCACATACATACTGATAATTTTTTTGGTTGCTAAATACTAGCATTCATGCACTCACTTTTGCTCTTCACACTTTCCTTCAATCTAGTTAATGCTAACTTATACAATTATATTAGGTTAGAAAAATACAAAAAATTATGATTTAATTAATTCGAGTATATACTTTAATTTTTTTGTGAAAATATGTCCTTCATTTGACAAGTGTATATATTTAAAAAATATTCAAAACATATTGGAAGCTTCAAAAGTGATCATAGAAACGATTGTCTCTAATATTTTTTATTTTTTCTATTTGTAATACTTAATACAATTTCGTTTAGAGTAGAAGGTTCCAAAAAGCAATCAGTTGCATAGCCCATCTAAGCTCAGACCCGACCTTAAAAACTAGATTTATCATCAATTACTATCTAAATTATTCTTAATGATACCACATAACATTAGCTCCCAATAAGTCATAAGGAGGAGCAATTCCTGCTGCCCTGTCCCTACACATAATTCATTCCAAGTTATTCATCTTTGGTATTCATCATCAAACCCTTTGAAGCCAGCTGATATTGCTGTCCAGAAGTAGGTAGTGGGTTTATTTCAACTGCAGAGAATTTATGTTTTGCATAGTGAAATTTGTGGCTGTGACATCAATGAGGACCTTATCAGTGCCCCTCCTGAGCAAGCAATGGTGGGACCTCTCTTCATGTTCAGATGCTTTGGCTTGCAAGGGCCATGGACCTTTATCATCCCCACCTTGTGTTAGTGTAGGAGACATTGTAGGCCCTTAACAAAACTTTTGTATGCTCTAACTGCTTAAACACAACTGTTATGTATGGGTTTCATCCTTATCTACCTGTAGTGAAACAAGGAATAGTAGACTCGTAACTCCTACAGGTAGTCATTCCTACAGTCCCAACAGATTATATGATTTATCTAATCGAGTATATACCAACTGTTACAACACAACTGTTATGTACGGAATTTATCATATTTAGTAACACTGATACGCTCGATCAATTTCTCCGGCTATTCCTATGGTCCTAACAGTATATGATTTATCTAATCGAGTGTATATTCAGTTAGAAGTGAATCCCCAATTAAGAAATATACATAAAAAAAAATGTATGTGGTCAATTCGTCTGGTATATGCTTTATTTTTTTATAAAAGTATATATTTTATTAGACACCTGACATTTTTCATTCCTACGATATTCAGAACGATACTATGATTATTTTACTTGCATTTATCAAATGAAAAATGTTACTTAGAGTCCTTTTTGACCTAATTCCAATCCACATGTATTTTGATTTTTTTTTGTTGTTGAAAAGCGTAGATCTTACTACCGTCACTTACATCACTAAAAGTGGGTTATAGATTGGGGATGACAGGATACAGAAAATAAACAAGAAAAAAAGACAATGTGGCACAAAATCAAAGACCCGAGGGGGTAGGGGTGATCAGTGGGCGGGATTTCTACCAATTACTCGATGAGACCCTCATGCTACTCTATGCCACTACAAGGTGATGATTAAACGGCTTCTGTCGAATGAAACTTCCTTAGCCCCTACCATCAAGTATTTTGATTTTTTTCTTTAAAGTTATATATATATATATATATATATATATATATATATATATGGTCGCGATTACGTGCGGTATATATATATCCAACGGTCGACGTGAATATATATGGATGATATGATATATAATATATATATATACGGGGGCGATTAGGTGCGGCGAACGGCAGGTGCGGCGTTGATCGTGGGCCGTCGATCACGGGTCCATCGCATCGGACGGTCGGGTGCGATTCGCCGCACCTGCCGTTCGCCGCACCTAATCGGCCCTATATATATATATATATATATATATAGAGGAATGATACGGTGCGCGACGTGCGGTCGTGCGCGAACGACCATGGGCCGTCGATCACGGGTCCATCGCATCGGACGGTCGGGGGCGATTCATCTCGACCGTTGGATGCGATGGACCCGCGATCGGACGAACGACGTCGTTCCCGCACGACCGCACGTCCCGCATATTATCATCCGACTATATATATATATATATATATATATATATATATATATATATATACTGCGATATCATAGTGTATGGAGTTCTATCATAATATAAAGTGTAAATTTTTTTTCATTTTTTTAAAACAAAAAAATACATTATTTATCTCAGTGTATACTTCATTTCATATAACAACATGTACGTCAATGAAAAAGCATATAATTTAAAAAGGAATAAAAAAAACTAGTGTGGATTGTGGATGGGACAATACAAGGAGCTATACATATCATTTTTCAATGATGATACACTCAATCCATTTTGCACTGTCTGTGACCCGTAAATAGTCCATAGTAGTCCATAGACACTGCGATAATACAATGTATATTGCATTATCACCCGTGTATACAACTATACAATCACCCTGTATGAAAATTATTTTCATTTTCAATGAAATATACACTAACATATCTCATTACATACTTCACTTTTTTATGACGGTCTATACTTTAATAGCCAAGTGTATATTTAAAGGAAAAAAAAAACCAACGAGAGTTGCGAAAGGAGCAGGGCTAGAAACATCATTTTCCATGTTAGAGGTGAATTAAAATTAAGGTTTCTAAGATTATCCTCTCTTCAACAGATCAACAAAGAAAATTAAATAGTTAATTATAATATCATAATTGTGACTAATCGTATAGAATAATGAATAAGAATAATATATAACAGAAACATACGTAAATATACACACATAAAATACGTTGAATTTAGAAAATTTTCAGATCTACTCTACTACCAGATAATTTTTTATTTTACGGTTACAAATATTCATTTAATTGACAGGTCTCATTAATATATGTTTGGGGTGCCACATAAGCTTATGGGGGGACACATTGATATTCTAGCCATAAATATCTAATTTTTTCTAGAATTTTCTATTTGTTAATGTTTTCCTTATTCCACCACTTTTTGGGTGTCTCATTAGTGATGAATAAGTTAATTCAACCCCCACACTGTATGCTCCACACCAGTTTTTTTCCTAAAAAAATATACATTTGTCAATTCATGTACATTATAAAAAGTAAAATATGCACTGAAAAATTTTAATTTTCTTACACCGCAACAGCACAATACATTGTTCACTATCAATTTGTATGGATGGCTGGGGACCAAATCAGCACTCATCAGAAATATGCAAAAATTATTTCCATGGACCATCATTCAAGTGATGAATCCATAGATGCCTGTGTGACAATTGAACCAACACATGCTCTGATAAATCCACAGATTGTCAGGTCAGTGATTACAAAGAAATATAAATATACAGCTACTTTCAGCACAAGCATTATTCAAGTACAATAATGACCTAATATGGAAGATGAATATATGCTCTACCACATGCAGCATTGGCTGGATGACCTTTCCATAAAGAACCCATTTTAGCCACCAAGGTATACAACTTCATAAGAAAACACATGAATCACTAATGCACATCCATACGAATGCATGCATAATTATGGCTAAAAGTATGGCCAAAATTAGGGCTGTGTATCAAAGCTATTGTAAAAGGACATCAGTTGGCTGATCCTGAAGGAAGCAATCTGCACCTATATGTAAGATCTCAAATCCAGATATGATAACAAAAAAGTTTTATGAGAGCGGTGTGAGTTACATAGGCCTATATACATTTGCATCTGAATTTTTTGATGGAAGATATCTGATAAATATTGTTTTTTCTCTTTCTCTGATCTGGTCTGTACTGACAACATTCATACTTAATAAAAACAAAATTATAAACAAAAAGAATAGACAATCAAGGACCGCCCGCTTTTCTTCCACGAGGTGACTTCAGCTAAAGTAATTCTAGTCAGGGATGCTGGGTCTTAACCATATTAGAAGACATCAAAACTGCATAGAAGTAGGTAGTACCTTCAACCAATCCAATGAAGTCATCACAAAAATGGATAATACGCATCGCGTCTTGCTCTTGTCAGTCGTCAATCTCTTGTACCCAGGACAAATCTGCCACATCCATCAGACAAATGGAATTGTAAGTGTGAGACCGAGATTTGGACAGAGAAAACTATAAAGGCATAAATTATGGTTGTATAGAATTTTTTAATCCAATGTAATTATAAAGGCAACAATTATGTATATCAATATATTGAATCCAATAAATAAGAAACCTTATGGCCTCTAAACAATTTACCACATAAGAGGATGCAGAATCCTATTGTAATTATAATAAACTTCACAAATTTACCCCACGTTTTAGATAAACTGAAAGTCCTGAGAACTGCTCTGTTTTTGTAGCTCAAAATCCAGATTTCTGTTCACCTCTATGAATGCAAGAGTTCAGGGATACAACTCAAAACCCATTAAGCATACCTTGGAGCACCAATTCAACAGCAGCATTTGGAACAAGAAGCCCAACGATTCGTCGATTATCCGCAGTAGTCTCTACGCGTACAACACGAAGACGTTTATGGCTTTGTCGGGCCTACAAAAAATTCCAGCAAACAATTTCTCAATTTGAATGAGCATTTTAAGAGAGTGCCTTGCAGAAAAGCAAATTGAGTTAAATCGAATACGCATAGAAGATTTGTCTTTAAAAAGTAGTTCAACCACAGCCTTACTAAGATCAATAGCATTTTGCATGCATTGAATCACATTCCAGGGTTCAAAAAATAAAATGGGGATTTCATTTTGAAGACAAGATTATGACAGATAAGGCATCTACAAAACATTGTCTTCTTGCAGGTACCAAGGTAAAACTCACTATCACCAAATAATTGTGTCTAGGATTTTGATGTTGTGACATTGAGATAGCCTCCATCTATCTTCCAACTGACCTACTGTCAGAAACTTTGGGATGAAATCAGAGGGGGTTGACATCAGAAAGTTAACCAGTTGGAGAACTTTCTTCAAATGTTTACTTCAAGCCAACCACAGAAAATGGGGTCAAGATTTCACGGATATGGTTATAGTAACTCATGAACCTTGTAAACTGTGAGTTTGATATGGTGATTATAACTCCTCATGAATAATACACATATTTTACTAGTTTCTTAAAATACACAGAATATTGTGACTCTGTGACTCAATCCTCAAAACAGAAGTTCTTAGAATCAACCAAAACCTATGTAACACGGACAATCTTTGTCCATGTTTTCAGCCATGTTGAACAATATGAATTAATGCCATATCTATATCAAACATGGACACGTCCAAGAAAATCGGGTATTCCTTTCAAATTCACAGGGATGATTGCACATATTGTAACGCAGACAGTAACATACAGCGATCCAAATATTTTTGAAAATCCTGACATCAAAAGATCATTGCAAGGAATTGAAAGCAGAAGGGATCATGAAACCTGCTTAGAGAGAGCCTTTTCGATAGCTCCCCATACAGGAAGAATAAGACCACCCAAAACATTTACTTCTTGTACTCTTCTCCCAACCGTACAATAACTTCCAACTTTACATTTAGGCCCATGCATGCACTGCACATTTTATTTACACGAAAATATTAGTACAAAAAAGATATGGATGGATCTTGCATTGTAAATGAATAAAAAGAAATAATGTAAAAGTTTCCTTGTGATGATGAAGAGTAGAAATTGGTGTATATCAAGTCAGGAAAATGAAAATTTTGGATACAATGATAGGTAATGTGTATGATAAGAGTTCATCTGTCATGCAGAAAAGTTCAGAAATCTAGTTTAATATGAAGAAATATTTGTATGCATATGCATTATTTACAAAAAAAAATGTGTATGCGTGGCATAGAAAATATATCTCATTGTTCTAACTCTCAATGGATTACCTGTTTGCAATTTCCCAAGAGTGCAGACAAATTTATTTTTTATTTTTTTTGGTAAGTGAATTAAGTAAGGTTACTAAAAGATTATTTTACTGCATTCTCCGATTTCTCCCCTTTAGAATTTTGGAAGATTCCACATCCTTTAAGGAAAAACACAATGCTTGTAGTAACCATGAAGAATCCAGTGGAAATTACCAAGAGTCAGAAAGAATATTTGGAAATACTATTTTAACAGAATAAATCAGAACATGAATACCAATAATAAGCTTTTATCTTGACTTTGTTCTTACACAAATAACTTAGCCTGTTGAGATAGTTTTGTTTAGGAAATTTTTTTTGTTCCGGATAAGCATGCTTTATGAAAAAAAAAAAAGTTTTCACAATATGGTTTTTTCATGTAGCCTGAATGGATGAACTAAAAACCTTCCATGGAAAGCAGATCAACTCAAAAAATATGGTGTGTCCGTCCCCCTATGAGTAGTTGCTCTTAGTTTAATTTGATAGTATTAAGCACGTCCCCATTCATTCATTTCACAAAATTTAAACCAAATGGTTGCATGCAATGCACAGACCATATCCTAAGCCTCATTACCTGTTTAGATGAAACTTCATATTCATCCTGCCACCCTTTACAAGCCTTGTCAATTGAGGACACTTTTCTGTACTTGTTTTTCAGCTCGGTTAAAGGCATTTCCCTGATATATACATGAAATAAATAAATCATAGAAAAGGGAACATATGATGAGGGTATAAAATTTGTATAAAAGAGAAGTGGGGGGGAGCAGTTTGGTGAGAACAAATTACTGTCAATCTGTCACATCTGGTACCTCACTGATTCTCCAACAGCAGGACGATATAACTTGAAAATTCCCGAAGCTGAACTGGAATGAGTAAATAAAGCATAAGAATCCTAAATGTTATCTAACAAAATGAGGAGGGACACATAGCAAAGGTATGACATTTTAATAGGAAAAGGTGCACCACATGTTAAAAATATGGAAGAGCAATTCTAAACAAACTGTTTTCTATACAGTTCTCCAAAGATGTAATGATGTGGCACAAACAAATTCATCTGGAATGCAGAGCATTTGATGTATGGCTGTGGTGGCATCACAAACCAACTTACATTAGTTTCCAGTTTCACACACAAAATATGATCAAAAGAGAGAAAAACAAAAAATATATATAATCATGTCCATCAGAGTGACAAATTCACGCATCAGCATGAATACAAACTAAGCAAGCTTTCAGGAATAGGTCCACATCCCTTAAATGGTAAACAAATTTATGACTAACCAAACCCTAGATAAAATATATATACAGATGCATACCCTTCGAATGCCAATAAGAAATGTCTTCTCCCAAGCCATTCCCTCCTGGACTCATAGAATCCGTCACTGTTAGAAGCGTTCCCATCATTCTGCTTCTCTTCAAGCAGACTTCTCGCATACTACAGAAGATTAAAAGATATAAAGAAAATGTTAGAATGCAAAATAAGCTGTTTTGTAACACGATTTTCCAAACATCTTCGATGTCTCGGAAAATATTTGAAAACCTGTTTGTTTAGTATGTTCCAAAATGTTTAGTTAAGGACTGTTACAAGCTTATGTATTCAATAAACAATTTAAAAGGTATAAAATGACAACCTCCCATGTGATTCCACGGTCAACAGTGAAGGTAAACAGCACAGTGGATGCCCCAGATGTATTATCTACATGAACAGTCTGTAACAAAAGATAATAAACTGAGCCTTAGAACAAAACAAGTTCAACAATTATAGAACAGACTAACCTTCGGAGGTCCTTGTAGTTCAACCAAGTTTGCCTTGATATCAACAATTCCTGAGTCAAAATGTCCTTCATTGCGTGCATTGTAAACTAGAAGATCAAGGATGCTGATAAAAAACTCAAAAAGCCTGCACACAATCATATTATTCAGCCATCCAAACAGACTATGTTAAATAACCAAGAAAATTTTGCATACTATCAATTAATAACTTGAATCACATGCCTATTCTGGATGTCTGGTGGCAACCCCAAAAGCCGGTTGAGGAAGCGTCCAACATCATGCATGTCTGAATCTACAATACGACCAGTAATCTTTCCCCCCTCTTTCCCATTGGCTGCCAATGAAAGAAGCTCTAGTTGGCTAGAACCAGTATGAATGATAATTTCTAAATTCTTAAACATTCCAGAAATCCCAATACAAACAAAAGCATGTAAACTAAAATTTCCATTCATTTTCTAAGTAAACAAAAACTGACAAAATTATCTACTTATAAACCAGAATATTATTTATGACCACACATGTGCATACACAACTGCTCCCTACATAAAAAAGGGTTTAGGAACCCAAAATACAGTCAGTGACTTACCTAGAACGGAGTCCCTGATTATCCCAACGGATACAAGCGCAGCTTTTGCTTTGAGAATGAAATCTTGAATGGTACTAGGTTTCTCAGATGAACATCCAGGAGGTGGAACTGGTAAAGGATCCTAGCAAATAAAGTACTAAGCATTGATGCATTATTCTTTAATTAATGTGAGTCAAGTAGAGTGGCAAAATTAAAAATAACTAAACCTGCTCCATTATTGCTCTATACATCATCACTAAAGCCTTCTTCCCGTAAGTACTATCATAGTTATAAGCACTTAAGGAGGGTCCTGCCCTGCAAAAATGTGGATGAAAACATAAATAAAAACAGAAGAAGAAGAAGGGGAAAAGGCATCAGAGAAAAACAGATCCAAGCAATGATTTGTAACATGATTAGAGATAACCAGAGAAAAACCAATATTTACCTGCGATCTCCTTGTGTTAGGGCACCAAGGGTCTCCAACCTTTTTGCCACAATGGATGCAAATCGGCGTTCACCACCGAGATTAGTGAATAGAAGCCTACCCAGAATTGAGAGAGAGAATATTCTTGATAAGTTACATACAAAGAAAATATATTTACAAAACAGGCACATTAGATATAAAAAAAAAGATTGACCAATTTATTTAGGGCACAATATTCTCATTCAAAGATTGAACAGGCTAATAGATATGCATTAATGAGTAAGATACCTGTACTCTGGAGCACTAGTTTGATTGGACCGATGAGTCCTTCCAAATTGTTGAATTGCACGATCAGCACTCCAAGGAAGTTCAAGGGTTAAATGAACCCTCCTTTTCTGGCAATAGGGTCAGGCAGTCCTCGGTAAAAATTTAATGAAATTAAGAAGCCCAAGACATGCATTTCCAAAATTTGGAAAAAAACAACGCAGAAAATAAGCAATTCCTACATGCATAATAGAATGCAAAAATCATGCCATGTGCCAAATAATGAGGCTTTCAATAAAAAGAATAAAATCAAGTGAAAAATGTGAACTCACCTGATTAATAGCCCGTCTATCTGCGTGGAGAGAAACACCTGCTGACCCAGCTTCAGATATTATCGCCGCTAATTTTTTGCCATCCATGAATAATTGCTTTTCATTCATATTGACCATTTCCATAGAAACGTCCTTTCTACACGATCAAACTAAAAGCAATATAATTCTTGAATGAAAAAACAGTGATGAAAAGAAATTATAGCCAAAGCTTGCCTTACGTGTTGCGTGCCTGATATATAACGCCTTTTCCATTGGAGGCCCTTACAAGCATACCACGCCTACCTGTCATTTCTGCAACATTATCCGGGCCACCAAGCTGTACGCTTGTAAGTCAGACATCATTATTACCCGATCAAGAATTAAGATTGCCAGTTACAAGACCAGTGAAAACTTTGCAGTTGAATATGTGCTCATATGAACAAAAATGACTTTTTAGATCCATCTTATATCATGTATCATAGTCGTTTCATTTAATAGAAACTGAATCTCTTGGACAATTTTAGAAGCTAAGAACAAAGCGATGAGAGATGGAAGACCCTCCAGCATATCTAATCAACTCATATGTTTAAAAAAAAAAAAAAAAAAAATTTCACACCATCTGATATCAAACATCATAATCACGTCATTTTTCAGATCTAGAAAACATTTGATTTGCATGGTAATTATTCAATATCATTTCTTTGAAATAATCAAATTTACATTTAAATTTGCGGCAATTAATCTCATTCAGTGAACAAAATTTACCCATCAATTATATATAAAGGGATTATTGTACCACTAAGGTAATGATTCAAAGGAATCACAATGGAACTTCAAGTGCTTCCACAAGGATTTATATGCGAATTGATATTATATGGCTAAACAATCTTAATGAATTTGAATTTTAGTTCCATTTACTTCTTCCTTTCTTTAGTGAGGAGGAACCCCAACTGGAGTTGAAAAAACTTCGGATAAACATAATAGCTGACAAACTCTATGCTTCAAGGAACCCCAGAGGGAATTGAACTCAGAACTTATGGGGAGCAAACCCACGCCTATAGAGAAAGAGCCAGCCATGTATAGGCTCCACATACTTTTATCATCAAACACATGGTACTCTCAATTGGTTTGGGGCCAATTTTATACCAAATCTCCATGCCATAACTATTCACAAATCCTCCATTTCTCCAATTTTGCACTGCATCCTACACTCGTTTCATCATCACACAAAACATCATATGTGAATAAAACAAATAAAAAAACAAAAAGCATCAAAGAACCAGAAGCAAAAAACACCTAACAAATGCATAGAGGATCATCTTTTTCAACAAAGAAAAGGTTTTATATAGAGATTAGTTGGATGGCGATTACTTCTCATCTTAAAGTTGGGACATTAATCCTTTAGGTGTGGATATACCATCTACAATTATGGGTAAACTCTTGGTGTGGGGTATAAGGTATTGGGATGTTCACTCTCCTGGGTGTTGCTACATCCAAGAAGGGGCAGTAAATTTCCTCTTTTCTTTAAGATCATGAGTATTCTCCTTGTTCGGGGGGTTCTTTTATTAATAAGATTGCTCCTATCATTCCTCTCAAAAAAACAAATGCATAGAGGTAATGCGATCCCTTGATGATGACTTACAGAGTTACAGTAACTCAAAATATTAACCTCTACTAAAGCAGCCAAAATGTTAGTCATATATCTCCTATGAATAAATTGACATCGCTCCAATAATTCATAAAGACCCACCAAATTAACTCCTTTCAAGGATTTCTCCAAGTCAAAGAATGCCATGTGTGAATTCTCTATGTTTTTTTATACTTTACAATCAATTGTCCAATGGAGATAATAGCACCAATGATCAACCTTAAATATTTATTTGATACTTCTGTTTGTTTCTAAATTTTTGCTCCAATTCACTCCAATAATTCACAATATGAATAGTTTAATAAGATTCTCCAATAGTTAATAGTTAATACAATCCAGGACATCATGCATGAATAACAACTCTCAAACACGATATGGAGAAATTAAAAAAAACATCATCACATAAATTTAGAGAGACAACAGCCAAAAAGGAATCATAGGAATCTTTTAACTGAAAAATTGGCACGCTATGATCAATAAAAGAAAGTCAGCTAGCAAAGTCAACCATGAGATGATTAAAAAAAGGTAATTGATTTTGGTGGATACTACAGCAACATTACTATTTTAAATTTAGAAGATAAATGGGATGTGTTACCTGGTCAATAATATCATCCAAGGGATTATTTGGAAGATCCAAAGTGCGAATTATGTCCAAAATTTTTGATTTACGATCCTTGGCTGCTTCATATCTAATATTTGATTTTCCAGCAATCAGCCCAATTCCTTCAGTTATAAAAAATAATCACTAGCTAGGATCATCACAATATAAATAACCTTTTAAGGAGTTCTGCCATATAGGCATGTCGTGCTTGAATATATTCATCTGTTTTCTCTTTGCATGTATGGCAGGACCAATCCTCAGGGACTAACTCTGTCATAGGTGGCTCCAAACAAGATGGGTGGACTAGTTGGCCACAGCAGGAACAACAAAGCAACTTCCTCTTGTCCTTCAGTAGATGAATAAAATATAAGATAAACATGGTAATGGTGCTACCTTGTGATAAATTGCCATTAAGTTAGAAAAATGAATTACCCCCTCGTTGTTGCAAATGTCACAGATCTGAAATTCATCATCAGACTCGGTCGAGTCACAATCAGATGCAGCTGTATTCATCCAAAAGTAAAGAGGAACCGTAAAGGAGATAAAACTATTATTCAGGGAAAAATGCCCTCAAGCGGAATAAATGTGAAAAATCATCATGTAAAGGATGCAACTTAAAGTAAAGTGAATGAAATAACATAATAAAGAAAATTTAGTGAGATAACAACAAAACACAATATTTGAGATTCAATCATACATTTATTTCAGCAGTGATGAAATATATTCTAGCCTAGTTTCTAATCCGGTTGGATTTAGTTGTATATTAATTGAATCTAGGGGTTAAAAAGTAAGAACAAGGATGACCACCCAATCTTTTTATAATTAATAGATGAATGTGTTTCTTTAAATAATCAAATAGAAGAATAAGTTCAAAAAGAAGCCTGCAAAGTTCTAGGAAATTAGAATCTAAATAAGATATTCTTTCTCTGGAGCAGGAGTAAAATTGATATTTTGGTCATTGAATGGTTCTTTTTCTTTTTCTCTCTTCACTCTCTCGCCCTCCCCAACTCCCCCCATTAACACAGTTGTTTACTTGTTATTAAGAAAATGTAAAAAAACCAGAGAGAAAAAGAATCAGACACACTAGATTCTCTAGAGGCCCTATTTCTGGTTGTTCCTCCACAAAGCCCTAAATTCATATAATTATAAAATCTCCTAAATCCATTTCTTCGAAATTGAATCCATAATTTCTCAAATTGCAGCCATTAAAACCTAATTTTCAAAAAAAATCTTGCTTAGAAAGGCCATCACCCAGAGCAGTCCCGCATATAGCATCCAAACCTTTAATATATTTAGCAAAAAGTAGTCGCTCTCAATACTCCAACCCATATCCTGTTAACCCGACAACTTTATCATTACTCAAAGCTATGCCCCTAAAAAATTTAACTTCCAAAAAAAAAGGCCCTGACTCTAACTTTCAGTGCTTCGTCAGGAAGCCCCTGATTCCAGCAAAATTGAAATTTCTAACAAACCATTTCACCAGAACTACAATTTAGAGTCCATTCTACTGGGTTTTCCCATGTGAAATAATTCCTATTGTACATATCACATTCTGCTAATTGAAATTTGTACAACTCGCAGAAAAGTAACTCAGCAAGAAGCCAGATAAAAGTCCAAAATGTATACACCACCACAAAATATATTAATATCATTATCCCCAATCTACGTATACTGGCTTTTATTTCCAATACTTTATTCATATGTTCCATAGTTTCACCCATGCTGATGTAACTGTCAAATGCCATACGAATGAGTAGACCAAGAACATGTTAAGCTAAATCCTATAAATATGTGCACCATCTAAAGCATGTGAAAAATTTCCATGTGTTCATTTATTAATTCTATAGAATTTATGACACTGGAAGGCTTGATTTGGAATCCTTTATAAGCATTCTTCAATTTTAAAAATTTGATAATTACAACCCAAGAACCCATATATGCATTACCATTGTCCTATCAAGAAAGCCAAGTGCCCCACAAGGATGCTAATCATTGTATTTTTATTTTTAGTGGAAACGGTATGAGGATTTTTTCCAGGAGCCAAATATCCTCTTTACGTGATCAAAGTACTTTAAGTTGTGTGTGGCATGAAACCATATAATACAATTTTGCTGAAACACCACAATGGACTTTTAGGCTAGAGTTGATGCAAAAAATTGGTGTATCAAATCAAAAGTTTTTTTCTTTAAATTAGTGGCATCCACCATTTCTAGTAAAGCAGAATGGTTAACAGGGATAAAATCAAAAGAAAAAAGCAATGGGGATGGTGGTTCTATCACAAGTCAATTACTAAAGATAAAAATTAAATAATAAGCAGTGTAATCAGAGCACTAGGACAAGATTATTGTCGACATGCACAGATAAAAAGAGTTGGATAGATGGAGTTTGGGGAAGGGATTGGGTTGTACAAACTCCAATTGATATGATCTTCAAATATGATCTAAAGTATGAGTGTTAAATATTGAACAGCTGGAATACTAAATGGAGCTATTATACAAAATCCATGTTAAATCATACTCACTCAGAACTTATTATCGTCAAATCACGTGCATCAAGTTTACAATAAGAACATATAAAACAGTTCAACATGGTGCTGTCATAAAAGTTGCAGGTGTAATCATGAACAAATGTATACCATATAGAAAACTCACTTAGAGACTCCTCGTCACTGAATCCCTCACCGGAAACGTTCCACTTTGCAGCTTTTCTTACCCTTCCTTTCAATGAAACATCCGGAGCTGCAGAGTGCCTCTTCCGTTGAAGCTCTTTAACACTTTCCTCACCTACAACAATATTAATTAAAGATATATAGTCATTTAAAAAAGAACAACAAACATAATTCTGACCAAATTCAAAATGAACCTGGCATGGACTCCGGCTTTGGAGGCAAGGGGTAGTTTTCATCCACCAATTTCAACAATAGTTCTCGTGGACCCGAAACAAAATCATCCAATTCTAGGCCCTGCTCCATGACAACATGCAAAACCAAGATCTCAAATGACCAGGATCGGATTCAGATTTTTTTGGATAATTGACAGGCTTAATTCCATCAGAAAATATAACACTTGGAGCCCAGCTCAAAATCGAAAGTAGTATAGAAATGGGAAACTACAGGAGATGATAAGAAATAAGAGAAACTGACATATTTTGACACAGCTTCCTCTGTCCTAGCCTCTCCGGTACTTTGAAGACCAATAACAACACATTTGTTTTCAGATAATGCCTTCTTAGACAGCCTTACAGCAGCAGGCACCTTAGCAGACATGCACATATGCCTAAAGAAACGCTGAGAATGCACAGCAAAAAGAAATCATCAACCAACAAACTACAAAGAGAGAAAGTGATACAAAAAGGCCCAGTACATCAAGTGGTATCTATCTGAAATTACTAAAGTTATGAAAGAAATCTAGACCTGGTGGCTAGCCCAGTACAATCTCCATAACTGATTCGAAGCAGGTCTCTCCTCAGATAGAAATGCACTTGCTGTCAATAATTCAACCGGCAATTCAGCCCAAAACTCTGCTGCCTTTTTATACATATCCTGTAACACAAACCATTACAAAATCCAAAAAACCTTAAATAAGCCTTCAAGCAGTGGAACAATGCTGAACAAGATGAATCGGGAAAGGATGAATTCAAGTATTAGGAATCTCTGCCATTAAAGTAACATGGATAATGATGTAATGTGGAACCATATTCACAATATGGGGTACTAGTGGTATTTTTAGCAGTCCAAAACTTCCATAATAAGAATGTGGAAATGATCCATGCCTAAAGCCTTTGGTATCTTGAGGATCTTCACCACAACCACTTCCTATTCCTAACAATGCTTCATTAGCTTCTGATAGCTTCCGGTTTCCCAGAATACGAACTTCTTTGTGCGAGAAAAGCTGCAGTTCTATTAATAAGGTGCATGCCTCTCCTGTTGTCATATATTCCTCTCCAGAATGCGTGCAGTTTCTCTAAATGCTTAGCCATGCCCTGTTTGAATAAAGGTTGGAACCTTCATATATAATGATGTCCCTCAAACAAAAGGAGACGAGGGATCTCTGAAACCAAATATAAAAAGAAAAAACAGCAAACAAATCAAAATAAAATCAACACACCCAAAGGACATGATTCCTCCAAGCACCAGACCAATTCTACATCCCTATCCAATTTGTCCCTTCCAAATGCTTAGCCATGCAATAGGTTGCGAAACAGTGAGGAATAATAAAGTTTTGATTTCTCCAAGATAGCCTTGGAAAGATAATTCTTCCTCTGAAGGAAACCCAGTCAACTCCCTTAAGTTGAACAAGGACATTTGATGAACTCCAACTACTCTTTTCTCGCTTCAGTGCACATTAAAGGTGAGAGATGATGCAGCCCAGCAACCTCAAACACTGCCCATTGATGGAAACCTGACAACCCTGCCCCAATCCACACCCCGCTTAATTCATTGTCACCCATATATACTGGAGAGGAGATGAGGAGCATCTTTGCTTCATGCCTCTAGAAGCTTTGACGTTGGGAAGCAAAATGCCACAGGGATCATAATCATGAGAAATCGAGGAATTAAACACAATCATTTATCTATTGAACTAACTTCCTCGAATAGGCTTGTCAATGGTTCGAATCCTCCTCTGGATCCTACCCGATAAAAGATATATGAACCCGTATCCGGCTGACCAATTAAAGAAACCAATCAGTCCAAATCCACCCAAACATGCTCCCATAGACCTAGACCCAATATGTCCACCCACGCATTTCCTCGAATAACTTCATTATTACGTTGTTACAACTGGTGACGCATTTATCGTCCTTTCTATGTCAAGTCAAGGAACACATTTTGGGGAACAAATCAAAGCGCACGCTTGCAAGCTTTTACTTGGCTGTTGTACAAGGATAACAAAGCGTGGTGGAGCCCTAAGCCTCAACAATGTGTGCCTTCTGAACCGGACAATGCGAAGAACCTTTTTAGTGGCTGCACGCTCATTGCTAGGAAATGCCACAGGTGTTGACATTAACTTATAGATGGTCGAGCGAATGTGGGTTGTGGGGAAGAGGTTGAAGAAGAGATGAGATAGAAACATGAAGGCAAATATTTCTCAATCTCTACTCCCAGAGTGGTTTGGGTGATATGACTATTTAGGAATCAAGTTATTTCCAGGGTGTTCTCGTGCAAGTTGAGAATATATGAGAATCCGTTGTGCAATTTATCAAGTTTTGACGTCTCTATTGTGCGGGTGCGAGTAGAGTTGATTTTCGCGGGTAGGCTTATCATTAAGGAGTGACTATGCTTGGTCACAGGTCTTTGAGTCAGTAGGCATCTTGTCTACTGATCTTGGGGCTGTTTCTTTTGCTTTTATTTTTGTTCTAATTTTACTTTGATGTTCTATTTTCTTCGTGCACCATCTATTAATAAACTTGGTGGTAGAAGGACTATCATTACATTTTCAGAAAAAAGTGTCCTTGAAAAAAATGTCCACACATCAGATACCCCAATCATGGTCATGTTACAATTGACTATTAAACCATTTGTAGAAGGTCATCACATATGAATAAATGTTTTCTTTGCTCCAAAATTCCTGACCTGTAATCAGGATGCATCAATACATCCTCTATGGACATTAGGGCTTGGTTTGGTATTGGGATAAGGAAATAATTGGGTTAAATCACATGTTATCCTATATGGCATAAGAAAAAAAAGGGATAAAGTATAGACAATTGTCTCTATTTTGAGAGAAAAAGTAGGGATATTTTGTTCTAGGTAAAAAATGGAATAGACTTTATCCCCTTTTTTTAACCTCATTTTGTAAAACATGGACAATATTTATGACTACCCTTCCCAAAAAAATAAAAACCAAAATCTTCATAAAACCAAAATCAACAATATTAATGCCCCTTTAATAGAAATGGTAGTCTTGGTATTTTTAAAAAAATTTAAGTTATCCTATATTTTACATCATGTGATCCAAATGTAAAGTTAAGAATAAGAACACAAAAAAATGGGGATAACAAAATGCATTACCAAATGTAAATATGGATAAAATAATGGTTTTTTTATCCTCATAAACTATACTAACTTATCCTAAATATTTATCCCTTTACCAAACTAGGCCTAGTATTTTAGTAGCTTTATGTTCCATCTCCCTTCTTGCAGCCAAATGGCTCTTGCTAGTCATTCCCAATAGATTTCCTCACCGAGGCACGAATCAAGAAGCTTGACTTTCATTTGCATAATACATAACCCATCTTCCCCAGCAGATCTATCATTAGCAGCCTCCTCTTAGCCCGTCCATTATGTGGGCATAGAGTTGACATTATCATACTTTCCCCCTTCAAAATTTTGAGTTCCCTTTTAAGCATCCTATGCTTCTGTCATATATCAAGGCACTGATCATTTACCCGGAAGGATGTCCACCCAGCTCTAATTGCATAATCAATGCTTCGATGCTCCATTCAATCCTTTTAGTATTGGAAGAATCCCCTTTCCAGACTGAACAGGCATCAAGCCTCAAAGGAGGGCAATGTGATCAGACACCATCCTTGAGAGAACTCTCAATCAGACAAGGGGGAATTCGTTCTCATAGCCATACCTAATCAGCACCAAATCAATCACAGAGAGAGCAGATAAAGCCCCAGTAGTACTCAACATGAAAAAATTTCTGGCATGCAGAAGATCAAGAAGCTCATTAAGGTACACTAGTTGAATTTACGGAAAAGCAACCATGGCCACTTTCCTTTCTTTCTAGTTTCTAACAACGATAACAAACCTTCTGTGTTTTATAGAGACCACTATTGTATTACTCCCTTTCTTTCATACAGCCTCATGTCATAAAAAAGCCTTAGAGAAATAAAAGATAAACATGAAAATGGGATTTAGAGATACTTGAAACACCCTAACCCCCCGTTTGGAACGAGAATAACCCCCCGGATAACCCCGGATAACTCCGGATAAGTATTTAGAGGTGTTTGTTTACCCCGGATAACCCCAGATAAATTATGCCAGAATAAACCTTGATAAAGTGGTATAGAAATTCCAATCAACCCCTAGAATAAAAGTTATCATAGGTTATTCCACCTAAAGAATATGTGGGCCCACTGTCAAATCAACTGTCATCACCTCTTATAAATCACCTGTCAAATCAACTATCATTACTTTTTTACCTTTTATAAATCCTTATCCATACTTTATTCACATTTTACCCAAACAACAAAACATTTATTCTTACGTTTACCAATGAGAATAATTCAAAATACAACCAAACACAAAATCACTTTATCCTTATTTATACTCATTTATACTTGGATAAATCTATACCCTAGAATAAAAACTATCCCCGTTCCAAACGGGGGCTAAGAATAGGAATTTTATCCAATTCTAGCCAATTTCGTATTCACAGACATAGCCTTAGAGAAATAAAAGACAAACTTGAAATTCTATGACAATATTCACAATGTTTAATAATAGTGCCATCTATCAAATTAATATAAATTATAATGCCATCTATCAAATTAATATAAATTTATGCAAATCAAAAACTCAAATGTGGTAATAGCCCTTAGGAACAACTACGAGCATCTTTCACACAAATAGGTAGATTTGCCTCCTATCAGTAATGCATATATATACAGAGATTTCATTTATTAGGAAGTGCACTTTGGAACATTAGATCCTTCTACTTACCATCAAGAAGAAAATATATAAATATAAAAAGGTAAAAAAATATCCAAAAAAAAAAAGGAAAGAAGGGTAAAGAAACTGCTATTTAAACTTTAAATTGATGGCACTATATATATCAAAATGAGAAAAATATCTCTGTACCATCATATTTTCCTCCAAAGGGGCTTCAATCACTTCAAACTCAGCTCCCTTATAGCTAAGAGTTCGAGATAGGTACATTCCTCTGAACATTTTCAAGAGAACAAGGTAATTAACATTCTTTGTGTGGTCATATATATAATTTAACGTGAGATATTAAACATTCTAACCTTGCCTTCATGTCCATTGCAACAAGCTCTAATGCCCCAACACCTCCTTTTTCCAAAGCTCCTGCGAAAATTGAAATGCAGCAACAAATATTGAACATTATCTAACCAGAGATGAATAGAGAGAATGCACACATAAAGGATAAAATGTGCATGTTCAGCGATAATAAAACATAAAGAAGAAGAAATGGCAGGCATATTACCTCAATTTTATTAAAGAAGAGAATGCCCAATACAAAAGGTAACAAGCACACAAAAAAGAAAACCTAAATCTATGTACCATAGGTAAGGGATAAAATTATGTTCCTAATTCAATATTTTCAAAATCTATCATCTGTTTGATGAAAATCAAGAATTAGCAGTGACCTATTTTATAATAGATCCAGTACTAAATTGATAGACAACAGATGATATAATGACTCCATGGAAAGTTGTGAAAACAATTAATATTTATTTGATTTGGTTCCCAATTTTTTGATATGGACCATGGTTTTTCCAAAGAAATTACATTTTCGTGTAGATAAGGATTACGAATTTTATAAGATGAAATTAAGTTGGGAGATTAATCACTAGAATTTGGAATGGGACAATGAAATACTGATCATTGAAAAAATGCCAATGCCAATCAGCCAGACAATTTGTAACTCCACTACAAATGTATATACTACAAACCTAAGAACTAATCATACTAAATTCATCAGAAAATTAAATTCAAACAAAAAAGAGATAGTAATACTATCACTAGAGACTTACCCAAGAATTCCTGAAATTTATTGAAGCATGTTCCAGCACCCCAAAGTCCAAGCCTGACCATATAAGCCATATTGCGGGGCTCTGATGCACCTGTTGCTGAGCAATATATAACACGAGCTTCAGGTAGCTTGGCCTGTTACGATGTTATTTACAATCAACACTTCAGAATGGAAAAATATAAGCCAATAACACACACTGGGCAAGACTATTAATTTTAAGGAGAAGAATTCTCGTTAAGTCAGGAATGCAATTTGTATTCACTTCAGATTTAAAGCAGAGAATCATGAGAGAGGACTGACGCACAAAGGTACTGTAGGATAACATGTAGCTCCAAATCAATATAACTAAGACCATAGAACACGGTTATATTTCAGAATCTACCAAAAGAATTTCCGCTTTCTCTTAAGGATGTTAAAATTTTGTTTTGAGCAAATGATTGGAGCATTCATTAATAAATGATGTCTTATGAACAAGATGGAGATTAGGGATCTCCAAAACCAAATAAAAGAAAAGAGAAAGGGCAAGGTAAAGTGCAAAAACAAAAGAATGTTTTGAAGGATACAAATCATCCATGCACTAGAATACAAGTCTATATCCCTTTCCAATTGTCCCCATAATGGTAGATCTCGATTCTTTGTCAAGGAGGACAATTGCACAATTCCAAAGTAAATAAGTGATTACCATCCAAACATTTTAAACATAAAAATGCTTCCTTCGGAAGAAGAGTTTGTTCCTTTCTAATCAAATTCCCCAACATACAACTTGAGGGAT